>JACEVL010000933.1:35000-332500 GCA_020284085.1 Aporrectodea caliginosa
CTTAAGTTTCCTACGTAGAAGCCGTCTCATGTGGGGCTCGAATCCGTACTCTCCACGTTACAACCAAGCGTTTTAACCTGGGTTAAGCTACCGTGCCCCCGCGGTGGGGCAGGGGCAATGTTTCTTGTCAGAAGCTTCTTAAATCTGAAGCATTCTAGTTAGACGCAACAAAAACAGGATAACTAAGTCTCTTGAAAGACTGGAGAAAATAACCAGCTGTGAACGTTGGAGTACATCTGCGGCATCAGACAGCATGTGCATCTGTTTGTGTGCGTGTGTGTGTGCATGTGTGTTACGTATGAGGAAAAGAATATTAGGCTACCAACGAATTCTAAAAATGCAAGAGACCAAAACTACGATGATATTCCAGTAGCCAGCTGTCCCTGCCTTCGCAACAAAGGAATATTATAGAAGCCTTGTCATAGAGTGATCAATATCTAAGCAATTTGCTACCTCAACTATCAGAATGACTCATTTTCTCTTCAATTGAAAACTTGAAATCTCGTATTTGTTCGTCCAACCAAGCTCTGGAGATGAATTCGTAATCGTAATCGAAAACTCCAAATTTATAAAGCGCTACTCTAAGGCTAAGAGCAGGGCACCAACTTATTCACGAGCGTTGAGTCGTATCAGAAGGGTTGTCCATAATATTGATGTCCAGTGGAAGTCCGAGTCCCGTTGCCAGAGAGGCCAGAGAGTGGAGGCAGAGCGGATGCTAAAGCGGGCTTGGCTGGGGATGGGAAAGTTTCGATGGCGGAGGATCGGATGGATTTCGCTAATCGGCAAAAAATAGATATGCAATTAAATATTTTTTCTCTTTATTATGAATTCTACAGTTCGATTTTGAAATATTTTAAATTATAGGATTTACCATCATTTTGGCCGTAGATTGAAACAGCGAAGGTAACGACCAGGCATAGGTTACATAGAATCCACATGTCAAAGTATGTGTTCGGGACTAGTCTCTTCATTTGCGGTTTGATGTCCTACCTTCACAGTTGGAACTCCGAAATGACTAAAGTTCTGAAAAAAGAAAAAACACGATGAAGTGACCGTCATTGAATTCGTGTTTTGTTACCTGCTTTGTTATTACGTTTGTCCAGCATGAGGGGCTTAGGTGAATGGTAACACTCCGGAACGAAGAGCAGAAGATCAGCATGGACTCGAGATCCATACACTATTATTATATTAAATTATATTTTATTATAATATATTTATATAACTTAGTATTGTATTGCATTGTATTCAATCAATCAATCAATATTTTTTATTGCAACCGGTAACAACAACTCAAAAGAATACATTTGTGACAATCAGTAACAACGTAATTATAATAAGAACGGTAATGTCACATAACAGTTAAATTGCGAGCAATGACTAAAGAGGAGTAGCTAACGGGAGCAATGGGTGGCTCCTAAGGGATTGATATCCCGCTAGTTGGAGACACCCAAGTACGTCCAATGACATATCATATCATATCATATCATATCATATCATATCATATCATATCATATCATATCATATCATATCATATCATATCATATCATATCATATCATATCATATCATATCATATCATATCATATCAGATCCTATCAGATCAGATCAGATCATATCAGATCTATATATATATTTATCAGATCATATCTTTACTGCAGCGCCCTCTATGTGGGTCTTCCGGCGGCTCGGGTTGGGTGCTTGGTTCGGGTCATGCGAGCGGCGGCACGCCTCATTGGCCGCATCGCAAGATTCGGCCATGTTAGTGATTACATGCGGGATGTCTTGCATTGGCTCCCTTTCCCGCAGCGGATAACTTACCGGATCTCTGCCTTGGTCTGGCGCTGCCTCCCGGGTGTGGCCCCTGTTTACTTACAGGAGCTCTGCTGCTCCACCCTGAGCGTCCAGCGCCGTGGTTCTCTCCGCTTCTCTAAGCAGGTTGAGCTTCTTGTTCCCCGGTCACGGACCTCTATTATGCAGCGCCGTGTCTTTTCTGTTGCTGGCCCTGCAATCTGGAATGAGCTCCCTGTGGATCTACGCCTAATGCATAGAGCCCTTGCGGCCACATTCTTCTCTAACCTCAAGACTGTTCTCTTTAGACGAGGTTGAGTCGGGAGCGCTTCTGAGTAGATAATCTTGAAGGGGCCCTATATAAATCTCTGAAATGAATGAATGAATGAATGAATGAATATCATATCAGATCATAGCATAACATATCATGTCATACTGTATTGCATCATACAGATAAGATCATAGCTGTATTTATTCAGACTTACCAGTGTCTCCTGTCAACTGTCACTGTACACTGAAAGCGTTTTGCTGCGGAATTGTGGAAATAAACGAATATACATACGTATATAAATATCTCAGGCCACAGTGGTGTACACCCACTCTGCCAATCGGATCATTGTGACGCAAAATCAGACCAAGTACAACACGTGCTTGCAATAGAATTAGTGTAAAAATGACGTGGCTCATGCATCATCATTTTTAAACAGAATTTTTCCTAGGTACTACCTCGCTCACCATAGTATTATATTTCTATCCCAGGTCCGGGTTTCGGCATGGGAGTTGCAGGCTGTTGTCTGGAGCACAAAAACTCCGGGCTGCCATTTTAAAAAAGTGTGATTTATTGTAATTGCAATGGAACTTTTAAAAACCACCACTCAGTGTTTTCGGAAGTGCTCCCGATTCAAGTCAGTGCTATGTTTTCTGTTTTTTAATTGGATGGGAGCGGAAGATGCGCAGGGTGTATACTTGTCTGTTAAAGTTCAATCAACATGATGTCAAACCGTCTGCATCGTGTATGTGTTATCGTATGAAAATCTTAATATCAGAAGATAAGTAATAGGTTCTTACGGCGGCATACAATGGACAGACATCCAGAAATAAAACTCCCCCATGATTTGTCATATAACCACCATTCACTTACTCCTACTAAATCCAACGTACATACATGCATGCATACATATACGTACATACATACATAGTACATACATACATACGTACATAACATATAATATATTATGCACACAGTAAAGTGAACAGGATCAACTCATAAGCGTTAAAAATGTTTGTAATAATTATAATGATGGTTATGATGATGACGATGATGATGATAATGATGATGATGATGATGATGATGATGATGATGATGATGATGATGATGATGATGATGATGATGATGATGATGATGATGATGATGATGATGATGATGATGATGATGATGATGATGATGATGATGATGATGATGATGATGATGAGATCAAATTCATATGCGGAAACTATTGAGTTTAAAACCGTCCAGCATTGAATTATCGTGAAAACTGAGTCACTGGTTTTACTCTGGACAATGGATATGACGAACAGAACAATAGTTTATAATTTGATTGTAGTCATCGCTGACTCAAAACCTATTCAAAATTGATTGCTCTGTTGCAAAGCGAGAGGGCAGAGGCCTAATGACAGAGGCGGAACAAAAAATTGGGTAAGCTTACATGCAGCATGATATCAATAATTGTAATTGTATCTATAATCCGACATACATTGCCCATTGCTCAAAATTGGAATTGGAACAAACTGTGGGCGTTTTGCAATAACTGTACGTTCGTATTGGAACCAGGGTTGCCAGATTTCGGAAGTGCTTGGTCGCGAAATCACGTCAAAAAGTAGCCCAAAAGTCGCGAGCTGAGCAGCTAAATGAAAACATTAATAAATTGGGGCTAGGACATCAAAATACGTACTTTATAGGTTTCGCCAAGACATGTGATGAAACCAAACCACCGACGTAAAAATTTAGATGGCAGACTGCTTAGTGCTTAGTAGACTAGTCCCTACCCCGTAGGGCTAGTCTAGGGTATGGGACTAGTCTATTATGTTTATAATAATAATAATAATAATAATAATAATAATAATAATAATAATAATAATAATAATAATAATAATAATAATAATAATAATAATAATAATAATAATAATAATAATAATAATAATAATAATAATAATAATAATATATCTTTTCTTTAATAAGCGCCTGACAAACGCACTGCGCTGTACATTTACATGTTATGCAATTTAAATCTTAACTACTAACAGAACAGACAGCCTGCAATACATGTATGTTAGCAACATGACATAAAAAAGTAGCTAGTAACAGTGACTTAGTAGCCTTGTGAGGTCAATTTATGAGAATTCATAATGTCGCCGTAGCGACCGCGGGACAATTCAAAAGTAGCCCAAATATCGCGAGGTCGCGAGGACGAAATTTTCAGTCGCGAGCGCATTGAAAAGTAGCCGAACTCGCGCTTTTCGCGACGACCTGGCAACCCTGATTGGAACAGTACATTGGTTTCTCCACCAATCAACGATATCTTCTCTCCGTCCTTCGGGTCATCGGTCCGTGACCGAGCTGACCATCGGGTATACCAACTACCATCAAGCCTGCCTTGTCTTAGCCACGCTAGATATGGGTAAGTATACTCGTATTGTATTGTATTGTATTGTATTTGAACACTTGTTATAGCGCCCCTACCAGATTTCCCATTCAGAGGCGCTCCCGACTACTGCGCGAACGCTGAATCGGAGTTTCACGCCGAAGCGCATGAGCAATTGCCAGTGAAGGACTTGCCCAGGGTCCCTACGCGGCGACTTTGAGGTGGATTCGAACCCGCAACCCTCCAGCTGCAAGGCACCGAACATACCCCTAAACCACCGCGCCCCAGTTGTGTTGTGTTGTGTTGTATTGTGTGTTGTATTGTACTCCACGTTTATAATGCGACCGAGCCACCCGCAGTAAAGATCCGAGAAATTAATCTCTGATAAACCGACCCGACCGGGAATCGAACCCGGGCCGCCGGCGTGGCGAGCGGGCTACCAACCCACTCGGCCACTCAGGATCCTTGTGTGCACGTAAGTATGCATGTATGTATTTATGTAGTTATGTATGTATGCATCTGTGTTTGTATAAATTATATTGAAGAATGTGTACTTTATTACACGTTTATGTAGGAAGAAACTTGAGGAAAAGGTCTAGGTTTGTGAATCTGACATTTATTCACTGTTTGCATTACATAGCTATTTAGCCTACATGCGTCAAAGATATATATGTTACAGGGAATGTGTATAATCAGGGAATATGTATATACCCTGAAATTTCAGGGTATGTGTATAATCAGGGTATGTGTATATGCCCTGAAAATTTAGGGTTAGGGTTTAGGGTTAGGGTTAGGTTAGGGTTAGAGGGTATGGGTTGGGGTCAGGGTTAGGGTTATGGTTAAATATATACATAAATTATGCACATACCCTGATTATGCACATTCTCTAGGGTATATACATATTCTCTAGGGTATATACATATTCCCTGATTATACACATTCCCTGTAACATAATATATACCTGATCGTCAAACGGCCAGAAACAGAATGGCAACGTGCGACACAGTAAAACAGCTTCAAGACACATCTCACAATAGAATGAAACCAAAGCCACGGATGGGTCGAAATAAGAGATAGAGAAGAGAAGTCGAGAGGACAGTTAAGATGAATCGAGGACAGAGACAGACAGAGAGACACAGACAGAGAGAGGAGACTGTTGATAAGGTTGAAGAGTAAGAGAAAGCGAGGCAGAAGACATCCACACACACTCACACACACTCACGTGCGCGCACATCGTCATCGTTATATAGGCCATGAGTCCAAACCTGTATCAATTCTTCGTTTATTAAAAGCATTTAGGACTACTATAATAGACTCAACAGCCTTTGTAGGCCTACTACTAACAGGATGGCCTATATGATGAACAGACAAGTGAACTAATAATAGGCCCTCACACACATCTAATAATGAGTGCTCAACAATGGTTTAAGGGCTAAGAAAAAGGCGGCTAACGACAAAACGACAAACAACTATAATTGTTGTATGTATAATTGTATATTAGGAAAAAATCACAATTGTTTTAAGACAATGTCTATCGACATAATTATTGTCATTGAAAGCGACGATTCATGAATACAGAAAATGATTGAACGAAATGAAAAATACTGTAAGACAATTGTCATAAACTGACTAAGCATCAAGCTGCTGCTCATAATTATAACGGCGCAACTGTAACATGGACCAATTGAAAAGCTATTCATCCTAACATCAGACAGTAAACTAAAAGCAAGCGCCCATATGGAACTGGGGGATGTGCGATTATCACTTTTTGTTCGGCCCTTGGGTGGGTGATGGACAAATCACACAGGGTCCTGTCGTCCAGAAAGGATGTCAGTAAAAATCCCTGCCAAATTTTGACCCCTGCCTCTCAGCCAGCGTGCCTACATGGATACAAATTCCTACATGGGACCCTTTGTGGGGTCCAAATGGGACTTAACAAAGGCTCGTGGGCTCCTGCCTTGTTCGCACTGGCATTACCCTCCACCATATCCCTATGCGCACATCCAACCTCCAGCGGAAAATTATTACCTATACTTAGCTACTCGTTCATATGCCGCGTTCAGCAATTTACTCTTAATTAAACCGACTGATAATTAGGCAGACTCTTAATTATAATTATTGACTCTTGATTACACACGATGTAAAAAGTACACGGGCCAACACATCACATAATCCATCTTTTAATTTCCAGCTAGCACTTTACACTTCTCAGCGAGAGAGAAAGGTGAGTGTGAACAATAAGCAATACAATTCAAAAAGCAATAAAACACATTAAACAATACAATCTAATAAACATTAAACTGCATTTGATATTTCCCTCCTTCCAAAGTTCAGAAGCGCACACACGACAGAGCGTCGATGGCGCTGAGCAGTTGTGAGTGAACGACTTCCTCAGGGTTCCTACACAGTAACCGCCTGAATGGAGGATCGAACCCTTACCCTCCGCGTTACAGGCCGAGCGCTTTATTCATTCGGCTACCATATCAGCATCGCAGCTAAACAAACTTGTCGAGAATGCCTTACACGCAGTTCGCTTAGCAGGTTCGAATCCACAGTCGTTAGATCATAGACTCATGATAGATCCAAACCCGAATAGCTGAAGCACAGGGCTTTTTTGAGATATCAAATGCGCTATATTAAGTGTCATGATACATGAATACATAAGTTCTACATACAAACAAGGTAGAGTTAGTACTACCTTTTGTCATAAATTCAACCACTTAGCGGAATCAAGTAGGGCCTACATAATTGGCAGATTATGTCGGGCAATGGGCAATAGCAGGGCACCAGCTTAACCACGAGTGCTGTGTCGAGTCAGAAGGGTTGTCGAGAGATACGAGTGAAGAACCAAGTCCGTTTGCCAGAGAGATCAGAGAGAGTGTGAGAGAGCAGACAGAGAGAGCGAGAAAGAGTCAGAGAGAGAGAGAGAGAGAGAGAGAGAGAGAGAGAGAGAGAGACAGACAGACAGACAGACAGACAGAGGGAGAGAGAGAGAAAGAGAGAGAGGGGGCAGAGGAGCTGTTAAGGCGGGTTTCATTTAGGTCGAGAAAGACCAACTGTGTGTCCAACAAACATGGTCGTCAGAGAAGGATCCTTTCAATCTTCGCTGTACTTTCCAACGAACGATCCGTCCTCTCCGAAGTTTCGATCATCATCGTCATATTCGTTGATGCCAGCCATCATACCTTTGAACGTGTCGACGCTCCCCAGAGATGCTCCGCTGTCTTTCCTCTTACCGTACTCGCTGTTTAGGAAAAACGGAAGAACATTAATTTTAATAAAATCGTAATAGAAAACTCCAAATTTATAAAGAGCTAGGCTACTCTAAAGTTTAGCGCAAAGCACCAGCTTATTCGCGAGCGCTGAGCTTAGTCAAGGGCGCTGGAGACACCAAAAGATGGAAACATTTGCATCGTTGCCGTTATAAAAGCCGTCTTGAAACGTGTTATCACGACCTGTTTGATGCCCTCTTGGTTTCCCATTTGGATTGGGGCTGCCAACCTTCCCGGATTCGCCTGGACAGTCCCGGAATCGACCTCGTACTTCCGTGTCCCGTATATAATCGACTGATACAATACAACTGTATTTGATATTGTCCTCCTTCCAAAGCTCAGCAGTGGACACGACCATACAACAGAACATCGATGGCGCTGAGCAATTATGAGTAAAGGATTTTTGCTTGTGGTCCCTACACAGTAACCGTATTGGGGAAGAGACTCGAACCCGTACTCTCCGCGTTACAGGTTGAAAGCTCTAACCAATCGGCCACCGTTTCCCAATTGATGCCTAATGCCTGTGCTTTATGAATACGGCGCTATAGAAGTTCCAGATTAGATTAAGCCAACGGTAACACGTGCAGAGTTGTTCCAGCGTCTTAGAGAATATGGTATGGGATCACATAAATTTTCAACGATGCGCCTATTGCAAAAGATTCATTGCTTTTCAATGCTTACCAAGGATAGTACTCTTGAAAGTCATTTGTTAGAAGTTCATCCTCCGGAATTTTGCCACATTTTCTTTCTTTACCGTCAACTGCACACAGCCAAAAGTTAACAGAAGATCATCGCTCATTAAAACAGTTACAGCTTATAATCAAAGAACGATTACAACTTGCAAGTAGAGGTAGAAGTAAAGTATACAACTTACAAGTATGTTACAACCTTATAGAAAATGAGGATGGATTACAACTGACGAGTTGAAAGAATGTTACAACTTTGACGAAAGATGGTGTTCATAACTTTCAAGTAGAGAGAAGGCTTAAACTTTTAAGTAACAGAGAGTTACCTCTTTCGAGTTGAAAGAAGGCACAAGTTTAAAGGAAGGTTAACAACTCAGAAGTAGAAACCTCTTTTAGAACGATAGAAATTTCAAGAATAACCTACAAGTAGAATGCAAAGACGTATAGCCTACAGTTCTCGTTGGACCTTCCAAGTATTGGTTTAATAATCGACAACTTACCGTCATATTCTTCTCCTTTTCTAAGGTAGCATATGATACAACAAATCAAAATCAGCAGAAGCAGAAACAAAGCAATTGCAAGTCCAATGATGATCCAATTCAGAGTGGCTGCTAAGGGAATTTTGTCTGTTGATTCTGAAACGATTCACAAGAGACCAAAGTGAGGAATATAAATTTATATTTACGTATAAAATAAAACCTGTGGTAATGGCTTCAGCGATCGTGCCGACGCCAAAACTTCAATTAACCCTCGGGCTACCAAGGGGGGTGGTTGCCCCCCTTCTAGGTTTTTTTCATCTCAAACTTTTTCCGTATGGAATAAAAATTTGACCTTTTAAGTAGCTGTAGGGGGTTCATTTACACACGTTTTGAGGTAAAATGTGAGATGATATCTCACACCGTTCAAAAGTTATACCCAATATACCCGAGGCACCAGGGGGGTGGATACCACCCTCCCCTAGATTTTCGACTATATCTTATCCGTCATTTAATATTAAGAGACACAAATTTTACCATTCTATAGAGGGAATGTGGGGCTACATTTCTATGGTCACTGAGTTGACCTGAGACAACCGGAAGTGCTCAAAATAAATAATAATACGCGTAATATGCGTGAAAAATGGCTGAATGGAAGGACTCCCCCTTAGTTTTTGTCTGTAGTGTATTCATTTGTCTTCCTGGAAGAGAAACAAAGATACCATTCTTTAGAGGGAATGAAGGGCTTCATTTGCATACCTACATCTTTGTCTTTTGAATACCGGAAGTGATCAAAATAAATAATAATACGCGTAATCTGTGTGAAAATGGCTGAATACAGCATTACAACGTAAACCGATATATATGTATGGATATATATGTATGGATGTACATTTATACTATATAAACATGTGTAGGGATGATTTTGTGTATCTTTTATACATAGATTAGTTTCAAAACACACATAATCTTATATTTGTTTATCCAAAAAGTACAAAATGTACGCAATAATATACAATATTGCTAATTAAAGGGTTCCGTTGTTAAAAGTGATGTAATTTCGAGGTGCATTCACATAATCTACAACTAAATATACCAATCTGTGCAGAAATGAATGCTGAATCCAATGCTATATTACAAGTTATGATATGTAAAACCAAACACGAAATCCAGGGGGGTGGTAACCACCCCCCCTTGGTAGTCCGTGTTACAAAAAAAGCTTGGTAGCCCTAGGGTTAAACCAAAGCTATAGATATAACTGTATTTTAAATCAGACTTTAAAAACTGTTTGCAATATTGCAATAAATGTTTCTACTGACATTTTGCTTGTTTTTTCAGACATTATGCTACTATTTTTTTTTGTGGTACAATTAAATATCATTCAAAACATGCCTCATGTGGTACCGTTAAGAATAACTGATAATATGCTTGAATATGATGCCATTAAGTATCGCTTACCTGTGGCACCATTAAGTAGTATGAAAAGATGACACCAGTGGTACTGTTTAGTGTAACTGAAAATATGCCACCTGAGGTACCATTAAGAATCATTAAAAATATGCCACCCGTGGTACCATTAAGTATCACTGAAAATATGCTTACCTATGGTACCATTAAGCATCACGGTTGTGGTGTCTCGAGTGTATCCATTGTCACCAACGCACATGTATTCTCCGAAATATTTCTCACATGTAGTGGAGCAGTTTGGTTCAATGTATATAGTCAAGTTGCCGTTCATTAAATAGACATATGGCGGTTCGCTGTACACTAATTCCTGTCCTAGGTCCCCCACTTTGTACCATCGAACAGTTGGTGGTGTGCTCGGATCTGACGTTGCACTGCAGACAAACTGGAACCGGTTTTCTACTGTAGGATCAACTGATACGAAAGTTGAGCTGGGTAGCAGGGTCAGTTTTGTCCTCACTGGAAACAAATTAGTTATAATATCGATTGTTGCTGATGAAATATATTGATTACATCGACAACCCTGTACAGTAATATCAATATGGTTTTTTATTCGTCCTCTCCTTCACACATACACACTCATGCACACAAGCAAACGCACACACGGGCGAACACTTCCCACTCTCTCGCAGGCACAGACTCACACAAATGCACGCACTGATGGACATGTAGGACAATATTTTGTTCACGCATCGCTAATCGAGTGAAATTCTCAGTTCAGATAGCCTAATCATTGCACTGATAATAATCATTTTCTCTTTTTCCTTTTATTATTTAGAACTATCTGCAACACCTTCTCAACTTCTACGAAATTATTCTAAGACATTCTGAATAAAATGAGGTCTAATTAGGAACGCGTCTTTTTTTATATTAAACTAAGAAATACAGCGTCGTATACTTGTAGGCTAGTGATACAACTCTGACTGGCCCATCTGTACAAATTTCTGAGCATTGGCAAAGAAGACTGTTGTTACCATTCAAAGAATAAGTGGTTAACAATCAACTTTTCTTCTTCTTTCACGAGCTAATTACTATTTATCCATTTGCTTTACTTATTTGCCTATAGAATCGTAAATATTTCCAGGCCACTCCTATATGTATGTATATATGTATGTACGTATTTATGTACGTAATGTATGTATGTATGTATGTATGTATGACTATGTATGTATGTATGTATGTATGTATGTATGTATGTATGTATGTATGTATGTATGTATGTATGTATGTATGTATGTATGTATGTATGTATGTATGTATGTATGTAAGTATGTATGTATAACTATGTATGTATGTATGTATGTATGTATGTATGTATGTATGTATGTATGTATGTATGTATGTATGTATGTATGTATGTATGTATGTATGTATGTATGTATGTATGTATGTATGTATGTATGTATGTATATAAACATGTATGTATGTATGTATGTATGCACCTGGCTATTTGCAAAGCGCTCTTCGAAGAACATCACAAGGGCGCTTAACATGGAATTCTAACAGATCTAAAGAGGTGTGTCATAAAATGGCTTGAAAATGCTTTGAGCGCTCTGTGATAAAATATCATGAATTCTTAGTAGTAGACTCTTCCAGGAGAATTGCCCAATGCACGAGAAAGCGCTATGTTGACGCATCGTCGTAAGGAAGCGCGGGCCCAACAGGTTTCCACTCGCCAATGAACGTGACGATCGCTTGTGCACATTCGTCCCTTATAAGTCTTTGACTAAGTCCAGTCATTCTGCTGGCGTTCTCTGATCGCTGTGCCGACCGTCATTCAGAATCATGAATATTTCCAAGTTAAATCTACGGCGACTAAAGAACCGCATACTTCAAATTCGTCTTGGGTTAACGTATAATATTAAGGTTACAATGTTTTGTTTACTAACGTAGAACGTTCAGGTATCCGGAAGCAAATACGTATCCGTGAACGTTGCTTGCATTGCACTGAATACCCATAAGGTCTGTTTGTCTCTCTTCGTTGACGCAGTCTCGACAAACGTCTCTGATCGTCAGACTTTTCAGGTCGTTGCTGAACACAAATCTTTTGGGAGCCACAGTGACTACAAAAACATAACCACGACGTTTTAATTATAACTGAAGCGATAGGAATCTCCGAGTTTTCCCTGAGATTTCTTAATATGATTAACTATGACTGATATGTCGTGATTTGAGAACACAACTAAACCCATTATGCGACCCACTAAAATGATCGACGAAAGGCTTACTTATTTTACAATCACGATGTTACGAAGTGGTGCAAAGGCGATTATAAATTATTTACAGCATCAACTGTCAAACGATTCTTTATATAGCATTTCTCATACTTTCCATTCAATATTGAAGTAGACTATCTAAAGCGATAAATTCCCTGCGCCGCCCTTTTTCATTTCTCACAACCTAAGCGCAATCATCGTAACAGTCTCTCTGCTCTCATCTCAGCTTTACTGGCAGGCATATTGTTTCTTCACACGGTATCTACTGTATATACAGACTAATAATTATAGTGTAATAATAATGTAATGACTTCTAATAGCGCCCTAATTATAATGCCCAAGGCATCAATAAATGGTATACATGTTACAGACAATTTGTAAAATCAGGGATTTTGTAAAATGACTGAAATTTTCAGGCAATTTGTAAAATCCCCAATTCACTCAGGCACTTTGCGAAATCTCTGAAAACACCAGGGATTTTGTAAAATCCCTGAAATCTGATGACGAAAATTTCACAGATTGCCTGAAAGGAAAATGATGAACATAATCAAAGTTTGACATCGACTGTTTGCACTTGACTTTCCCTTTGAAACATTTGCACCTATTTATCTAACAGCGTTACGTGGACTTTGAAGTTTCGGAATATTTGAAGTTCTCGATATGGTAGCAAAATTACTGGTCGTTAGGCGTTTGACTATATCACTATCACCTTTGACTGCGTGTACGACATGTCCGCCGGCTATGATTCGAGTCATGTCGCCGGGGCCTTGACTTGTGTGCTCCCTTCCTTTTTTAGGAATATAAATAAAGCTGTGTGCCAGACACACAGGGAACAGTGCGATCAGACCAGATGAACAGTAGATGTTGATTCGTTGTCGATTCGTTGTCGATTCGTGGTTAATAAGAATTTACTGTTGAACTGTGTTGGTGTCGTCTCTTCATCGCACATCGTTAGTCGATCATCGGTCGTGTCACGAAGCCCTCGCCAGACCTGGGTAGGCCGGATTCAGTAGACATCGAAAGAAGGGAGGATCCAGAATTCGCCATTCAAGGTATCAGAAAAAAATAGAGAGAAGGATCCACACAGGCAGATCCCTGTCGAACTATCAACCGGTGGTTTGCCACAGTGCATCACAAATTAATTAATTAATTAACAATCCGGGATTTTGTAAAGTGCCTGAGTGAATTGGAGATTTTACAAATTGCCTGAAAATTTCAGCCATTTTACTAAATCCATCATTTTGCAAATTGCCTGTAACATATACAAGTAAAATCACAATAAAATGCAGAAAGGTTTCCCATCTGAATGACGCAGCGATCTTGAATGATTGGTTTCCTGCGTTCAACTAATAATTAAGTAGGCTTTCGATTTACAGTTCTACAATTCTCAGGATTAGCTGTCTAGTCATACAGTAGGATAACTCTTATTGGAGGTTTAGCCGTCCGAAATCTTCTAAAACTGCAAGGTGCCTAATAATTCGTCACCGAGTTTGACAAGAGCATGGTGATAGTCAGGTTTGTACATAGATCAGCACCTTTCCTGGAAAGAACACATAAAAAATATATCTATCAAAATATCCAAAAATATTGGTATACTATCTCGCACTTCGCAACTAGTACCGCCCGAAATCCGTAAAACACTATATTACACCCTCATCTACCCCTACTTAACATATTGCAATATAGTTTGGGCTTCAACCTATAAAACCAGTCTTGCAAGATTAGTTATCTTACAAAAACGAGCAGTTCGATATGTGGCTCGAATCCCTTATGGGGCCCACACCAAAAATAAATTCCAAGAGCTTAATTTCCTGCAAATCGACCAGATAAGAAGTGCCCAGATAGGGCAGTTTATGTTCCGATATGATCGTGGCCTCCTACCTCCAGTATTTAATAAGTTTTTTCGTCACACTTCGGACATCCACTCCCACATGACTAGAACTTCTAATCTGTACCACAAACCTTTTGCCCACACAAATACCCGACTATTCTCTGTCAGATATATAGGGGCATCAACTTGGAATGAGATTCCACAGTCTATTAGGGAACTCCCTAATTTATGCCTCTTCAAAAGAGCGCTGCATCACTTTTTAATTGGAAATGACTGACCCAGGGCTCCCAAGAACCTTTTTGATACAACAGCAGTTACTTATCCACCCCATCCACATGTTTAAAATGTTTGAAATTAACATGTTTAAAATGAGTTTAAATGTGAGCCTAAGTTAATTGTGTCATAGATATTCACACAAATTGACTGTTGACCTAATATGTGTGTTGCTGAGTCATTAGTTAAGATTTATCGTTTTGTTGTTTAATACGCTTAGTTTCAGACCAGTTAAATACATTGGCTTTCCTCATGAGGCTGTACTGCAACCTTAGGGGCCCTACTTAGCGGGGCCGTAAGACCCTTTCAGGGTCCCCTGTGTGACTCTACTTTCCCATTGATTGTGTACTACTGTTGTTTGTTGGTCACCAAATAAATGATTTGATTTGATTTTGAGGTTAGAAAGCTATGTCAGCGAATAAGCGCCGCAAAAGATACACTGGTATTGTGTCCATTCCACCGTTCCTCAGAGTCAATTGTTAATCTGAATAGCCAAGTGTAAAATGGCATCTAAAATAAAAGAATAGACGCAAGAGATGCCAACTTCTTTGTATCAGTTCCTGAGTCATAAAGTACCAGAATATCGTAATGCAGCATTGCATTACTAAACACTGCCTGTTTTCTTTACCGTCAATCGTTTGTCCATTCCGAAGCCAGACAACAGTTGCATTTGGTATGGCGACAGCGGAGCAGTTGAAGGTAACGTGCTCTCCTTCTGTCACATTGACATTGCGTGGACCATCAGACTCTTGTCTGAAGATAGGCACAGCTGAAAAACATAGTTTACACTAAATAGAAAAATACTGAAAGGCAAATAGTAGTATTTTTAAAGAGCAGAAAGTTTAAATTTATAGCACACAATGCATACAGTTGGTACCCAGTTGGTATACTATGACAATACCGGCGAGTTTTAGGTGGTCTATGTGTTCACTCTGTTCGATTTTGAAGAGTAGGAGAAGGTGAAAGCAATACGATAACAATAATGATATTGATAATAATAATAATAATAATAATAATAATAATAATAATAATAATAATAATAATAATAATAATAATAATAAGCAGGCCAAATATCAGGTCCTCAGCAACAACTACGCCTTTGTCCCGTTGGCACTCGAAACATTTGGCCCCATCAATTGCTTAGGCCTTGATTTTATTTCTGATCTGGGGCGTAACCTGACCCTAGCAACCGGAGACCCGAGGGAGTCGTCTTTTCTGTTTCAACGACTCTCTATAAACGTCCAACGCTTCAATGCCGTCGCGTTCCGGGGTACCTTTTCGGACAAAACGACTGACAACACCATTCCAGAATAATAATCTTCTCCAGCAGTCTCCGGACTTTTAGGCCACCTGAGGGATCCTTGATACCTCGGGTAAAAAAAAAAAATAATAATAATAATAATAATAATATTTATTCCTTAATGAAGCGCCTGACAAAAGCACTGCGCTGTACACTCATATGTTATGACGATTAACCCTAGGGCTACCAAGCTTTTTTTGTAACACGGACTACCAAGGGGGGTGGTTACCACCACCCCTGGATTTCGTGTTTGGTTTTACATATCATAACTTGTAATATAGCATTGGATTCAGCATTCATTTCTGCACAGAATGGTATATTTAGTTGTACATTATGTGAATGCACCTCGAAATTACATCACTTTTAACAACGGAACCCATTAATTAGCAATATTGTATATTATTGCGTACATTTTGTACTTTTTGGATAAACAAATATAAGATTATGTGTGTTTTGAAACTAATCTATGTATAAAAGATACACAAAATCATCCCTACACATGTTTATATAGTATAAATGTACATCCATACATATATATCCATACATATATATCGGTTTACGTTGTAATGCTGTATTCAGCCATTTTCACACAGATTACGCGTATTATTATTTATTTTGATCACTTCCGGTATTCAAAAGACAAAGATGTAGGTATGCAAATGAAGCCCTTCATTCCCTCTAAAGAATGGTATCTTTGTTTCTCTTCCAGGAAGACAAATGAATACACTACAGACAAAAAACTAAGGGGGAGTCCTTCCATTCAGCCATTTTTCACGCATATTACGCGTATTATTATTTATTTTGAGCACTTCCGGTTGTCTCAGGTCAACTCAGTGACCATAGAAATGTAGCCCCACATTCCCTCTATAGAATGGTAAAATTTGTGTCTCTTAATATTAAATGACGGATAAGATATAGTCGAAAATCTACGGGTGGGTGGTATCCACCCCCCTGGTGCCTCGGGTATATTGGGTATAACTTTTGAACGGTGTGAGATATCATCTCACATCTTACCTCAAAACGTGTGTAAATGAACCCCCTACAGCTACTTAAAAGGTCAAATTTTTATTCCATACGGAAAAATTTTTGAGATGAAAAAAACCTAGGGGTGGCAACCACCCCCCCTTGGTAGCCCGAGGGTTAAAGCAATTCACAAGAACACAAATTACAGATGACATAAATCAACAAAGTTGCAGCCATGTAATGCGCAAGCTCATTGTACTGTTGCTACCACCTAAAAAATGAAGGCATGAGCTAAACCCAAGTTGCCTTACGGGAATCGAACCGGGTCAGTGAAAACTTCAGGCAAGAGTGTTATCCAATATTGTATTGTATTGTATTGTATTTGAACACTTGTTATAGCGCCTCTACCAGATTGCCCATTCAGAGGCGCTACCGACTACTGCGCGGACGCTGAATCGGAGTTTCACGCCGAAGCGCATGAGCAATTGCGAGCGAAGGACTTGCCCAGGGTCCCTACGCGGCGGCTTTGAGGTGGATTCGAACCCGCAACCCTCCAGCTGCAAGGCACCGAACATACCCTTATACCACCGCGCCACAGTTGTATTGTGATGTGTTGTATTGTGTTGTATTGTACTCCACGTTTATATTGCGACCGAGCCACCCGCAGTAAAGATCCGAGAAATTAATCTCTGATAAACCGACCGACCGGGAAGCGAACCCGGGCGCCGGCGTGACGAGCAGGCTACCAACCCACTCGGCCACTCAGGATCTCTAATATACTATCCCCTCTAACGATGATGCATGCGCAAGATTTCTAGCTGAGGAACATCTACCTATAGTTTTTATTGCTTGAATCTCGTGACTTCTACATGAGCTTGAAATGTTTAATAGACTATACGTAATATTAGAGCAGCAAGGCAATATACAGTCATACCTTCAACAGCAATATTAAAAGTGTGGTTTATAGTTCCTATGGTATTTTTAGCGGTGCAGACGTAGTCTCCTTCATCAGATTTGCTTATGTTAGAAATCTTAAGATGCGTTTTGTACACTGAGGTACTGCTCCGTCCAGAGGGCAAGTTATTCCTTGGCCCTGACCAGGTTATCTCGGGCAACGGCCTGAAGAAACAACGACAGACATCCAGTGTAAGAAATATACCGCCATTAGGGTCATTGTACGTAATTGAGGAGATTGTTAACTGAATATACATCCATTGCTTCACCGTAATCTCTTAAACTCAATTAGCTTTTGAGGAATATGAGCTGAGAACACAACATTGAAATTTGGTGTAGTACAGAAGACTTGATTGAAGCATTTTAATTATTTCGAACAGTTATCACTGTTCATAGGCCTATAATAGCATGGCATAGTCACACAAAATTCAGTCAAACATTTCTGGCACATGACCCATCTGCAAGTAACCCTGCACTATTATGATATTTGAAAGGCGCCTAATGCTATACGCAACTTAAACTCAATAAGGGTCAAAAAGAAGGGCGCAGGTCTAGGAAAAGACTGGAATGCAATTTTAACCACGACAAACGCTTTCCAGTTGCCTCATTTAAATTTTAGATCTACATGAATAATGATAGACCTATATGTTAAATTTCGAAGTCGAAAAATCACGTTGAAGTAGTTTTAGTTTAACTAGTCCTACACAGGCAACTCTGTTTAAAATTCAAATTGGCTTAACCAGTCATGATTCCTGCAAGCTAACTGACGTTTAAAAATTTCAATTAACGCTACTATCAAATTAATAGTAGAGTTAATTGAAATTTTGAAATAGTATTAATACACGCAGTTAAAATTAACTAAAATGTTTGCTAGTGATTGTAATTGTAACTAGGCCTATATTTGCAATCAAACATTTATATAACGCAACTCAGCAATTCAGAGACGCACCCTACCCTAGTCAGTGCTATCACCAACAATTAAAATAAATAAATGTTCACAGGTTCTTATTTTTGTAAGTCACGCGGCTGAAGACGTAGCAGTAGGCTCTATGTCAGGTATCATCATAGACTATATTCGTTTATTGAGGTCATTGCTGACATAACGCAGCCATTTACAAGGAAAGAAGAAATGCCTTAGAAAACATAAAATCAAATAGGCCTAAACATACGAGATTCAATCGGTCAGTCAGATAGAAGGGCCGTGGTCGAGTGTCTATAAGTTTATAAGCTACTCGGGAAATGTAGTTTCTATCGTCCTTTCTCGGGAGTTCGAAGCCGTGAGGGCAACCCTGTTCCCACCTGTAGGCCTATACCCTATAGGTAGGAGCAGGCTAAGCAGGACGTGCAAGTCCAGTCACTGCTGAAGGTTACTCCAAGCACCACCATGGCCATGGAGTCAGCCCTCTCCAGACCTGGAAGTGGCAGAGGGAGGATCCCCCACCTTGACCGCCGGGTGAACACCATCTCCCGCTTTAGTTGCATTGAGCTTTAGTGTTTAAGTGTCTAAGGGTTTCAATTCCCGAGTTTTCTTTTACAGTTAGGCTTAGATTTTATTTTAGTACAGAGAGTAAAAACTACTCCACTGGATTATAAAAGATAAATATTCAATCCATGCAGTATAGTAAAAACGACCTTACTTTCCTGAAAAGAAGCACTTCAGTTCGATCGAGCCTCCAACGAGGGAAACTTCCTGTGACTTAGAAAAGTAAGTAATGTTCGGACGAAAATCTGGCGAAGGTCCTGAACAGATAAAACAATGAGGTTTTCAGGTTGCGTTAATGTTGATTATCAACAACAGACGCTTTACAAGCAGTTCATCACATTTAACTGACAAAATGGCTCTTTACATTGCGTGCTAGTGTGCATAATATCAATAGATTATCGTCAATTAAATATTTACCCAACTGAATCAACCTATAGATCTAATTCTTCGCAGTTGGTCTGTCTCTCTCTCTGTTTTTTCGTAAACCTGTTCCGTAATGTCACAACTAAAGACACACCATTTAACTTGCAATATTGTTGAAATATGGTTAGATTTAACTGATTGCGCAAAAATGTTAAACTTATAAAATCTTGCTGAAGTTCTTAAATATTTCTATCTAAAATGGACCATTCTAAAATCCGTTAGATGGGTATCTTTAATGTCTCTTAGTGGTTCTTAAGAGGAGTTATACCTATAGCCGCATACATGCATTTGTAATTGTAGTTGCGACAATTTCAATGGCATCGTCTGTGTAAAGCTACTTCTAGGATACTTTGCACACACACACACACACACACACACACTCACACGCACACGCACGCGCACGCGCACGCGCACGCGCACGCGCACGCGCACACGCACACGCACACGCACACGCACACACACACACACACACACACACACACTGTCAAATGCGACTGACCTCTGCCACATACGGCGCTTCAGTTTACATACACAGATAAAAATGCAAATAATCATAATTATGCGTCACATTTGTGGAGTTTCTATGCTAGCAAAGAAACGTGTTACATAACGTTTAAACTGCACCATTAAAGTCCAGAGAAATGCCCTGGTCCGAATGTAAATCGAGTTTAAGAAATTAGATCATTTGGCGACCTGAAAATGTTTTAAAAAACATTATTCGACAATTTGTACGCAACCTTGTGTAACAATTACTCTTGTGTAGCTTCCGCCCGATCTAACGTCTGTAATTGCATTGAAGACTATGCTCTTGTAGATACTCCCACCGAGTTCGTCGTCTTTTAGGGCATAAGCAACGTAAAGATCCCCTGAACGAAACATAAATTTTGATCAGCAATTTTGAAACTATATCTGAGAGAAAATAATGCAGAAAATGTTGAGGTGGAGCTAAATATTTTCAATAATTGCCCGATCAGCATTGATGGGACCCATGTGGGCTCTTTGTGTCTCCCACGTATGAGTGCGGGTCCTTTGCAGGCTCCACGTGGGCATGCTGGCACAGGAGCATCCGAAACCCTTTAACCCTTAGCTGACATACTGCCGCGTCTCTGCCTCAGCAGCGTGGCTCAAGAATAAGAACCTGTGGAAAATTGCCTAATACTATAGCGCTATTGCAGAAAAATCTGTTTATGGTTAAAGCGAGATCATTATTGTTTGCTAGTCGCTATAACGTGCGTTTACTTTCTGTTAGTTTTGGGCACTGTGAGTCGCAAAGCAATTCTTCACAATGGAGCCCGTCAATTGCTCAGTCTGGTTATCACGATTAGTCAGATTAAGTAATGGATCAGATTAAATTAAGGTATTGCATAATTTGTTTATATGCGAAATAGCTAATGTAGCCAATTTGTGGTAGTCAGACAAGTGGTGGGTTGCTTACCATAGTTAATGTCGCTTTCTAAGTTTGTTCTATTCAGAGAATAAAAAAACAGTCGGCTACATTCTCATTAGCAGATGTGTTTGACGAGACGATCATTACCGTTGCAAGCGCTTTGCACCCTTTGTGATTGATCGAATAGCCTAGGCTTTGGGTCGACGTCACTCGTCGTAATTTCCCAATTGTACGTAGGCGTTGGAAAACTGTCTCGTCTAGCAGCTTGAATGACAAACGGATGACCCTCTGGGACTGTCCTGTTGACAATATTACTTTGTGAGACTCCATGAAGAAATGCTTGTTGAATACGTGCCACGGTTGAAAGTGCTGTGCCATACGGATTCGTAGCAAAGCACTGGTAGAAACCGTTATCCTTCTGTGTTGTTGAACTTATCGTTATGTCACCTTCGGACCCTCTCAGGATATTTGGAAGATTCAAGTTGAGATTCTCCCCGTTCACCTTCCATACATACCTGCCAGAAACGAATCCGAAGTTTTTCTTATAGATTATTTATTGTTCTGCAGAGGCACAAGTTCAGCCGCAAAACTAATTCTTTGGGACCTAACATTCTCGATATTAGAAATTACACCTGGAACGGCTCTTACTCTAGTGGTAATATTGGCATACCACCATCACCACCACCACCACCACCAATCAGAGGCGCTCCCAGTGCGAAAGACTCCGAGCGAAAAGAGTGGTCTTAAGACAACGAAAAGAAGCACCTGGCCCACCAGATAGCATCAAAGAACGGGTTGATGAAGGGAGTTGGTTCCATAGTGAAGGGCCAATGAAGGCAAAAGCTCGAGATTTAGCCATAGTAGTCCTCGCTCGTGGGACAAGAGAAGGTCATGGCGATCAAGTGAGCGAAGCGGACGGTGAGAGGTGGCGGAGATAGGCCGGCGAACTAATTAGAATGATGATGATGATGATGATGATGATGAAGATGATGATGATGATGATGATGATGATGATGATAATAATAATAATAATATTTTTGTTACTATTTTATTATTAAAATAAGAACTAATAATAACACGCGTGGGACATAACAGAAGGTTGGCAGTTCCAAGTCCTTGTTGAACCAGAGGAGACAACATTTTGGACCTAGTCATAACAACTGAAGAAAATATGGTAGAAAATATGAGTGTGGGGGGAGCATTTTAGCACTAGTGATCATCAGGTTATCAGATGGGAATTAGTCATGGAGCAAACCCAGGAAGTCAAAGCGTATGTGAAAAGACCCAACTTCTTTAAGGCGGACTATAAATTAGTGAGGGAAAGACTGAAGGAAAAGGATTTGGAATCTGCAGTAAGGGGTTTGGGAGTGAACGATGCATGGAAGAAGTTTAATGAAGTTATGAAAGAGATTATTGAGGAGAACATACCCAAGCACAAAAGGACCAACAAGAAGAGGCCATGGGAACACGCGAAGTTCAAAGAAAGAGAAGGGCAAAGAACAAAGCGTGGAAGAATTTTCAGCAGTTGAAGAAGGAAAGAAAGAATGTTCTGGATTGTGACTATGTTGCACGACTTGAGAAATCAAAAGCAAAGTATGTGAATAAAAGAAACATCTGCAATAATGCAAACAGGCAAGCAATAGAAAGCTTTGAGGAGAAGTTATCAAGAAATGTAAAAGAAGACAGCAAGAGTTTCTACAACTATGTTAGAAGCAAGCAGAAAAGGAAAGAAAGGGTAGGGCCATTGAAAAAGGAAGAGCAGAATGGAGAAGTTATTGTGGATGATGTGGAAGCTGCTGAAACGCTTAATAAATATTTCAGCTCAGTGTTTACATTGGAGGAATTAGGAAACATCCCTGAACCCAACCAAGCATTTTTAGGCAGTGGTGGTCAAGGACTAACACAGATAATGTTCACGAAGGAAAATGTGGTGGAACAGCTGAAAAGGTTAAAAACTGACAAGAGTCCAGGAATAGATGAACTACATCCTAAATTCTTACATGAAGTGAGGGAAGAAATTGGAGAGGCATTAGCACAGATCTTTAATAAATCAATACAGACTGGAGATGTACCACAGGAATGGAGAGATGCTCTTGTAGTGCCATTGTTTAAAAAAGGAAATAGAAGTGAACCATGTAACTACAGACCAGTCAGTTTAACCAGTGTTGTGTGTAAGGTCATGGAGAGAATTGTTAAGGATAATATAGTGGAACACTTGAATGAGCATAATATTATTAAGGGCAGTCAACACGGATTTACTAGAGGTCGCTCGTGTTTGACAAATCTTTTGGAATTCTTTGAGGAAGTCTATGAGAGGATAGACGAGGGAAAGCCTGTAGATGTAATTTACTTAGATTTTGCCAAGGCATTTGACAAAGTACCTCATAAAAGACTGGCCAAGAAGTTGCAAGCATGTGGGATTAGAGGGCAGGTACTAGCATGGATTCAAAGCTGGCTATCAGGAAGAACACAAAAGGTGGGCATAGTGACAAACATTCTAGCTGGACGACAGTGCTAAGTGGAGTGCCACAAGGATCAGTGCTTGGGCCATTGCTGTTCGTAATTTTTATTAATGACATAGATGATGGGATTGTATCTAAAATTTCTAAATTTGCAGATGATACCAAACTATGTAGAGCAGTGGGAAATGAAAAGAAGCGGAGATACTACGGGAAGATCTAAGAAGAATGTTCAGATGGTCACAGGACTGGCAGATGCTCTTTAATGTGGAAAAGTGCTCAGTGATGCATATGGAGAAGAGAAACAGCGAGTTTTCATATGAAATGGGGGTATGGTATTGAAAGTGAGTGAGGAAGAAAGGGACTTGGGAGTGATTATGCACAAGAGCGCAAAACCCTCAAGGCAATGTGTGCTGAAGCATCAAAAAAGGCTAACTCTACTTTAGGCATGATAAGAAGGACAATAGTCACCCTAGACAAGGATACAATATTGAGGCTATACAAATCACTGGTTAGGCCACAGTTGGAATACGGCATCCAGGTGTGGAGTCCTTACCTGAAACAGGACATGGAAAAGCTGGAGAAGGTGCAAAGAAGAGCTACAAAAATGATTCGGGGCTACAAGGATTTGGGATATGAAGAAAGGTTGAAAAGGTGTGGACTAACAACATTGGAGAGAAGGAGGAGCAGAGGAGACCTAATTGAAGCCTACAAGATTATTACTGGAAAGAAGGCAGTGCAGAAGGAGAAGTTTTTTGAATTAGCACCAAACAAGGCAACTCGAGGACATAGGTATAAATTATTTAAGAAACCAAAAGGGACATTAGGGCAGAAATGCTTCAGTGCAAGAGTTGTAGATTTGTGGAATAGTTTGGATGATAGTACTATCTCAGTGGACACTATCACAGCTTTTAAGAAGAAGCTAGGAAAATTGGGCTATTAGTCATGTTCCAGGTTAATTACAGTGGTTCTAACACAGACTAAACGTCTTCTGAACCACTTAAAACCCCCTTGTTATGTTATGTTATGTTAACTGAGGCTGAAGAATGACAAGGGTCAAATGGTTCGCAAAACACGGTTACATTCAGCGAATCGCACATCCTTTGCTAATGATAGAGCTCGCCGTGTCCGAATAACATACTCTACCAGTGCAGGTACGAACCTCAGTCGTCAGTAGCAAAAGCCTTTCTGTGTTGAACAGTGCTATCGCTAATAGAGCACTTGCACAAAACACCGGCATACTTTATGCGATTTACTATCATAAGGACGACTACGAAAGTGCGAGCGTTAAAAGTGCGCGATCGAAAGAGCGCCTCTAAGAAATGCGCCTGTTTAAAAGGGCACTGATCAAAAGATCACGGAAATAAAAGGGCGACAATCGTAAAGGCGACAGAGTTCGCAGTAGTTCAAAGCCCAAGTTATATCAGAGGGAATTCGAGAAAGTTTACAGTAGTATACAAAGCCAAAGGTACACGGTAAGTGCGCACATACGCAAAGTTGTATATCATTGATACCTATCAATCCTTTCATGTACATACGGTAGTTTGCCTGGCCTATGATATATATTTACTCTGTTCGTACGTTATTTCACTGTATATAAATGAAGGTTTTAAACGAAAAACTTATAGCGCTGCTTTATGACTCGCACGTGAAAAAGCAGATTTCGGTTGTAGTTTATAAAAGTTAATTTGCTGGAAAAGTTTGAGAATGAACTTAGAATTTGTAAAGAGCAACAAAGGTCGAGATATGTTACTGGTTGATGTCTGTACATTCAGACATGAAAAAACAATAAAATAAAATAAAATTTGGAAGTGCACTGAATATCGGACAGCTAAGTGTACGTTGCACTGTCAAACAAAAGATGATAATTATTATGACAAAACACTTTCGACTTCAATTACTATTTCAGTGCTGTTGCAAGATTCCAATTTTATAGTTATTATACGATTTAAACCTATTGCTCGCCTTTTTGATAGCGCACCCTTTCTATTGCGCGCCCTTTTGATCAGAGCCCTTTAAAATATCCGCCCTGTTAAGCGGCGCCTTTTTGAATGCGCCTTTCTGATAGTCGCCCTTGTGATAGGATACCACTTTATGCTATAGGTCTTCCAACATTTATTTTGACAATCCGGAACACCCGCATAATCACCCGATATGCTATTACCAATTTATCCTGTCCACATCACTGCAGGCAACGAATATTTCGTCACCCTAATATAGGTTTTACAGTCTAATGAAAATAGACGTTTAGATTACAGTCAAAATATCAAAAGACAAGTGGACCATATATAAAATTAGAGTCACAAACATAACTACTCCTCTATTTAGTCTATTCTATGTCAACTCTGTAAAACCTATTCAAAGAGTCCGCAATAGCCAGTTTGTTTTGTCTGTTCCATGTCAGATCCCGGGAGGTCAAACCGAGGAGACAGCATGATGCTACGGTGGTAATCGGTGATGATGGTGGGGCTTGAACAGAAGAAGGATAGGGTCTTGAGTGGAAAGCAACAGACGAGAGGACAAACAGGGGAGAGGTGTTAAGACGAGATGGGAGTATGAACAAACTGGCGTTGATCTTTCGGGAGCTCCAATGAGCGGGTTCAGCATAGACTAAGGAACGATTGCAGAATTTCAGAGGAGAGATCAGTCGAAATCCAGTAAATTATAAAACCGGAAATCAGGTTTAGGCGGGTAAGCAGGGTGAAACAGGTAAGTGTTAAGTTTGGGCCTGATCGACATTTTAGAAAGCCTACAGAACAAGCAGAAGAGGACATGCAGTCCAAAGCTGTGAACCAACAGCTGAGTAGTCCTCTTCTTTTCTACTTATCTCTCAACAGGCCTTCCACTCTAAACTAAAATTCCACCTCTTTCAGAATTCCTACCTTATTCCGTCGAATAATTTTCTTCGCGTTCCAATCTTTCTTGTCCTTAACGAAACCGAGTTACCAGCCCCTCTGCTTACTATCTCTGGTCCCTCTGACAACCGGACTCAAAACTTCTCCTGGCATCTCGGAACAACCCATCTGACTTAACGCAGCGCAGAGCGCTCGTGAATTAGCTGGAGATTTGCGCTTGGCCTTAGAAATGTGAAGTTTACGATTACTATTTAAGCGTGTGACACAGCAAGTGTCAAAATATCATAGAATCGCGTGCAATAGTTTTAAGCATGAGGAGGGAATATCGGAGAGAGAGGGACGTCTGCTGCTTAAATGTAGATAAAAGATAGTAAATGAATAATTAGATTGATAGATAGACAAATGGATCGATAGATAGATAGACCGACAGCTTATCAACCATGTGTTGCTCTTTGCTGGATCAAGATCGAATGATACTCTGAGTCATTTGTGGGTCTACTAGTAGGCCTACATCAGTCTAAACTCTAAACGGTTTGCATCCGGATTAAGTTAGTCTATATACTGCACATATGACGTTGATTGGCATGGTATTGGGTCTGTAAGTAAAAGTAATTGTACACTCTTGAATAAGTAAAGCGATACTCAAATCAGGGCACCAGCTTTTCACGTGTTCTTAGTTAAGTCAGATATACCAAGTGCAACGCAAAATACGGTTGTTAGGAGAACATATAGATAGATAGACAGACAGACAGACAGACAGACAGACAGACAGACAGACAGACAGACAGACAGACAGACAGACAGACAGACAGACAGACAGACAGACAGACAGATAGATAGATAGATAGATGGATAGATGGATGGAGGATAGATGGATAGATGGATAGGATGGATAGATGGATAGATAGATAGATAGATAGATAGATAGATAGATAGATAGATAGATAGATAGATAGATAGATAGATAGATAGATAGATAGATAGATAGATAGATAGATAGATAGATAGATAGATAGATAGATAGATGGATTGATGGATGGATTGATGGATGGATGGACGGACGGACGGACGGACAGACAGACAGACAGACAGATAGATAGATAGATATATAGATAGATAGAAATAGCTAATGTTATATAAGAAATCATTTATATACAGCGCCCTTAAAGTACCCAGAAGCTCAAGTAAGCAGCTTTGCTAGCATTTGAAATGAGCGTGTAGCCGTGTACATGGGCGTCCGCAGGGGGGCGCAAGGGGCGCATGTGCGCCCCTGGATTTTGCACATATTTGCAGAGAAATTTTGATTATTTTGGTTATTGCAACACGATTTTCAACTTGATTATCGAAAAAACACTAAATTCTTTAGGTAATTATTTAAAATTAACACATGAAGCATAAGATTAATTAGTAAGGACTGTAAGGTATACAGCAGTGCTTCCCAAACTTTTCAGTGTCACGGACCGGCAGGAATTTTTCAGACAGCTGAAGGACCGGTGCCCAATTTATTGCTTATATATCTTCTTCGATCACCTAAGTTCTTCAAATATATATTAAAATTGATTTAAATGCATGTTTAGCCAAGTCTATGACTATATTGCTCTTTAAATGCGAGTCTAATAATTGTTTTTGTTATGACTTTTAAAAATATAATGGCTCTTATATTTTATATTAGAATGAGACTTAATTATCTGTATTATAACATTTAATAAGAATGCATAACAAATCTTGGAATTTGGTACCAAATTGTTTAGTAACATTGGCAGGAGAGGATATTGTTAGGAAAACGTAACAAATTTAAGTACAGTTCTAAGTATAAAACAAGTGTTAAACAAGTTAATGCTAGCTGAACTAAAATCATAATCAGTAACAGTGACTAAGCTAGTGCGAGCGGTGGACCTGTTTACTGCTTGCAAGCTTATCAAGTCGTGGTTCGATTGTGGACAGTGCTACACGCAAAGGAGAACGAATATCCATACTGTTCCTATATTTTGTCTTAATGATGCTCATGGACGAAAACCCACTCTCACACAGGTAAGTGGAAGGAAATGGGAGAAGATCTTTCAGAGCAATTTCAGCAAGTTCAGGATATTCTGCTTTGACATGAATCCAAAAGATGCTAGTGATGGCATTGTGTTGAAAACCATCTTCAATCCTTCGTCAGCAGCTAGATCCAACAATTTATCTTCCAAAGTGACAGTCAAACGAGCCTTCGATGCTATAAATGGATTTCGGATCCAACCAGTTCCTATCCGAGGATCGTCTTCGGTCGGAAAGTAAAACTCAAAACGGTCAATTAAATTAGTCAATTATGCTAGTGCTGTTTATTAATATATTTATTACTTTTCATTGCTATAATTTTCAAATTTATAATATATTAGAATTGCACTTACAGTTTTGAATGTGGAAGCAGACGTGTTTATTTTCTCTTCACGGATGCACTGACCAGATTATTAAAGACGATGGACATACGTCACATCCGGTTTCTTTGCTGGTCAAAAAATCGCAAATGTTAAGAGCAAAATTTCTAGTTTTCGCTTACAATTTTGGCTGAAATACATTTACTTGTAGGACGAATCTTTTAATTTATGGAAATTTTAGGCTACATGAAAAATATGGTGGAACCATTTCTTGATTCTGAGACATTTTGACCATTGTTTTGACTCACGTCGCGGACCGGCAGCTGAGGTCTCGCGGACCGGCACCGGTCCGCGGACCACAGTTTGGGACTGTACTGGTATACAGTGTACCGACCGTTAAAATACGACACGCTCTACAAGTTCCCGCTATATCTTTGTTTATGCGTATTTTTGAAGTGTTAGCGTATATACACATGTAGTTCTCTCTTGGTAATATGAAAATTCACATTGTCAAACCCGAGACGGCGAAGCGCTTTCACTCAGTCGTGTCGACTAATTGGTATCGTATTCCCTTTACCAGCGGCTCTTCTATAGCTGTTGTTTTTGGCCGATCGTTAAAGAGATAACAGGTCCGCCCGGTTAACCGCGTAGTCAGGACGTTATATATACATACAAATATATATTTAAACATATATAAATGACACTGGCTGGAGCGACAGTCTCTGACTAAGTAATCAGCTTCTTCCCTTAGATACCAGCTAACACACGTTCTGGCAGACTTTTTAAATATACCCCGCTGGCTTCGGAACCAGTCCCAAGCCTGGATGAAGGAAACATTACGAATCTATTGATCTTTGTTGTCGCACGGGTCGTTAAACCTGGGACAATAATAGGCCCAGACAGTGCTTTTTTCTAGAAAAAAATGTTCCGGGACTCAACAAATTCAGAACAATCATAGGGGTATATTTTAAGCTAATATTTCTGTTTCATTATATCAGTATCAATAAACACTGAGAGCACTTATATTAAATTAAAGTATATAAATAATTTTATATAATTTTTATTAAAAATTTAAATTAACTAAATAATTTCTTAATGGCTGAAAAAGGTACCGGAACGCCGTTCCGGACCGTTCCGGCTGAAAAAAACACTGCATGGTCCCAGGTTACACTTGAACCTCTACTACTACGCTTTGCGAGTCACTCCGACTCACTCGGGCAGTATTACAGGAACGTAGAAGACGAACACTTCTGAGTAGGACAATTTCGTAGGAACTGTGAAGGTCGACTGCTTTGAGGGTAGCAAAACTTGGTAGGAACGGAACAGAAATTTCAGGCAACATAGATACATGTAGAGTGATAAATGAGTTTGGACAAGAACCCAAACGATTGCATTTGTTATTTCAAGAATAAGGTAAGGTTTCAGTCATATAAAATTTTATTAGTCTATCATACTAGTTTTTGAAAATGAATGTTTATGAATATTTTCGCATGTTGGGATCCGCGCCAGAGGATCGAGAGGTATAGCCAGCGCCGATGGAGCGAGTGTCGAAGGTGGAGTGATCGGTTACTTTCGACACACCCTATGTACCTAGCCTATTTAGTCCATGCGACAACTATTTGAAAGTTTGCGCCCCCCTGGAAAAATTCCTGCGGACGCCCATGGCCGTGTACGTTATTCCGTGATTAGACTGACTGTTAGATGATTTTAGAATGACTGTCAGAATGGTTTTTAGAATGACTGTCAGAATGGTTTTATAATGAATGACTGTTAGAATGGTTTCGAGTGACTGTTGGAATCGTTTTAGAATGACTGTCAGAAGAGTGTTAGAATGACTGTTACCAATTTGACACAACAATGGTTAAAAGTATTCGTTAACAAAAAAGAATTATTGAACGCCTACTGGAGAATCTAATGCAATTAGAAAAGCCTACTCTTACAGTAGTTGCTGATTTCATATCTGCAACTAGCCTATTAATCTGTGATTTGCAGCTGAAACTTCGTCGATACCCAGCTGCATTAGGTTCAGTTTACAAAATTGAAATCTGGCTTTTGAATTTTGCGTTTTTCTACAAAGAGGTAGAAACCACAATGAAATGAAAAATCATTTACGTTAAGGGCGGTGTTCCTTCGGCTTTGCATGAAAGTTCGATCGCATTTCTCTCTCTGAAGATTATTTCCGTCGTTGGACCTTTCGTTATCGATGGCGGCTTTCGCACTAAAACAGAAACATCTATCAAAATAATGCATCATGCACACTGTCAGATCTTCGACAACACACTGGATATCCCTCAGAAAGAGACACATCACGTTCTTAGCATTGTTTCTTACATCTTTAGGATCGACGCCAGGACTTTGTCATAGTGGATTGATCCTCTGGATATTGACCTGATAATCGTTTAGTTTTAGTACTACATCGGTTCAGATTAGGAGAGTTGTTATCATACTGCAATTGTTATGTACGCAAGGTCTGTAATCTGAAACTGAGGCTCAAAATAATTGTGGTGAGGAAATTTTGTAAGTACCCTACGTAATAACCGTCTCGCGTGGGGCTAAATCCGCATTCTCCGCGTTACAAGATGACCGACCGAGAACCTTGACCAACCGTGTTGGAGCAATGTTTCTTGTCAGAAGCGACGGACATCAAACCTCCCAAACTTTTAGCAGTTTAGTTTAATGGAAAAACAGAACAACTATTTTGAAAGGCTGGAGCAAATAGAATCCTGTTGTGATCTTTGGAGTACAATGCGACTTGGGGATATAGGCATATATGTGCATGTATATGCTACGTATGAGAAGAAGGATATTACCAACGATTCCTAAAAATGCAAGAGACCAAAATTGCGATAATATTCTACTAGCCAGATGTCCCTGCCTCTCGAACGATAGAAATTTCTAAGCCTTGTCCATCAGTGCTCAATATCTACCAAATTTACTACTTCAACTATCTTATGACCATCTCTTTCTCTTTTCTATTGGAAAATTAAAAACCGTATTTGTTCACCTAACGGAGCTCTTGAGGTGATTTCGCAATATTAAATTTCAGATTTCTTAAGCACTACTCTTATGCTAAACGTTGGGCACCAGCTTATTCACGAGCGCTGCATTGTATCGATAGATCGATGTCCAGTGGAGATCCGAGTCCGGTTGCCTGAGAGACCAGAGGGAGGAGGCAGAGCGGCTGCAAAGGCGAGTTTTCTTTGAGGACGATAAATCTTCGAAGGCGGAGGATCGGATGGATTTCGATAATCGGCCAGTAATATATATCGAATAAAATAGTTTTCTTTTAACTTTGAATTCTAGATAATATTTAGAAATATTTGAAATAACAGGACTTACCGTCGTTTTCACCATAGGCTGAAACAGAGAAGGAAACGACCAGGCATAGGTTGCATAGAATCCACATTTCAGAGTCTGTGTTGGGGACTTGTCGATTGATTTGCGGTTTAGGCTAACGAACAGCTTGACAATTGGAACACTCTAAATGACAAATTTCTACAAAAGAAAAAAATGCGACGAACCAAAAATCATTTCAATTCCCCTTTGTTACCTATGTCACTACCTTTGGGTATACGGACGATTGGTCATAGGACGATTGGTCATAGAACGATTGGTCATAGGACGATTGGTCATAGAACGATTGGTCATAGGACGATTGGTCATATGACGATCGGTCATATGCGATCGTCATATGGACCAATCGTCCTAGAATCGTCCTAGAATCTATCTTTGTTCAACATGAAAGAAAGGCAAAGGAATTGTGGTCTGCGTTGTCACCAGCATTTTCTGTTGCTGGACCTACATTTTTTCTCTAGTTCTCTTTCTGCAAGTTCTGCTCAGTCGCTCATGTCATTTCGTTCTCAACGTATAAGTTAAATGCCTCCAACTGCATTGTGCACCGTAGGCTGCCACTATGTCCCAGTGGACTGATCTTCTGGAAGTTGACCTGATAACGGTTTGGCTATGGTGCGACATCGGTTGATGCTATTGCCTCGTGCATTTTACACCGGCGCTATAGAAGTACTAACCAATAATACGCTGAAGCAGCCGGATAATAATCTCTGAAATTGCAATTATTAAGCTCACAACGAGGTCTCATAGGCCTCGTTGTGAGCGACAATTATATTGTGTTTTATTATATTATATTATATCATATTACACTGTATCATACATATTAGATATTAGCTGTATTTATTAAAACTTACCCAGTGTTTCTTATAAATTCTACAGAGCTGAAACAGGACGTTTAGAACTGCTATCAGTTTGCCTGGAGATTTTTCTGTAAATATCTCAGCCCACTCTGGTGTACGATTTCCTTACACGCCCACTCTGCCAGTCCCAGTTCAAATGTTCAGCTCCTGCTTGCCATCAGATTAGTTTAAAACGACATTGCTCATGACATCATTCTTTTTTTAAGTATTATAATTATATCCCGGATTTGGACGTAGGAGTAGGAGGCGGTTGCGTGTAATGCATAAATTGACGGTTGCCACTTTAATAGGCCTATAAATGTGTTTTATATGTTCGTGTTTTTAATAGTTTAATTATTAAATGCTTTAATTAATTCTAATTTCAACTCGATCATCCACTGGACAGTCCTCTGATACGACGCAGCGCTCGTGAAAAATCTGGGGCCCTACTATTGGCTGTAGAGTAGCGCTTTAGATGGAGTCGGGTGACCCTAAAATGTACAGACTACAGAGTGCATACATTTTTCTGTCCCTGTTCCATCCACATTACGTCAAACCGTCTCTGTTGTATTTTATTATTAGATAAAATGTTTAGCAATGAAGAGAAGTAGTAGGTTATTAATTAAGAAATAAAATGATGTTTAAAGAGCACTTGTTAGCAGTGCTAGGTCAAAAAATCTGAATGTAGACTATGTTGCGGATGTAGGCCTATGTTCGATACGATAAAGTTGGCGTCATATGCAAAGACCACTGGAAAAACCTGGTTACATACAAATATTTAAATTATTAACGAATTTAATAAACGATTAATTATAAAAATCTTTCTTCTAATTAGTGCACGTTATGTTGAAATTCTAGTGACAATACAATATAAGCCAGTCTATTAATGTGAGTAGTAATTACATGGTGATTCATACGGAGGTGCAAAAGGGCCAACCTTTCAGATATAATATTGCATGTATTATCTAACAATACTAACACATTTCTAACGCCTATGAGTTCATCCTGCTCAGTTTTATTTAAGTATGTATGTTTCGTATATATGTTATGTATGCATGTATGTATGTATGCATGACTCTTCAGACAATTTTCCTGCTCCTTATAGCAATTTTTCCTGCATCCCGACGAATCTTTGATACCTCGGGTTAAAAAATGATGATAAGCTGAAAAATATTTAACATACGAAAGTTTTCGGAGTTTCAAGCCGCCTTGCAGTGCAAAGGGCTTTATAGTACTGTGGCTAACGCCCCTTGTTAGGTTCCGTAGATAAGCTGACGGAATAAACATCACATGCCACGCCTGTAGTTAGAGGGAAATTCGATAATCAGGGCTACAAAACGGGGGATGGGCAGGATGCGAGTGCCGGAGACTTTAACCCAAACAATAATTGCACTGACTGAGGGTAGGACGTTTGCGGATGCGCTGGAGTTTGTAATCAGCCCAGATTGAGTTACTGGCGAAATAAAAAGAGGGGGCGCCTTTATCGTCAGATCTGTTGCAACAGATGCAGAGGATTAAACCCTGGTTACAGTAACTGGTCCATTGTTATCCGATCTTCTAAGACGGAACTAACCTTATCAGTCTGAATCTATATCATGTAGCCTATGTGCTTCTATGCATGTGTATAATATGTATGTATGTATGTATGTATGTATGTATGTATGTATGTATGTATGTATGTATGTATGTATGTATGTATGTATGTATGTATGTATGTATGTATGTATGTATGTATGTATGTATGTATGTATGTATGTATGTATGTATGTATGTATGTATGTATGTATGTATGTATGCATGCATGCATGCATGCATGCATGCATGCATGCATGCATGCATGCATGCATGCATGCATGTATGTATGTATGTATGTATGTATGTATGTATGTATGTATGTATGTATGTATATATGTATGTATGTATGTATGTATGTATGTATGTATGTATGTATGAATGTATATATAAATGTATCTATGTATATATGTATACATATACGGACGCCGTCATCACAATGGAAAGCTGATTTAGGACAGATGGGAGGAGGAGGGCATCCTTCCGGCTACGTATACAGTTATACACCCAACCAGGCAGCAGGATGTTTGATCCACCTTGTTGGGGTAAACTGGGACTTCGTCACGGAATGCCCAACAACATGCATGGTTCCTCGGGACAACCGCAACGGCGATCACAGAACTATCTGGTATCTCCGTCCTCTCATCCAACGTTTCCTTTCAGTAGAAGATCAGCACAATAGCGTCTGTGCCTAAAGTCACCAGACCAACAAAACCAGCCGACTATCGTCCAATTTCGGTTAGGCCTACGTCTATTCTATGCCGACTACTAGAGAAGTTCATAGTGCTCCGCTTCTCTCATCCTTTCCTGCTGAATTCTCAGCTCAACCAGGAATTCGCTGACAAATACGCCTATCGACCAACTGACTCAACCACGGCAGCAATTACTGCGCTACTAACGGAGCTTATGGAACTCCTCCGAGAAACCCAATATGTCCATCTAATCGCATTGGACTTCACACAGGCATTCGATACGGTGCAGCATTCTATTCTGGCTGAATAATTAGCCGGGATGCCAATATTATAGCTGATTGCATTTACAACTGGATTATCGCCTTCCTTGAGGATCATGTACGGTTGTGCGAATGCATGTATGTATTGGTGTATGTACATATGTGTGAATGCGTATATGTATGCATGTATTTATGTATGTATGTATGTATGCTCTTTGTGGGTTTTCAAAGAGTCGTTCTTATAGTTTGACACCAAATATGAAACAATGCAATGCTATCCGAAATTTTATTTCTGTTAGATATAATATGAAGTTCACACCGACATTAGGAAGACTTGCAGACTCAGCCAAAAAATGCAAATTTATCAGCTGCTAATTAACAAACGTAAGCTATGCACTAATTACTGAGTGCCATTAAATATGCGTCCAAATAAGGTAGTCATACAGAACAGGTAATTGCAATTAGTGACTTCTGTCGCTCTAGTATATAATGGACGAGGAGTCAACCGATGGCGCGCAAATATGTACGCGATAAGCAGGTATGGGTACATGCATAGGCCTATAAGCGTTCTAATAAGGTATGCAAGTAAAGATGCATCCAAATAAAGTAGTCAAAAGGCTAAAATAGGTCTTAGTAAGATAGTCTACAGATAAATATGCGTTTTAATAATTTAGTCTAGATGTATTGTAGTAAGGTAGTCAAAAGGTTACAATATTGATTTTAATAAGATAAACGTCCAGTTAAGTTATTCAACATAATTATATAGACCATATCCACAGGTATGAAAGTATTGCTGCTATTCATAGTGCCAGAGAGTGAACATCATGATTAAGGTTAAAATAATACTGACAAATATTATATGGGATGGATATTTTATGAATTTTATCTATACATTTTGAGCAACACATAAAACTTGAAATTTACGTAATTCCGTTAATGGAAGCATTGCATAACCATAAGTTACCATAAGTTTTATTGGTCCCATCTAACAAACAAACAAATCAGTTCAAATGAAATGCAGTCAAATAATGTAAAATGAAGGTTATCAGAGGACAGCTGGGAAAGAAAACCGTAAAAAAGACCAAGGTCCTGCTTGCAAGGTCACCCTTACACTGTATGATATACAACGGCGGGTTAATTCAATTACACATTGGATCAATATAACTTAACTAGTTAACTAGTGTACACTCATCAATCAGTTATCTGTGTTGTTAAGTGATCTCGCAGTCTTCGTTAAAATAGACAAATATCAGTCGATCATCATATCCACCGGAATTCCAGGTGTTAGAGCCAGCAAATTTAATCGAGATTATGATATAATTTAACGACAGCTGCGGTGAGAGGAAGATTTTGCAACGAAGGCTAAGTAGAATGCCATAAATTTTATAAAAATGTTTAAATATTACAAGGCAGATTTGGTTGTGCTAGAGTAAATTTCGACTACGTATATTATCAGATGCGGATAAAGTAGAACAAAAATTTATTCCATTAAAACCTTCTGATTTACGTAGGCTCTTTCCTATTTTAGAAAAGATGCCTAAACATCTTTTAATTTGATTCCTGGAACAGTGAATATATACTTCTATCCAAGTTAGTGGATCATCAAATATATACTTCTAACCAACTGGTCTCTGGGGTACCCCCACAAGGTACTATGTTCCTACAAGAGTTAGCATCATTAATAGTCACAAATTGTTTTCGAGGTTAGGGGCCTATATGATAATAGGAAACTAGTAAAACTAATGAACTGTATGATGATCAAGATGTTACGTCAGAACACATAATGTTTTCTCTCCTTTCAATTTAATTTTTAACGACGAGCGTGTACTAAAATGCATGGGAAATCCTATGCAGCTCGTCGTTAAAGGGTATTTCAAGATCAACGAATTCTTCAGCCACTTGTGACATAGACACATTTAAAGCAAAAACCACGAAAATACGGTAATCAGATAAGCATTGTTGTCACGGTGCTTGCCAGTTTACGCTCAAGAATTTTAATCCCTGGCAAACACATCTGACTTAATCAAAGCAGGATTCAAGTTGCCCAGATCTGCCACAAATCCGAGGAATAGGACAAAAGTGTTGCGGAGCGTTCTGGCAGTCGCCTGCAGCAGTCTCTTCACGGCGGCCTTTTGCTGACGTTCATTACCACACGCCTTCGGGTAAAGTTTGTCCATGTTGTCAACCAGGAACAAACACGGGCCATTTTGCTCTGCCTAAATTCAACAGGGTTACAAATTATTTCAGATAATATCACAAACGTTGTCGCAGAGTATATTATGCTTGTGCAGATAAAAGTTACGACATAGGTATCTAGATTTTCAAAATGGCCTATTAGGAGCGTTACAAAGCACCAAAACTTTGCATTACCCGGTATTTCAAAACCTATTCTATACTGTCAGTGTGGTAGCTTAACATTTCATTTATAATTAGACAGGCCCCTTTCACTTGACGCAGCGCTCGTGAATAAGTTGATGCCCTGCACGTAACGTTAGAGTTGGGCGTTAGAAATCTGGAGTTTACGATTACGATTACGATCACAGAATTTTATATGGTCAGGTACCTCACGGAGGCTGATGTCCATGGCGTCTGAGATGTTAGTGGCTTTGCTCATGTCAAAAACAATGACAGAATATTTCCCGGCGAACTTTGCCGGAATCCATAGACGCATTGCTGAGATGTACTTTCTAGACACGACTAGACAAGAAGATACAACTAGCACTAACACACACCATTATGACCTCACAATCTGCACACTGTCAAATTAATGTGAGAACTCGCCACATGTTATGAACATTGAACAGGTATTTATAGTCATGTACAATAATGCAATAGCACACGTAAAACATACGGGTAACAGCCAGAAGGCCTCTGGAAGTTTAATGCAGAGTGGAGCGACCAGGGAGTGAAGAGATCGAGGTACAGAAGGTCTCACAGTACGAAGGAGCTACACCGACCAAACAGTTGTGCATTTCTTAATAACATTTCTTGACAATAATAACGAGACTAAGAGAATTTCAATTTATCCATGCTGTACTCTAAAATTCGTGTCGCAATTGGCTTTCCAATAAAGAGCATTCTATTCTATTCTATTCTATTCTATAATCTTGAGTTAAAATTTGAACTGGGTGCTCTACGGCACAGGCAGGGATTCAGGGCCGCATTAAGGCTAGTGCGGGCCCCGGTGCTGTGATTACCTTCCAAAGACCCCCCTCTGACAACCACCGGTCCACCATGTACATATTTATAACATGCGGACCCCTCAAAACTGCGGGCCAGAGTGTTGCAGCACCCTTAGCAATGCGGACCTGCAGCTATTGGAAAGTGTCGTGAATGAAAGCAGATAAGCCAACGGAAAAACTAAATGCAAAAACTCACCTGGCCGCGCTTCGTATATCAATCCGGAACTGGGTCTAAGTCCACTCTGGGGAAATATATTGTTGGCGTTGCTAGCGAGTTTCAAATACGCAAGGACCCTTGTTGTCAGGCTCTGGAAAACAATGAATTCAATCGTCTGTTGTTATTCTGTCCCCAGCCTTCCAATTTCTAATATATTTTAACAACTCGGTTTAAAATCATTTCTCCTCGGCACAATATACAGAAAAAACAAGAGAAAATCTAACTAGATAACAATGTTCTTTAACCTCACATATTGCGATAAGCTAGGCATGCCTACTGAAATGATTTAATTAAATTGATAAGGTAAGGTCGATGTCATCGGCCCTTACAGCCATAAGATGTTAAACACTAACTACTTATCTACCGATCTCAAAAGAGAACGGCAAAGTGGCAGGATATTTCACTGCCAGTCAGGCAACTAAAAACAACTTTAATGGTGGTAAACCTAAAACCAAAACATGGTATTTATTGGCCTCCTTACCATTGCTGGGCGTGGTGGCATCGGTGTAGTTACCTTTGTTCCTACAAAACGAACAGAAGTGAACATTGTATGACTATCAGCTGCAGCTTATCAGTGTGTCAAAACTTATCAAAGGTACACTGCAGACACGTCAACTGCTTTGTATCGGGAAACACTATTTTATGACCTGAATTAAAAATTACTTTTAGATTACAAGTCTTTACAATTGTGTATTACCGTATAATTATCATAGGATAGAATCAGAATGACAATGTGTTGTTGAATATGTTATGCATACATACATTCAAACATATAAGCTTATACCTGTATGCTTCCATGTAGGTATGTATGTTGTGGGGCGCGGTGGTGTAGGGGTATGTTCGGTGCCTTGCAGCCGGAAGGTTGCTGGTTCGAATCCACCTCAAGCCGCCGCGTAGGTACCCTGGGCAAGTCCTTCACTCGCAATTGCTCATGAGCTTCGGCGTGGAACTCCGATTCAGTGTCCGCGCTATGGTCGGGAGCGCCTCTGAGTAGAAATCTTGAAGGGGCGCTAAAACAAGTGCTCATACATACATACCTGGTAACACAGGTTCTTCAACAATGAGTTTCACTGCAGCTGTATCTTTGCTGTAGCCATTGTCGCCGATGCACCTATATTCTCCGTGATAAGCTGTCCACTTCTCAGTACCGTTTGGATTGATATAGATGGTCAGTGCACCGCCCTTTATAGTGACAGTTGGTGGATTGTCATAGACTGGCTGTACCTCGTTATTTTCATACACTTTGTACCACCGTACGCTTGGAGGAGTGCTTGGATCTGAAGTTGCACTGCATTCAAATTTGACTTCCTTTTCTTCAAACAGCCCGACACGAACATCTTGGCCGTTGACAAGAATCACTTTTGTCTTGGCTAGAAAGTATAGCCAATCAAAACTCATTTAAATCTTGCCATTGGCTGCAGCCTTCCGATAGCTACCCTATGCAATAATGCAAATCATACGGTATAGAGATAATTTGCTAAAGCTTCCACATCACCGCGGTGACTGCATGAGGTATGAATATCTGTAGAAACCACAATGGATCTCGCTAAATGGCATAATCTAATAATTGAACAACGTGCAGCAGTAAACCATGCTTAGTTGAGTCTTAGAAACTTGCTAACCGTATTAATTATAAAGCATATTAATAGTCCAAAACATTCAAGACTCAGCTAAAACCTGTCCAGATTTTTACCATGCATAATCATGTGAAAGGTTCTGTTTTTAATCTCTTGAACTCTGTGTGATGATCACTACTCACTTAGTACGTTTAGGTATCCCGAAGAAAAGGCGCATCCGTGAATGTTGCTTGCATTGCACTGAATAACCGTCAGGTCCGTTTGTTTTTCCCGGTCATCGCAGTTTCGACAAACGTCTCTGATCGTCAGACTTTTCTTGTTGCTGCTGAATGCAAATCGCCTGGGAGGGTTGTTTACTAAAAGGAAGCATATGTACTTCATTATTCATTGCAATAAATATTAATACCTTACTTTAGAACATATTTAAATTGGCAAAATATTTAACTGGCTATTAAATGTCAAGGAAGACTGACTAAAACTAGAAAAACTCTGTTATCTACTGGATTAAACTGAAATCCACAACTGATTATGATATTTCATGAGCTTCATCTGCAGTACAACTGAATAAATAAACGTTCATGATAAGGATGGTTTGGAGGCCGCTTGATGACGACCGGGGGATTAAATAAACGGACATAAAGTGATGTTACTGCAAGGAAACTCCTCAATGTGACACTGTTTGTTCACCTACATTCACCTTAACCTTTGATTAAAAAAATAGCAACAGATTCACAGAGTCAGATTAAAATGAAGTCTTGAAATGCCAGTTTCATCAGAAAAAACTTAAACAGAGAATACACAAAACAATTTTAATATCTGTAGACATTCATTGCGTTAGCCTCGTGTGCCAAGTGATGGACATTGAAGATGTGGTGCACATTGCAATAAGATATTACCAAAAATATCAAGAATACAACTATTACATGGTAGTAGATATATGTTACAGCAATATTTAAGCTAGCCTCAAGCTTGAGTGGTGCAGGAACCCAAAGTAGAAGGCATCTACTGACCTAGAGTCAAGTATGCCCCATTTCAACTTGCTGAAACAGAACATACATGTACTGCAATAAGGTATACCACAGGCGTGGTTTTTTATGCCCTGAATATCTCCTTTGAAGAAATATATAGTTACTTACCATCTAATACTACTCCATCTTGAAGCCATACAATATGAGCCTCTGGTTTGGCATTGACATTGCAGCTGAACGTAATCGATTCGCCCTCAGTCACATTGACATCGTAAGGGCTATCCTTTACACTGCGAAATTTTGGTACCTCTGAAAAAAACATCTTACAAAATTACTAGCTGTGTGCAAATTTGAAACCCGAAGTGTAGTGTAAAAGGTATTAAACACGTAAAAGACCCATGACAACCGTTTGTTGGGGCTGTTACATTATTTCACTGAGGTACAAAGCAGAAATTGACAATTCATCACTACAACTAATGACCAGTATTTGAGCTTTCTAGCTTTCTATACCAGTAGCATGGCTATAGCATAATATTACTACGATGAACTGGAAACTTCAGACAACAAATAAGTACGAAAATCGAACAGTTTCCAATCACTCTGCTGCATTTCATCGTAAAATTTAATCAAGACAAACCTTCAACACGTATCTGAAGAATATGTGTATTGCGTCCTTGGGTATTTGCAGCAGCGCAGATGTAGTCTCCCTCGTCAGTTGCAGTTATGTTATTGATGACGAGTTCTGTATTAAACGACATCAACCTGTATCTTCCAATTGGAAGAGTATTCCTTGGCCCTGACCAGGTTATTGTTGGCTCCGGACTGAACAAAGATTAAACAAAAGCCATGTGAAAGAACATACAAAACTCAACGTCAGCATATTGCTCAGTATAAAGATTTTACAGTCAGATAGAATTGACTGTAGCCTAATTCATCAAACACCACTAAGCTGTTAAGAATAAATAATTATAGTTATAAAGTTCAGCTTCAAAAGTTCACTAAAGACAGCTTTTTATATTTCGACGATTAATATGCTCAAAAACAACTTACACTGTAACTGCTCTCAGAAACTGAATTCAAATATCTGAGATAATCTTTTAGTCGATCAGAGCCATTCTTCAAAGAAAACCTTAATAGGCTACAAGTAATTTACGGCCTGATTCATTTTAAAATTTACAGTATAATTATGTCACTTGGATCTTGAGAGTACGTTTATTCAACCAGGTCCCGGAAGAACAACTTCTAACATCACCCATTTTGCAAATTTTGAGCAATGAAACGCAAAAAGATTTTTTTCTCGTGTGAAATGCCATGACCAACTTCTTACAAGAAATATTTTTTAGTAATTTAAAGACAAATTAAGACTGAAAGTCATTTTAGATGAGGTTATTTAGGTATCCCTACTATCCATAGAAGAAGCAGCTGAGTGTTAAACTTCCTCCGATGAAAGCAACAGTTTGTCTTTCCGAAGAAAATCCTAAAGTTGGAGCAAACGGACGGATATTGCCTGCTCCATCTGCAACAGGATAACAGCATAAAAACCATTAAGAGAAAAGTAATTAATATATCCAAGTTTATTAACTATGACAGAGGTTCTTCAGCATTATATGAAGAAGCTACGTCATCTAATTGAGATAGGCTATGGGATTCACTGATAGTTCTTATGTTATTTTGCCCTGGGCACTAGCTCTTAAAAAGAAAGAAACTACTCGATGAAATATACAAGTAATTTAATATATTAAATGAATTTCGGTAGCAGATAAATGAAAATACAATAATAAAAACATTTAAATAAAATCCACAGTGAACATACCAAGAAAGAGGTAAAGATCTCATACTGAATTCACAGAGGATTACTCGTCATCAGCCAAGCAATGATTCCCTTTGGCCATGGCCCCCACTCCACTGGCTCAAAATTCCTGAACGAATAGAATATAAAGTCCTATCCCTCACCTACAACGCACTTCAATCCTCTCAGCCCTCGTATCTCCATCAGTTGTTCACGGTCCAACCTCTTCGTTGAACCCGTTCATCGTCCACCCTCACACTGCTCCGCCCTTCCGTCACCTCATCGCTTAAATTTGCAAATCGTTCCATAGCCATAGCTGTACCGCCTCTTTGGAACAAACTCCCGCCTGTGCTACGACAAATATCCGATCCATCCTACGAACTCACCAAAACCTCACCTCTTGCTATCTCTCCACAGGTCTTCCACTCAAAACTGAAAACACTGCTTTTCACAAATCCTATCCCGATTCCTTCTCTTCCCCTCACCTCCCTCGCCATTTCAACTCTAAGCATCATCCACCTTAGCCGTCTGTCTGTCTGCCTGCCTGACTCTCCTGATTTTTACCCCCTGCCTATCGATTCTGTTTTGATTAAGCGCCTGTGAATAAGCTGGTTCCCGCGACTTCGCTTTTGTGGGCGCTCTAGAAATATCGAGTTTACGATTACGATTAAGAATGGCGCGATCTGGGTCTGCGCGGGCTTATATATAAATTTCCGCCGCTTGTGTTGGTCACGTGGTACATCCGGGGTTCAAATCTCGGGTTCAAACTAATCTGGCAGAATCGACCTAAAGGGACCATACTCAGGACGCATGGGCCAGGGACCTGTCCAGAAGACAATTCGGCCAGACACGGAGATGATAACGTTATCTGATATGACACACTCTGTCGCCAATACCAAAGGAGAATGCAGGCCTACTCCACGTAATGTGGCGGCAAACTAGTTATGTGGGTATATTTCACAACAGGAGGCAAATTAGATATATTTCCGTCTTCTCCTTTGGACGGCTTACACAAAGAATAAAATTATAATTTATAATTTTTAAATACATTGTAGGGCATGTGTTAGCTATAAAAATTATTTATATTATATTATTTAGATGATTAGTATGAGAAAAAAATTTATAAAGTCCAATTTTAACCCGAAATTGCATTGTCCTTTCTAATGGTGAGTCAATTCAACGTTACGTTAGGGTAACAGCTGAAACGCTTAACTGATGTTTTATAATTTTTAGATCATTAACTTACATAATTATATCCATTGCTCTATATGGTTTTTATTAAATAATTAACAAACTAAATAATTAAAAAATAAATAAAACTGTCTGTCTTCAAATATTGGTTACAACACCGTTACGAATGATTTCTGCCATCTGGGGAATAAATTGAAAACTCTCGGTTTTTGAATTGGCATCTTCGATAGCAGGGAACCAGAGTCTGCATTGAATTTACCAACAAGAAATCAATATGGAAGTTTGCTTCCGTTGACAATTTTCGGAAATTTATCCGGTAATGTAATAGTATAAAAAAGATTTACAACTCCGTGACTGTAATTATTGCACTTTGCGTATATAATTATATAATTTTTTTTATTTCAAAATAATATTGAAATTGACAGCCTCGCCACTATAAACTAACTATTTATTGTATCTTAATTCGTCCGGTAAGCATGGAGACCTAATTATGAATATTTTACAACTCCGTTACTACAACTCCGTTACATTATTTTTATTAAAATTAATTTATTTAATGGTACAGGTAGAAAATTTGCCGTAAAAATAGTTTAGGTTGCTGTGTAATAATTTAATGCACACTTAATACTAATTAATCACTAATTATAAACAGTGGCGGTATATTATGATGTGTATTTATTACGTAACGGAGTTGTAACGGAGTTGTAAATAATTAGGAATGAAAGTTGTATGTGTTTCACATAGTAAGAAAACTAAAATGAAAAATTAGGCCAAATCTGTCAAATTTAAGCTCTGCTCAATATCAAATATGCTTCAGGACTGCTAGTAAAATATTTGTGTAAGACATTTTTTTTATTTTGCATGACTTTCTTTTTCTCTAATTCTATTTCTGAATTTGACGCCTGTTGTGAAATATACCCATGTATCTACATGTAGCTCTTCCAAAGCGTCTTTTCTACTCTGTGATAGTACCGTCAAATACCTATTGAGAATAATTAATTTAAAATAATTCCTTCGTTAGTTTATAGCGATGAACTGGCTACCAAAACATTCTTACTAGTTGTCACTGTTAGTTTTGTATAGCTTCCTGTCGCAATGACATCTAGGTAAGGGTTGTAAGTCATGCTTTTGTAAAGTCTTCCATCAAGAGCATCATCCGGCAGAGCATAGGCGAAGTGTAGGTCACCTGAAAACAGAAAGAAAACAAGAGATGCCAAACAAAAATATCCAGTGTCAATAAGTTTGTATTTTGGAGCTAGACTATATCTTGATTCTTTTTAGCCTTGGTGTTTCTTGGACAGTATTTATGGTCGGATTTAATTGAAACATAATTGCCAACTTGGACCAGTCATCAGATTAAGCTCGACAGATTATCAAGAAAACAGTATCGAGGCTTATGCCTGGGCGCGTCGTTTTAAACGGGAAATACCGGACCCGGTGAATAAAGGACGAGAATAGCGCCCACAAAAGAAAGGTCGCGGGACCAAGCTAATTCACAGCGTTTTCATGATCAATCGGTCAGCTCACAATGAGCACCTGCACTGGACAGCTGCTCCTGGGATATTCGAAAGCTGTATCTTTTCCATCTGCAAAGCAGTGGATACAGTTGTGTGTTTTGGACGTCAACATCAGCTCTCACCATTCTTCGTCCTTCCTTGAAGCAACGCACTCTTTGGATTCTGCACCCTCGTTTCATTGTCAGATCTGGAGTGGAATCATTTTACTTGGCTCTGCGCATGTGTGCGAACCAACCATTGGTTAAGTTTTAAGTTATCTGAGCGTTGTTTTCCTACTAATGAGCTCCTGTTGTAAATTAACATGAACACCATATTATAGAGTTGATCAGGTAATTGTAATTGTAATCTAAAACTTAGGAAGCGCCACTTCAAGAAAAACTAATCAGTGGTGCTCCCGACTTGAACCAGTGAATCACTGGCAAACAATGCAGACTTCGGGCGCTTGCGAAACTGTGGAAGGAACAAACTGAGTAACTCGAGCCGCAGCTCTCGAGAAAGCTCTCGCGATTCCAGCTGGTGGGTCAAACAAAGATGAAGCTTCTGGACTGAGCTGCAGCAATATGCTTAAGAGGGATAGTCAGAGGTCCTTGGGCAGCCGACTGAAGGGTGCCACGGAGGCGCTATATCATGGCAAGATGACCAACTATTTGACTGCGTTACTGGCAAACTGACCAGTTGGTGGAAAACTTGGGACCTGAAAGATAAGGATATGTAGACAAAGATGGAATCATACATGCAGTAAAACTTGATTTCTATTACGATGTGTAGAACAGCTCTAATGTAGCTACACTAGCGAGAATATGATCACTTACCGTTTTCGGCAATTTGTACCCTTCTCGAAGGTCGTAGTGGAATTGGATTTTTGTCTACAGTGTCAGCAGCCATCTCCCAACCATATGTAGGCTTTGGGAAACTTTTGCGTGGATCTGCCTGAATATGAAATGGCATGCCCTCTTGAACGGTTTTCTGAAGAGTTGTAGGAGTTCCTGATGCGGAATCAAGAACTGCTCTCTGGATGTGTGCCGTAGTTGAAAGAGCTGTGCCATACTGATTCCTAGCAAAACACTGGTAGAAGCCTTCGTCCATCGCTGTGGCAGATTGTATTGTTATTGTACCGTCTGGGCCTTTATTGATATTTGGCATATTCTGGTTTAATTCGAGGCCATTCTTTATCCATTCATATCTGCAAATAACACGCTAATGTTAATAATAATCTTTCTGCAACAGTTTATGTCTTTTCAGAATATCGGCATTGTTTTTGCTACATGCAAATGAGCATTTTAGAGACGATTTGTAGGTTCTATGTGCAGAGTAAAAAGGTTGTGTTCTTGACTGTACTACTGCGGAAAACTGTGCTTTTGACTAAATACGAATATTTTTGTAATTAGATTTTTAATGCTAATAATATTTTTATTAATAGTATTTAATATTTATATTACAAAACTTCATAACACACAGTTACACATAGGTGTAAAGTTGAGGCGCGGCCAGTCAAACTAAACTTGTACGCTACTACCAAAACTTTGTCCAACTTCATTTTTTGTAGGCAGCACAGGGACTCCATTTGATCAATACAGAGTGCGTGCAGCTTTGCCTCCGTGCGGTATATTACCGCATTAATTATATAATTGAAGACTGGCACCTAGATATGGCAGGAATTGTTCACAAATGTCGTGTTCATTGCCCAAATGCAGCAATAGAAACATAAGAAGTACTGGTTACCATGAAAAAAGATGCAAATCTGCTTACGTTACAGCTGGCACACCCGTTCCTTTGCAGTCCAGTGTTACACTGTCATCACTTCGGTAGATGATGTTTTGTCGTGATGGACCTTTCGTAATCGTTGGCGGCACTCGAACTGAAAAGAGAAACTGCCACGGTTTCAGTAATAGCCAATATTAAACATACGTGAAATCTGTTAATTTCACTCTATTAAATACATATGCAAAGTCAGTGAACCTATATTTGAAACACAATTACAGGTGCAGGACTAGTTCAAGGTACCTACAGTGCAGGTCCTACACCGTAACCCTCAAAGGAGAGGTTTCAACGTGTGTTGTCCTGATATTGTCCTGTTTACAAGTTGAGCACACAAAACAATCGGTAGAAGTGATCTAATGTTAGAACAAATTCTGCTGAGCGATTGTGTACTGAGAACTATGTGGCCTTCACGAAACGTTTTTATCTTTAGTGCAATCACAGTCAGACACGTATAAGTGTTCAAAACCTGTATGTCAGCACGGGTTAAAATGACTGCGCTAAGCGTACACAAACTTCGTCCCTTGTTACCTTGACTTGAAGCTGCTTCGAGTGAACGTAATTAGAGGCGCTGTCTTCAAGCTTTAGCATTACTTATGCTAAACTTCATTGAAAAGAAAAAGTCGTCACCAAGCAAACAATGCTCATACAATAATTTTCAACATAGGCCTACTGTTAATTAAAGCGAGTTAATCAATTCAATTATTGATCATGCTGTCATCTTTAACGCTGAATTGTACGTCATGTGTCTACTTACATTCATTCATTCATTACGGATATTTATATAGCGCCTCATCAAGGTCACTACTCAGAAGCGCTCCCGACCCCAGAACGGCGGAAAAGGACAGTTTTTGAGGTAACTATCGAAACAGTCAGATAGGACCATGGGGAGGAAGGGCAGTGCCAAAGGAAGCCCGTTCCAGAGCAAGGGGCCAACCACTGAGAAGGCTCGATTAATTACCCTCATGCCATTACAAGGTAATGTCATAAACTTTTCTTACCTTCTGCGACAGGTTCTTCCACAAAACGAGCAGTTATGTCAACTGTTAGATTGACTCGGCTGTGTCCAGTGTCGGCGACGCATCTGTATTGTCCAAGATACTTTGGCCAATTTTCAGCAGGGTTCGCAGCCACGTGTATTGACAACAGTCCACCGTTAACGGTTACAATTGGTTGGTGGTTGTAAACGAGTTGATCGCCCTCAGCTACTACCTTGTACCATCGAATGGTTGGAGGAGCGCTTGGATCCGATGTTGCACGGCAGTCTAACTCAACCCGACCTTCTTTATTTGTGTCGACTGTCAATTCTGTTGCACTTTGTATAGTCACCACAGTTTTGCCTGTAAACGCAACTTTATGACTTTATCTTTGGCAAACAATTTATGTGGCAGTGTGAATCTCAGCATGGTTTAATATATAGCTGCATTTAATATAACATCCCACCAAAGTTTAGAACTGCACACACTTCTCAGAATGTGTCAATGTCTTTTAGTAATTACAAATTAAGGAAGTTAAGAACTGCGCACACGTCTCAGTGTGTGCCAGTTTCTATTAGCGCTGAGTACCCGGAGTTTTTTAATGGCGAGAGGAACACCCACCATTTCAAATTTTCAACAGATGGTTGCGTATAGCTTTCCCTCCACTGTTGACCACCCCTTTGAAATTTATCCTAATGCGATCATCATTGATGCCCATAATTATGAAATGATAAGAACGTTACGGAATTAACTCCTGTAAAAGAAGAAATTAATCTAGCCAAACTCACTGAGTACATTTAGGTATCCCGAAGCAAACACAGACTTTTAGCAAGTCAGCACACAAACTAAACTCACCGAGAACGTTAAGGTATCCTTGAGCAAATGCGTAACCGTGAATGTTGCTCGCATTGCACTGAATAACCGTCAGATCCGTTTGTTTTTCCCGGTCATCGCAGTTTCGACAAACTTCTCTGATCGTCAGACTTTTCTTGTTGCTGCTGAATGCAAATCTCCTGGGAGGATCGTTAGCTGTGCAACAAAGCCAGTTGATAAGCAGCTACATGAAGCAACATGTTTTTGATTTGTGTCACAATTTGCCTGAGTCTTTTTAAACTCATCGTGCTTACTGTATAACGATTTCTGATATCTTAATCTTCAAACTGCAGTCTGTGTCGTCGCCTGGATACGATGCGCAAATGTAAAAGAGGGCTACATAAATAATGCATTAAATTGCATTACAATGCACAGTTTCCCAGGATGGTAGCTGGATCATTTTGGGAAATATTGATCTAGGCCTACTTAAATTATGACCTGTCTGCTGCTTCAATCTGAATCAATCATATCAATAAATGCCAACCAAGTTAGAGAAGTATATGCCTATGAAAACAATTGGTTATCGCCCAAATTCCAGAGTACAGTTACACAACTGATACCTATTTTTAAATTTCGGGGACGCGGCCCCGTCTCTTATGAATTTGCCACTGAAAATGAATGTGATGCAATGTTATTTACGATCCAGTACGTTTCCATCTTGAAACCAGACAATCGTTGCCTCGGGTTTAGCGTCGGCGTTGCAGTTGAAGGAGACCGACTCTCCCTCAGTGACGTTGACATTGCGTGGACCTCTGTCTACGGTTTGAAATCTGGGAACGGCTGTAACACGCAGTCAGGTAACAGTCCATTGTTAATCCTTCGTCTATCATGCGTAAAACAGTCCTCACAGGTGAAAGTTGGATTGGCCAGCTGCGCAAGCGCAATTGAAAATAAGACTAGCAAGAAAAAAAGCGGATTCAGATCTCTTTTAAGTTGTATTGTACTGTATTTGAAAATCCGTAAAGAGCCTCTTACATCGTAAGCTACCCAGCGTGGAAGTTCCGATGGAACAAACAAGTCTTAACGGAGCGCACAGAAAAAAGAGGGACCCCAGTCAGAATTTAAAAGCGTAAAGCGGAGTAAAGGCCATTTCATGAGGCGTGATTCATATGGGCAAAGGCGCGATGTTGGGCCAAAAGCAGTCCCTGCTGCTCGAGGGACAAAGAGATCAAGACGGTCTAAAGAGCGAAGAGGATGAAGAGAAACAGCAGAGGTGGGCTTGCGCATCAGGTCGCAAATACTTGGGAATCCATATCTGCTGAGTTCTAGAAACCGTGAGCATGATGAAACCGTGAGCATGATGAAACCATGAGCATGATGAAACCGTGAGCATGATGAAACTATGAGCATGATGAAACTATGAGCGAGTAGGTCGTCTCGCTGATGTAACCGGTTAGATGTGGTGAAAGTCTCGAAAATTTACATTTACATTATTTTACAACTCATTGCTAGACACAGATTGTTTATAAGGTTGGTTTGATTAGAAATATATATTTAATTTCAAATGATGCGTTCGGGTGGCAACTAAAATTAAAGTGCAGAATGCAGACTGTCTTAGGATTTGTATTTCTTAGCCAATAATTTTATTTAATAGACACGACAGACCTTCAACGCGTATCTGAAGTGCATGTGTATGGCGTCCGTGGGTATTTGAAGCAGTGCAGGTGTAGTTTCCCTCGTCAGATGCAGCTACGTTAATGATGATGAGTTCTGTATTAAACGAATTCAGCGTGTATCGCCCAATTGGAAGAGTATTCCTTGGCCCTGACCAGGAAATCGTTGGCTCCGGACTAAAGAAAGATTTTTAAAAAAGCCACATCAAAGAATAATATAGTCTAGACTCAACGGTTCTGAATATAACAGCTGCTCGATCATTTTTATGTCGATTTTAATCAAAACCTTTGAGAACGTAGGCCTATATGAAAATTAACTTCTCGAAAGTAATGGTTCCAGCTGCTACAGAAAATTTTACAGCTGAAGTAATTTCAGATAATGTAGTTCAAATAGTTACTATCCATAGAAGAAACATCTAAGTGTTACACTTCCTCCGATGACAGCAACAGTCTGGGTCTGAGATGCAAATCCTAAAGTTGGAGCAAACGGACTGAGGCCTCCTGGAACTGTAACATGACAACAACCTCAAATACAACAAGAGAAAACAAATAAATCACAGTGTGTCTTATTCACGGTTAATAATCAATCAATAAACAAAAGTTGTCTTATTCAGAGTAAAAACCTAATGATAATTATTCAATTGAAAATCATTTATCGTGTAGTTCATAGTGATGGATCCACGCCAGGGCAGAAAATTTGGTTAGAGATTTCTGTTCCAATTGTGCCCCTAGCCAACTCAGCTATAATGAGTACACTGACCGTACACTGTCTGTAGGAAGCTTAGACGGTGAGGGAGAGGATTGGCCACCCTCCGTCATGTACCGAGGCTAAGAAAATGAAGTCGCTAACACTTCATACCAATGACTGCCTCAATGCTAGGTTAAGGGACTGCCCTTCTTCGTCTTTCTTCTTATAGTGATGGACTGATTACGAAAACCTTCTTACTTCTTGCCACCGTTAGTTTTGTATAGCTTCCTCCTGCTTTGACATCTAGGTGAGGGTTGTAAGTCGTGCATCTGTAAATTCTTCCATCAAGAGCGTCCTCAGGCAGAGCATAAGCAAAGTGTAGGTCACCTGAAAACAAGAAGAAAAGAAACCTAGACAGTGGAAATAATTATTTCATAATGTTGGCTTTTAAGCTTCCACAGAAATGAAGAGTTATCTCGTCACTGATTCAGATAGATGAATTCATCGAAACAAAAACACCTAATGTGAAGGAAATAATTATATCATAATGTTGGCTTTTAAGCTTCCACAGAAATGAAGAGTTATCTCGTCACTGATTCAGATAGATGAATTCATCGAAACAAAAACACCTAATGGGAAGGTTATTCATTTCTAACTTCGATCAGTCCACAAATAAGTTGGACAAGTTTCAATCCTAGCAGTATTGCACTAAATGAACTCAGACATAATTTCGTGTGGTATTTTGTGAGGCTCTGAACACTTCTATAGTAAGTATCAAGAAAACTATAGACGATTTTATTAATTATACAATTAACAGAATCAAAGCTTTGGACCTGAATTAGATCTAGATTACATGCATTGAAGGCGCGATATCCATTATGGTTTCCAAAATAGCATCAACATCACTACAATAACAAATTATTTTTTTAATAACAATTACCGTTTTCGGCAATTTTTATCCTTCTCGAAGCTCGTAAAGGAACTGGATTTTTGTCCACAGTGTCAGTAGCCATCTCCCAACCATATGTAGGCTTTGGGAAACTTCTGCGTGGATCGGCCTGAATATGAAATGGCATGCCCTCTTGAACGGTTTTCTGAAGAGTTGTAGGAGTTCCTGATGCGGAATCAAGAATTGCTCTCTGAATGTGTGCCGTGATTGAAAGAGCTGTTCCATACTGATTCCTAGCAAAACACTGGTAGAATCCTTCGTCCACCGATGTGGCATCTTGTATCGTTATTGTACCGTCTGGGCCTTTTTTGATATTTATCATATTCTGGTTTAATTCCAGGCCATTCCTTTTCCATTCATATCTATAAACACATACAACGTGTTACGGATGTCTACTAATGTTTAGTTTTCTTCCGCTTGCAAGAATACACACCTACGACTTTGAGTATCTGATTCAGAAACTATAAGAGAAAAAGGGCGTATGGATCATCGTGTGTATGTATGTATGTATTTATGTTTGTAAATTTGTATGTAAATTTTTGTGTGTATTGCAGATAACTATATCAAGGCCCTTAATAATTGGACACCATGAAAATGTCTAGAATTTCTGCATTATATTACTGTTACTGTATTAATCATTCTATTAGACATTAAATATAGAAATGAAAACGTGAAAGAGGAAGTAGAATAAGCTAAGCTCACGACACATCCGGTATTCCTTCAGCTTTGCATTCCAACGTAATTGAGTCGTCTGTTCGATAGATGACCCTCGCATTTGGATGTTTCGTAAATATTGGCGGTTTTCGAACTGAAATCATTAAAAATTACCACGGGCATTTATAATGCACTGGCTCTAGTAAATTCAGAGATTGTCGACTGAGAAATAAGTTGCCGCCACGGACTGTCTTCATCTTTGGTGAAGTCGAAGTAATAAAATAATTTCGTCGTGTGGGGATCGAAGCTTCGTGGCCGGCACGGAGAGATATCGACTACCTTGAGCAGTCGAATGTCGGTTGGAGTCGTCTTAGCCTACGTTACTTCATCTGGTCCATCCTACTGATGTGTGGTCGAGTCTGGAGCATACAGAATGTGTACGCTGCGTTATAGAAGCAAACGGCCAGACTTACGACACACACATACGACACCCACCGGCTACAGTGCCCCACCGCTGAGGGGCAATGTTTCTTTTCAGGAGCGACTTATCACGTTTCCTAAACCTACACCATTTGAGTTGAATGGAAAACAGAACAGCCAAGTCCCTTGAAAGGCTGCAGAAGAAAAGCATCCTGCTGTGAACGCTGGACTGCAATTGCGTCTTGAGAATGTGTGTTTGCATTTTTGTGCTATGTATGAGAAAAAGAATATTACCAATGATTTCTAAAAGTCCAAGAGCCAAAACCTGCGATAATCTTCTACTAGCTGGCTGTCCTCGCTTTTCTAACAAAGGAATACTACCGAAGCCATGTCCTAAAGGAGTCAGTACCTACAGAATTTACCACCTCAACTATTACACGACTCTCAATTATTTCTCTTTTCTGTAGGAAGATTGAAAGCTAGTTATTTATTCAGCTATACAAACTCTTCATATGACTTCATAATCGTAAAGTTCTAAACTGCTACTCTAATACTAAGCACGGGGCACCAGCTTATTCACGGACGCTGTGTCGAATCAGAGGGGTTGTCCAGAGATCGATGTCCTGTGGAGGTCCGAGTCCCGTTGCCAGAGAGAGAGAGAGAGAGAGAGAGAGAGAGAGAGAGAGAGAGAGAGAGAGAGAGAGAGAGAGAGAGAGAGAGAGAGAGAGAGAGAGAGAGAGAGACCAGAGAAAAGAGACAGAGCGGCTGCCCAGGTGGGTTTCTTGAGGACAAAAAGACTATAGAGGAGGAGGATCGGGAGAATATCCAAACTAAATAATTTTTCTTTCCATCTTAATTCTAGAATACTATTTTAAATATTTTAAATGACAGGATTTACCGTCGTATTGACCGTAGGCTGAAACACTGAAGGCAACGACCAGGCAGATGCCACATAGAATCCACATTTCAGAGTCTGTGTTCGGGACTTGTCGCTTGATGTGCGGCTCAATGCTTTGCCCTTACAACTGGAACTCCGAATTACTAAATTCTGCAAAAGAGAACAAATGCGCCAAATAACCGTCATTTCAGTCGTGCTCTATTACCTATGCCACGACCTTTGTTCAGCATGCTGCAACTGATTGCAGGTTGCCGAATTATTCAATCTGAGTTGTGGCCAGCCTTTTCGATTGCTAGACCTAAATGTTTCAATTCTCTCTCTCTGTCTCCGAACGTTCGGCTCAGTCGTTCAGGACATTATTTTCGTTCCCAACTTTAAAATTATATGTTTCAAATTTCTTGGCCACCATAGACTACCACTGAATCTCGGTTGATGCCTCCTGCATTACACCCCGGCGCTACAGAAGTGATGATTGGTCTGATCTTTTTGTTCCTAAGACTAGAATTGCATTGGCTTAACGCCGGGCATTTGCTGTGGTTGGTCCCTCTACTTGGAATGACCTTCCTCCCTCATTAAGGGCTAAACTAATGACTGGTTTTTCCTCTTAGGTCTCTCGTTCTTTACAGACGTTTCTTTCCCCCGGGGTTTCGTGCTGTGAGCGCCTCTGAACAGTTATTGTGAGAAAGACGCTATATAAATCTTTAGATACGATACGATACAGAAGTACTAGCCAATAATAAGCGAAACAGTCGAATAATAGTTATGTTATATAATAGGCTTCATTATTTTATTCATTCAGGAAATTTTTAAAGCGCCCCATCACGATTTCCACTCAGATGCGCTTCCGGTGGAGAAGGACAGACCTTAGGCTGTTATAATATGTGTCAGCTAGATCTCTAAAGGTAGAAGTCGCAACTCCAGAGGAACCCATTACAAACAGTCGGACCAACGGTAGAAAATGCACGACGCTGCATAATTATAGAGGCATGAAAAAGGAACCAAGAGCTCACCATGAGCCGGAGAGCAAAGAGAGCGGCGGGTATGAACACCCAACGAAGAGTGGCAGAGCTCTTGTGAAGTAAGCAGGCGCTCTGTCCAGTGAGCATCGCCAAACCATAGCAGAGAACCTGTAGCAGATTCGCTGAGGCAAGGGTAGCCAATGCAGAACATACTGCGCACATTATATTTTTTAATCATATCATGTCACATCATATCATTATCATATTACATTCTATCATATGCAAAATAGATTTCAGTTATATTTGGTCAGACTCACCCAGTGTATCTTAAAATTTCTACAGAGCTGAAACAGGATATTGACGTTGCTTCAATCCTGTTAACTAGACGGAACAAGTTTCTTTAAATATCTCAGCCAACACTGGTGTACGATTTGACTGTACGTCCACTCTGCCAGTCCCAGGGTTTTCTTACGGTGGCGTACAGCGGACAATCATCTATTTATAAACCTCTCGCAAATATTTGTCAAACAATCACCCTACAATTGGTCTTAGCCTCTACTAAATCATTGCATACATGTATACGTACTTGAATACACACCTACATACATACATACATAAATATGTGCATCATAAATAATAAATAAATAAATACAAACATACATAACATACATCAAAGTGAGCCGGATCAAGTCATGAGCGTTAAAAATTTTTTAATAATAATAATAATAATAATAATAATAATAATAATAATAATAATAATAATAATAATAATAATAATAATAATAATAATAATAATAGTTATAATAATAATAATAATAATAATAATAATAATAATAATAATAATAATAATAATAATAATAATAATAATAATAATAGTTATAATAATAATAATAATAATAATAATAATAATAATAATAATAATAATAATAAGCATAGGGATAAATTAATATAGGAAATTGCGTGGTTAGCTAAGTTTCAAGCCGCCTTCCAGTGCAAAGAGTTTTGCATTTGTCACCGTCGCTTGTCAGGTTCCGTAAAGAAGCTGACGGAACCAAATCACGTGCCACGCCTGCGGTTAGAAGGATATTCGACAGTTAGACCTGAGACGGGGATAAACAGGATGCGAAAGCTGGAGACATCAGCCCACGAAATAATTAGACCGACCTAGGTTAGGACATAATTATGCGGATCTATTAAAGCTCTTAATCAGTTCCAATTGAGTAGCAGGCTAAAGGAATAGCTCGGGCGTTGTTCTCGACATAATGTTCTCGCCCGGTGGCGCGTTAGATAACAGCTGGCGTAGAAGCGAGAGGTATTCGAGTTCGAGCCCCGTGAGACGGATTTGCTTTGTAGGCGCTATTAGCGCCGTGTATTGCGTATTGTCTGTTCTGTTATTAGATAACTAGGTTATAATTGTTTCAATTGTATAACATGTAAATGTACAGCGCAGTGCGTTTGTCAGGCGCTTAATTAAAGGAAAAGATATTATATTATTATTATTATTATAATTGTGTGTCGTAATACATGCTAACGAATCAACTCTGGTTGCAATCAACTCGTACAATAGCGGACCTAAAGTTGACAGTTTGAATCCATAGCACTTAACCTACATGCTTCTACGTATGTAAGGCTTATATATATATATATGTGTGTGTGTGTGTGTGTGATGCATGTGTGTGCATGTATGTATGCGCTTAGTATATATATAATATATTTATGTATGTATAATTAACCAATGTGCATTATATATACATTCAGCATCGACCTATCTCATTCATTCATTCATTAAGAAAATTTATATAGCGCCCCTCAAGAAGCCTACTCGGAGGCGCTCCCAACCCAACCACGGCGATATAAACTAGACTTGTGTCCACATGTATAACTTCTCTCTATGGCGGATCTGTTCGTGTCTTCTGTATCCATGCGCGTCAGGCGAGTGGGGCATGACCCCTTTTTCTGTTTACTGTAGTTCCTCCAATAATCAATTGAATCTGAACCTAAATGATATATAGGCTATGCTTCATACTCTTGGCATAAAATCTTATTTTTTACTGCTTCAAATAATATAGATTATGTTAGGTATGTGAGGAGCAGTAGGCTACTGAAAAGACGTTGTAAAACTTTCAGGCTCTGCAAACAGAAAAGAGCACTTAGGCCTAACTGTGCAATTTTTAGAGTGGAATGTTTTCTTCACATGGCAACTTTAAACCAAATGTCATGCTTACAGGTTTCCTAAAATGCATTGTTAGTGAAGCGATGAGAGAGTGAATCGTTACATTGCGTCTGACTTAAAAACAACTGTTACGCTTTTTGTGTTGAATAATTGCCAACTAATACTCTCTGATTAAATAATTAAATGAGTTACTAAAAGTAAACTAAATGAATATCTAAGATTGAACTGAGAAATTGAACTAAAAAGACTTTCTTTAATTCTTGTTTATTAAAAATACTTCCACATAGGAAATATGGCAATATTTTTGCAGCTGATTCTGGGACCATCGGCTTTTGTAAGTTTTGGTAGTACCCTACTACAAGAGCAGTATCGACAGTGTTGCTCATTAACATAAGTTCAATGCTACATAACTGACACTTAAATACATTTAATTAACATAAGTTCAATGCTACATAACTGACACTTAAATACATTTAATTAACATAAGTTCAATGCTACATAACTGACACTTAAATACATTTAATTAAGTCACAGGAAAGTTCTGATTAACATGATTGTGTGTAGTCATAAGTTACAACTACATAATTAAATCTGAGTTGGAATGAATTCTGTGAGCTGATAAGCCTCGTTAGTTAACATTTATTTTCATTTACATAATGTTAATAAAATAAATCTAAATCAAGCAAATGGCTACATACTGTTAACATGGATGCTAATAATTAAATGCAAATACGGCTGTTTAGTTCCTGAGAAAGAGATAGTACGAGTCGTGTAAATAATGTCGTTTACGATGGTGAGAAGATCGGGTCTGGACTGAAATCCAGTAATGGATCCATTTCTTTTGAACTCAAATCCAAATAGGGGCTCACTTTTTCGAACCATATCCAAGTATGGATGCAATATTTTCTTACCCATATCCACGTATGGATCCGATACTTTTTAACCCATATTTAGCATGGATCCTTCTTATCCTTGTACAAGTAGGGGTTCACCTCCTTAAAGCCCATATCCAAGTATGGATCAAATACTTTTTGACCAATATCCAAGCTTGGATCCAGTTCCTTCTTATCCATATCCAAGTCGGAAATCCCTTGCTTTGAACCAAAATCCAAGTGAGGATTACCGTCTTTCGAGGACAGATCCAAGTAGGGATTCACTTCCTTTGCTTCCGGATCTAAGTGAGGATTAATGTCCTTCGAGGACATATCCAAGTAGGGGTTCATTTCTCTTGGGCTCTTATCAGAAATTCCAAGATCCAAGTAGGGATTAATTTCTCTTGGGCTCTTATCCGAAATTCCTAGATCCAAGTAGGGATTGACTTCTCTCGGGCTCTTATCCGAAATACCTAGATCCAAGTAGGGATTCATTTCTCTTGGGCTTTTATCTGAAATTCCAAGATCCAAGTAGGGATCCATTTCTCTTGGGCTCTCCTGAAATTCCAAGATCCAAGTAGGGATTGACTTCTCTCGGGCTCTTATCCGAAATACCAAGATCCAAGTAGGGATTCATTTCTCCTAGGCTCCCATCCGAAATTCCTAGATCCAAGTCGGGATTGAAGTCTCTTCGACTGAGATCGGAGTAGGGATTCTTTGAATCTGATTGTTCATTTGACACTGGAAAATTCTTAGATTGACTCGATGCGAATTCGTTATCGTGAACTTGCTGTTGGTCAGGTTCCACGCGATTGTTGATTTCTTCCAGAGGGATTGAATATCCCATGTAGTCATACATGGTATCTTCATCCTGCATAGGTCTACCTAATATGTCAGTGGCTGCAATCTGCGGGGCATCTATTGATTCATATCCGCTGTATGCATTCGCATCAGTCGAGTTGGGAATAGCAGCTTCTTTCCGCGCCATATCTGCCAATACCTGATCAATTGAATCATAGCCTACGTGTTCATACATGCTGTATGCTCTTCGCATCGATCTTGTGGTTGTTTCCACCTGTTTCCAAAGGATGATCTACTGAATCATACCCTACACGCTCGTACATGCTGGGAGGATGGGGAAGGTTCCTGTCTTTCGTTCGTCTGTTGATAGCTGAAATGAAAAGTATTAAACTGCGAAGATCATTGGTTACACAAGTCGCATCATTCTGTCAACAACATTTATCAGAGTTTGATCACAGTCGGTCTACGACTCTACGCAGTAGCCTGCTGGTTAACGTACTAAAATCGTAGTTCAGTGCAGTATGGTCGTGGTTCACATCCACTGGGAAAATATGTTTCGATTATTCCGCTAAGCTTGCCCTCACGAGTGGACTCGATTTAAAATGAGTACGCTCACCCTACACTGACTCTAGTACAGCGCTCGTGAATAAGCCGACGCTTAGCTTTAGAATAACACTTTCGAAATTTGGAATTCACGATTAAGATAGCATATTTTTAGGGACATCAATATTCAAAGACATAAAACTGTCCAAAATCCTCTCCTGTGGGTTTTCCCAGAGGTTTACTGAACTTTTTGACACCTCAGAGCAGGGGCGATATTCATGAAGATAGGAGTAAGCTATTCGGGAGTAGCGCCTACTCCGGGAATAACTAATCCCTGAATAAAACTTAGTCGTTGTTGGTATTCATAGAACAGGAGTAGACGGCCGATTAGTTACTCTGAGCGTAAACTGCGCTGACGCTGGGTTTCCCCAATATTTGAGTGGTTATCGTTGATCGCGCATGCGCAAAAAGGTCCGCCACCGACGAAGAGTAAAATAAGTAAGCAAGTAAGTCTAGCATTTTATTATCCCACTACCAACGCGCAGCATTTGCATCGAAATAGAATGTAAAATAAAACAGAAGTAAAAATAATATATAGTATTAATAGTGAGGAGGTCGGAACATCGAATTTCACGGTTGTGAGGACAATGTAAACAAATAAAAATTGAAAGACGGCGGTAAAGCAAAACAAATCTAATTTAATATAAATGTAAAATCAAGAGACGTTTTTGTTGCAGTAGGCCTAAATATGAGAGTGAACGTTAATTAGCAGCAAAGGTACAGTAAGAAAATGACAAGGAAGAGTGAACAGATTTTGAAGTTTACGGTGAAGTTGGGACAGATCAAGGCCTAACGGATACACGCGGCACTTCGAATGCAACATTGTCAGACATCTCGTCAAATTTTAACATTTTGTGACGGCGAAATGAAAGGCAATTTAAAGTTCGCCGTTGGCGAACTAGACGAGTTAATTACAGATTCTCTTAAACACTTATTGATGTCTAAAACGTCGTCGAATGCAACGAATAACGACGGCCGCCATATTGTTTATCGTCTTTAAGCTGTGAATAGAGGACTTACTCCTACCTCCGACTCGGAGTAGTCTTATTCGCAGCGTAGAGCGTTGCACCTGTCCCATGAATACCGCCATAGCCCACTATTCCCGCATAGGCCAGATTTAAGCTGCGAATAAGAGATAGTCATGTCCCATGAATCCCGGTCCAGGTCAATAAAAAACAGATCTGCCTTTTCTTATAAATTTAGTACTTAAAAAATAATAAAATTTGGTGAATAGCGCCATAGGAGTATCCGGCTAAAACTTCTATCGCGCAGGTATCTACACTCAAGGCATGAAGCCATGATGCACCAAAACCAAGATCAATACCAAGAAGATCAGTCCTTTAGGTAGAGAGGCTTCTTTAGTGAATAAATTTTTTGGTATGTAGATAAAGTTTAAATAGAAACAGAAATGACCCAATCTACTTAGCAGAATGGCAGAAACAGGGAGAGAGTTCTTAAATCTAGATCAACAACTGACAGGCTCCAACTTTACACGAGCAAAATATTTCAGGCTCAGCAGAGATCAATACCGAAGAGAAAATTATCTCTCCACCACTTGCAAGAAAAAGTAAACGCAACAGGATGCTACCAACCATAACGTCGCTTCGAACGGAAGCAAAGGAAAACTCCGATGAGAAGCAGAACGAGAACAATAATTATTGCTCCCAGGATTACTGTCCATAGTACGCAGGTCACCTCGTAATTTTTGGCTCCCTCTATAAAATACATTTGCTGTATATACACTTTTGAAAAAGTTTTCTGATTCAACTAAATACGTAACCATTTGAGAGCGTATTTTACTGTTATAAACGTAGGCCCTATCGCATTCTCTGGCCAAGGAACTCGCAGACCTGTCGAACAGTGTAAATTCTAAAAGTAAGATTTGAGAGGTTTATATATGTCCAATAACGTGTATAGCCTACATAGCTGAGCGTTGCTTATAGTATGTTAAAAATGATAGCATCGCATTTATGATAGAAAGAAAACTTTAACTCGTAATGTGTTCACCTGGTGGAGGCCTATAAGAGACGGTTATCGTTTGATTGTCCTGGCTGTATCCGTTGTCACCAACGCATCTGTATTCTCCGAGGTATTTAGTACAATGAGCAGAACAGTTTGGATAAGTCATTATAATCAGGAACTCCTTCGCCACAAAGACGTATGGCGGTTCATCACGAACTAAGTCACCATACGGTGCTGTCTTGTACCATCGCACAGTCGGACGTGTACTCGGATCAGAGGTTGCATCACACCGGAAGACGAATTGTTTTTCCTCCAGAAAATCAACGGATATTTGTTTTGGACCTCTGATCGTCACTTTTATCTTCACTAAGAAACAAAGAAAGACTTCATAACTGTTGATGTTAATTAAATAAATGGCAATAAAGAAATCGTACTAGCAATTAACAATACTTGTGTTTTCTGGAAATTTAGTTTAAGTAAGGATTGCATTTAAGAAGTTTAAACTTTGCAAATTTAAAATCCACTGCCCAGTTCTGTTCATTTTTTTTATTAATTCCTTTATGTAAATCACGTCTGAACTCAATACTCATGTTTTTATAGTTGGTTAAGTCTGGTATCTCTTTTCTGATCAATCTGGTTTCGAAATCTCCTCTCGCGCAGATAATTAGTTTATGATTAGATTTACCATGAACAGACAGTCGAGCGATGCATTGATCAACACCATAAAGACGTGACAGAAGTCGCTAGATACAAATTGAGTTATAACCTGACACTGTGGTAGCATTGGATAGCGCATTGGATAAAACATTGGCATAGACAGCGAGAGGTACTGAGTGCGAGCCCCAAACGTAAATCCAAACGTACTGTTTGGATTTATTGTACACATAAAATAGTTTAAGTTGCGTATCAGAATTCTTAAGTTTGCAATGTCGACCTGAAATTAATTTACTTCGTTTTGATGATTTTGATTGTTAGGAATGCATTACACTGATGAAACGAATTGAAAAAATTGTATCTTCGAAGATTTAGTAAGAAGATAACGAACATAGATGTTGTGTTCAAGAAGTTTTGGTTATTTAGTGCAAGAGATTGACAAGAGCACACTTGTGTTTCGAGTAGGACGAAAAGTGAACTGATAAAATAAAACATGTTGAAGAATAGCAGGAGGCACAAAACAATGCACAACAATTTTCAACTATAATTCTAAAGAGGATCGCAGTGACTGAAATGGGTCGTAAATCCGCATGACTAGCAATAGGCGTTAGGCTACATGTACCTAAGGAGTTGGGGGCGGGGGATAGCAACAGTACGTTTTCAGGACGATGGTGGTTTGCCTTGGCTGAACAACAGATTTGATATTATGGGTCACAAAAGATGCAAGTTTGTAAGAACAGTTGCGAAATTCCCAGTAAGGAATATTGTCGATTCCTGGTGACGTTCGTTTTGATAAGAGTTTTTCCATTTCAAATTCCTGCAGAAACTTGTCGACACTGGTTGGCAGTAGTTTAGATAGCTGATCAGGAATTGTGGTAGCACAGTAGTTACCAAATCCAGGGAAATGATAATCACACGAAGAGGAACTGAGGCACATCCACTAATGACTGAGGGAGTGGAACGAGTAGGAACCTTACAGCAGGAATTAAGTGTGGGATCCCATGTTGACGAGGTTCTGGGAGCGTTCACTGTATGCCCTGCGAGTCCTACGAGCAAACGGCCTCCCACCTGCAGCTATGCACGCAGTGACCCAGGCAACAACAGTCGCAAGACTCCTATACGCCGCTCCAGCCTGGTGGGGCTATACATCAGCAGCCGATCGGCAGAGACTTGAGAGATTGCTCAACAGAACTCAGCGCATGGGTGACCTGTCAGCAGGCGCTACATCAATTGCAACACGAGTCGGTTTGGCGGAGGAACGGCAGCTCCAGGCGGTATGATATGATTCACATGTCCTTCGAGGTCTTTTCCCGCCAAAGAATAGTCGACGACCCGGCCTTAGAGCACGAATGCACAACTTTGATCTTCCGTGCAAAGACGATAAGAACCTTTGTCTCAATGGTCCTTTACAAACATATTAATCGAGTCCCCAAAGCTAACAATTAACCAACATTGTTTACTCCCTCCATTTTTTCCCACAGTATTGTCCCAGGTTGCGGTGTGTCAGCCTGTTTTGCAAAACTAAACGAATATAGTTTAAATCGGTGCAATATTAGCGAAGTGAGTTATGGTTGAATCAGCGGCTAGGTGGCGTCAGGTACTGGACTCTTAATTACAAGTTCGAGCTATATATATATATCAACACAGGTTTATGGGGACATTTTTCAAAAACACAAAATGAGCACGAATCAAGGCATCTTAAGTCATTCTAGGACCAAGTTTCATGGGGACTCGGGTCAAGTCCGCCTAACATGTTAGGCCCCTAATTAAATGGGTCGATAGTTTAGACAGAGGTTAGGGTCGAGATTGGCCTTCTTGAGTGCAGGAAAGACTAAGGCTCGCTTTTGCGCAGCAGGATTGCAACCCTCAGAAAGTGACCTATTGAAACGGTACAGAAAGAAAGGAACAATATAATCTAGAATGTCAGTGATAATAAATGGAGGTAAAGGGTCTAATTCACATGATTTTAAATTAACCGAAGAAAAAACTGAGCGGAGATCCGAGTCCAAAATAGGTAGATGTCGTCGAGGAGAATGTAGGAGGAGCGTCTGTAGTGGATGCGCGAAGACGGCCAGTCTTGGCCGTGAGCATGTTCAGAAAGTCATTGGCGGGAAAGGCATGTATCTCCGAAGGCCGAGTTGGTCGACCTAGAAGTCCTGAGATGGAGGACCAAAGGCGCTTTGGATTCTTGGCATTTCGAGAGACGAGTAGCCAGTACATGCATATAATTTATGCATGTGCATACATACATTCAAACAAATATGCTTGTATGTATGCACTATGCATGTATGCTGTGTATACATATGTACATGCAATATTCAGAAATGTCAACTGCACGCTCTTCTTCAAACTGTCTAACTGTACTTGAACTGGTCAGGAAAATTTCTGCTATTAGAATGAAATCAATATGTGGCTGATTTCCGTTATAATCTGAGTTCTGCGTTCAGCTGCTCGCCTCATTGGCCACCTTCCTAAACATGCTCCTGTCTCTGCCTATATGCGTGATGTTCTTCACTGGCTCCCTGTTTTTAAGCGCATCTCCTATCGAGTTGCTGCACTTGTATGGAGGTGCTTTCTTGCCTGTGCTCCATCCTACTTGTCTGATCTTAGTCGACCTGTCTCTTACCTCGCAGCTCGTAGATCTCTGCGTTCTTCAGAAAGGGGGGAGCTTTTGGTCCCGCGAGCTCACCTTTCTATTAGACAGCGTCGAGCCTTTTCCATTGTGGGTCCCTCCATCTGGAATGACCTCCCACTAGACTTGCGATTGATGCCTCGGCTAGATACGCCTGCCTTTTATAAGTATCTCAAATCACACTTTTTAGACGTGGCTGGGCTGGGAGCGCCTCTGAGTAGGTCTCTTGAAGAGGCGCTATATAAATTCTTGGAATGAATGAATGAATGAATGAATGAATGAATGAATGAATGAATGAATGAATGAATGAATGAATGAAAAATGCATACTACGCACTCTAGACAAGTCAACTGCGCACTGAACAATGTCAACAGCATTCAGAAAACACACTAGTTTACAAGGGCGTAGAATTGTGGATTACCGTATATTACACGATACAATCAGAATGGCATTGTAATTGCACATCTATATAGCGCCACTCAGAGATTCAGATTCATTAAGCTGAATATGTTATTGTTTTGTTAACTGATGGTACATAACCTTCAACAATGAGTTTCACTGCAGCTGTAGCTTTGCTGTAGCCATTGTCGCCGATGCACCTATATTCTCCGTGATAAGCTGTCCACTTCTCAGTACCGTTTGAGTTGACATAGATGGTCAGTGCACCGCCCTTTATGGTGACAGTTGGTGGATTGTCTTGGACTGGTTGTTCCTCGTTGTTTTCATCCACTTTGTACCACCGGACGCTTGGAGGAGTGCTTGGATCTGAAGTTGCACTGCATTCAAATCTTACTTCTCTTTCTTCATACATCTCGACACGGACATCTTGGCTGTCGACAAGAATCACTTTTGTCTTGCCTAGAAAGCATAACAAATATTACAATTGGTTGCAATGTTCTGAATAACTACTCCAAGCCAATCGGATGGCAATGAGATAACTTCCTAACGTTTGCATGTCACTGCTGTGACTGGAGTTAGAATATAATATATAAACAGTAACAAATCTCACTGCGTGGTACCATTCCACAATTGAACTATGCACAGCAGTTAATCATGCGTCTTAGAAACTTGATAACTGTATTAATTATGTAGGCACATTAATAGTCCTCTCGGCAGAAATCAGTTAAGAAAACTAACAGACTCAACAACTAAAAGTTGTCCATATTTTTGACATGACTAAAACATTGCCTGTATTAAAGGTTCTCTATCTCTTGAAATTGATGTGATGATAACTACTCACTTAGTACGTTTAGGTATCCCGAAGAAAAGGCGTATCCGTGAATGTTGCTTGCATTGCATTGAATAACTGTCAGATCCGTTTGTTTATCCCGGTCATCGCAGTTTCGACAAACTTCTCTGATTGTCAGAGTTTTCTTGTTGTTGCTGAATGCAAATCGCCTGGGAGGGTTGTTTACTAAAAGGAAGCATGTGTACTGCATAATTCATTACAACAAACATTAATACCTTACTTTAGAAGATATTTAAATTGGCAAAAAATTACCCAGTATTTGAACAGTCAAGGAAGACCGACTAAAACTTAAAATAAACCACATTATTTGTTGGAATCAACAACTGATCAAGATAATTTATGGGCCTCATTTGCAGTAAAACATTGAATATACGACATTTACGTGAGCGATAAGGATGCTAAGGAAGCCATTTGATTACCATTAGATTAGATAAGCAGACATATACGGCATACGCTTACTTCATAAGCAGACATATATGATGTTACTTCACGGAAACTCCTCAATGTTTGACTGTATGTTTACCTACCTATGCTTTAGTGCAGCGTTTCCCAAAGCGTGATCTGCGGAACCATGGGTTCCATGAGGGGAAGACAAGGGTTCCATGAGGAAGTGGATTACGGTAAGTGTTGTTTGAATGTGCTGTTACATCATAAATACTGAGTGGCCGAGTGGGTTGGTAGCCCGCTCGCCACGCCGGCGGCCCGGGTTCGCTTTCCGGTCGGTCGGTTTATCAGAGATTAATTTCTCGGATCTTTACTGCGGGTGGCTCGGTCGCAATATAAACTTGAGTACAATACAACACAATACAACACAACACAATATACTGGGGCGCGGTGGTATGGGGTATGTTGGTGCCTTGCAGCTGGAGGGTTGCGGGTTCGAATCCACCTCAAAGCCGCCGCGTAGGGACCCTGGGCAAGTCCTTCACTGCAATTGCTCATGCGCTTCGGCGTGAAACTCCGATTCAGCGTCCGCGCAGTAGTCGGGAGCGCCTCTGAATGGGCAATCTGGTAGAGGCGCTATAACAAGTGTTCAAATACAATACAATGCAATACAATAAATCGGATTCCAAGGCAAGGACAAATTCCGTGGGAAAATTTCATTTAAAATAATATCTAATCTCTAAAACAGAATTAAGCTATTCATACTGTGTCATTAAACTTATATTGGTTTGCTTCACAGGCAATACGTATACCTGAATATGTTTTATTTCGGTTGGGGTTCCGTCAAAATGTTTTTAGATCAAAAGGGTTTCGTAGGCAAAAAGATTTGGAAGCACTGCTTTAGTGTTTGATAAAATAACAGCTGGATTGCAAAGTCAGACAAAGGTAAAGTTTGAAATGCCAGTTTCATCAGGAAAAAATTAAACAGAGTATACAAAAACCACTTTTAATCCTGTTAGTCATTCATGGTGCTAGACTCCAATGCCATGTGATGGAGATTGCAGACATGGTTCACACTGGAATTAGATACTGCAAGTAAATCATGCCTACTACTATTACGATCATTACCAAATTGCAGTACGTAAATGTAAATAAATATCTACACAAACCTCAATATTGAGTGATACCGATACCTCATGCAGAAGGCATTTACTAACCTGGAGTCAAGTGTACCCACTAGGGTGCCACTCAACGTAATGTAAAAAATGGACTTCAGAATATACCAGGTCCCACCCCCTCATTTTGTTCTCTTTATGATGCATAGTAACTGTGCTAAGTTTGATTGAGAAATATTAATATTTACTGGTAGCTCAATGTGCTCATATTTTTAATATTGCGGTATGCACGTTTGTTGCGATTAAATGTATTTTTTATTCACATTTTTCTCCACCAGAGTAAATTAAATCCTGCGTGAGTAACTCAGTATTGCTGTAATGTTAATGTTCACCAGTGACAGTGTTCACATTCTTTCCTGCTATATACTCATTACTGAGCTGCAGACTTATTTTGTAATTATTTGGAATAAATATAATCAATCATAGTACTGTTAATGTCTGTCTGTACCAGTAGTGCAGTATAGTTATTACTTAAATTGTGCATCGCTCTAGTCTTCACTGAGAACCATAGGTGACTGATAATATAATGTAACTTTGATTATTCATTTGCTGTTTAGTTCATTAGTGAGTGATAATGGGGTTTTGTCTTTTATTTGGAATATTAGCAACAGCCTGTAACTCAGGAGTTCAAGCCGGTGCCTGCATACTTTTGGAAGAAAAGTTGGGCAATGATCTGCATGGTCAGCTTAGCTGCATGCATCACTTCATGGAACTAATGGTACCAGGTAGTAAAAGTGTTTGATACATTGAGAGGATCAATTAGTGGACCAAACATCCAGTTGTTCCAGAGATTTGGTGAGTATTGGGGTTCGATTGCCCGATCAGACTACGAAAGTGTTATGAAGGTACACATTCCATCGCTTCGGCTCTAAATCTAGTTCGGGATGACCTCATGCAGTTCATTCAGTGCTCAGGACCTTACAGAGTTTCAGTTAAGGGACGATTACCGAGAGCTTCTGCAACTATTTCTCGGAGAAGAGTCCAAGTCAGGCAGTGTGAGTGTTCATAGTCACCCTGACCCTTCCACCGAGCTATAGGTGGATGGCGTAGCTGATATACAGATTGAAAATTTTCCTTTTTCGCTCCCAATTCCGTCTGACTGCACGTGAGCTGTCGGCTTTCGGTCACTTTGACACATGCGTACAGGTCTGTTTTACATGTGCATGTGCTTCGTCTGCTCCAAGAAATGATCTTCAGTTACTCTGTGAGTTAGACAGCTGCAAGAAGACACACGATGCTGTTGCTAAGGCTGCTTAAAGTTCGCTGGTCACTTATGGCATGTGAGTGACATTCTGGTCGGTCTCGCCTTCTTTGACTCTGAAGAGGTGAAGTCTGCCATGGTTGCAGCGATAGACGTCAAAACAACAGATCATCCTGGATGCATTGCCTTCACTACAACACTTCATCAGAAGCAGCTGTCTGACTTTGTGTGGTAACACAACAGGTAACTTTTCACAGCATTGGATATACCACAACATTTCCTAGGCTACAATCCAGATACATGGGACAGTGACAACGACTCAATTGTTACCCAACAGAAAGTGAGAAGTCTGAAAGTTGTTAATGAAACCGAGCGCGGAGTGGCTTTGATCCAGAGTTTCAATGGAGTCCTAACAAATCATCAGGGACAGAAACAGTTTTTGCTGCAAGTCATAGAGAAACACTGAGTGACTTTCTCAATCCAAACAAGTTCACATTTACTACATGCAGCTAGTGCAGCAGCAACAACATCAGCATCCGCAGAGACAAATGATTAACATTTCTGACATTTTCTGTCATTGTTTGTGTGAAAATTATTGTACTATGTGTTGATTATTAAACACAGTCACACACAATATACAGGAATTCTGCAGTACTCAGCAACAGCCATTGACCTCCTTTGTGAGAATTTTGACCAGATTCTGAGTCATCTGACTTCTGGTGTTGAAACTGACATTATACGGCAATATCGGAAAAATGCCACATATTGTAAAACTTCATCAGTGTTGAGCTACCAGTAAATGTTATTAGAATGCATCCAAATTTTGTGAGCATATCTATTTTACCATTAGGAACACATTTGGAGGGTGGGAAGATGAAAATTAAAATCTTTATTTTTGAGTGGCACCCTAGTACCCACTTCAAATTCTTGAAACAGAATATACATGTATTGCAATGAGGTGAGGTTTTTCTTGCCCCAAATAGTTTCCTTTGAAGAAATAATTACGTGGCTACTTACTATCTAATGCTACTCCATCTTGAAGCCAGACAATTGTATCCTGTGGTTTGGCATTGACATTACAGCTGAACGTGTGCGATTCACTTTCAGTCACGTTGACATCGTAAGGGCCATCCTTTATACTGCGAAATACGGGCGCCTCTGGAAAAGCATGTTACTATTACTTGTACATCAAATAAGAACCTGAAAAACAGTTTACGCGGTGTTTAAAAACACCTTGAAAACCTTCTGGAACCGTATGCTGGGATTGTTACATCATTTCACTGAGGTACAAACAGAAATTGGCAATTCATCACTGCAAGTAATCACAAGTAGACCTGCTTGAGCTTTATATATACCAGTAGCATGGCTATATAGTAAACTTCCTATGATGAACTGGTAACCGCAGGCAATAAATAGATATGAAAAACCAAACTGTTTCCAATGACTCTGCTGCATTTCATTGTATTTATTAATCAAAACAAACCTTGAACGCGTATCTGAAGAGTATGTGTGTTGCGTCCTTGGGTATTTGAAGCAGTGCAGATGTAATCTCCCTCATCAGATGCAGTTATACTATTGAGGGTGAGTTCCGTATTAAAATTAGTCAGTGCGTATCTTCCAATTGGAAGAGTATTCCTTGGCCCTGCCCAGGTAATTGTTGGCTCCGGACTGAACAAAGATTAAACAAAAGCCATTTAAAAGTACATGTGAAGCTCATAACAGCATATGTCTGGGTATATATGGATCCTAAAATTAAATGCCACTCAACTGTTTAGAATGCATGCAAGGATAAAGTTGATGATCACGTAAATCAGCTTCCGCTTCACTAAACACAGTTTTTCTAAAATTCAAGAAAAAGCATGTGCAAATTCAACCTAGTCTGTAATTTCATTCAGAAGCTAAATTCAAAATAGAAAACAAGCTTGATTTGATAAGAAAAAGTTGAATTCAAGTATTTATTTGCCTATTTCTTTCTCAAATTTACACTAACATATCATTGCAATTTTGAGAGTAACCAGTAAATTAAAGAACGTAAACCATCCCCTATTTAGAAACTTTGAGCAATTAAACACATTAAGATTATTCCAATCTCAAACAATAAGACCAACTTCTTGCAAGCAATAGTTCTAGTAATTTAGAGAAATATTAAGGCTGAAAGTCACTTTAGGTAATCTTACTATCCAGAGAAGAAGCATCTGAGTGTCACACTTCCTCCAATTACAGCAAGAGTCTGTGTTTCCGAAGCAAATCCTATAGTTGGAGCAAACGCAGTGAGACCTCCTGGATCTGCAGACACGATAACAACATCAAAAACATTAAGAGACAAGTAATCAATTTAACAAAGTGTCACAGTACCGTATAAACCTAACGAGAGTATTTACTTTAAAATCATTTATTTGTTAATTTATGATGATGCAGTGGTCAGAAAAACATTCTTACTTCTTGTCACAGTTAGCTTTGTATAGCTTCCGCTCGCTTTGACATCTAGGTAAGGGTTGTAAGTCGTGCATTTGTAAATTTTCCCATCAAGAGCATCGTCAGCCGTAGCGTAAGCAAAGTGTAGGTCACCTGAAATCAGAAAGAAAACAGGAAATTTAGTCATACAACAAAATCAAATATCAGAGTTGTTATTTTTGACCTAATTCTCGATTCCACTTTAGATTTTGTGTTTCATGGACAATGCATATGATCGACGCAATTGAATCATGATTGGCAACTTGGACCAGCCCACACATAATGGTGGACAGATTATGAAACAAACAGTAGTTAGCGCCAAACTTGGACACGTCGTTTTTAACCGAAAAATACTAGATTCAGCGAATGAAGGAGGAGGACAGTCTCTGGTGGTGGTGTTGATCGTCAAACTCGGATAACATCGTAACCGTGATCGTAATCTCTAGATTTCTTCCGCGCCCACAAAAGCTAAGTTGCAGGAGCCAACTTATTCACAGAGTGTCTATGATCAATCGGCCAGCTCACAATGAGCACCTGCACTGCACACCTGCCGCTGGGATATCCGAACGCTATATCGTTTGCATCTACAAGGTAGTGGATGGTAATTGTGTGCTGTGGATCTCATCATCAGCTATCATGATTTTCATCGTTTAAGCACTGCGATCTCTTTGGACCCTGCACCTAGTTTTGGGTCAACTATGAAGTGAAATCATTTTAACCGACCGAGGGGTGCCACGAAGGATGTATATTAAGTGTGAAGATAACTAACTATTTACTTGACAACTTAACTATATAGCTAACTAACCAGTTGAAGAAAAACTTTGGACCTGAATTATAAAGAAATGCAGATAAAGATGACATTATACATGCAGTAGAAACTTGATTTCATTTCTATTACCATTTTCGGCAATTTGTATCCTTCTCGAAGGTCGTAATGGAACCGGATTTTTGTCCACAGTGTCAGTAGCCATCTCCCAACCATATGTAGGCTTTGGGAAACTTTTGCGTGGATCTGCCTGGATATGAAATGGTATGCCCTCTTGAACGGTTTTCTGAAGAGTTGTAGGAGTTCCTGATGCGGAATCAAGAAGCGCTCTCTGGAAGTGTGCCGTGGTTGAAAGTGCTGTGCCATATTGATTCTTAGCAAAACACTGGTAAAAGCCTTCGTCCGACGTTACCGCATTTCTTATCGTTATTGTCCCGTCCATGCCTTTCCCGATATTTGGTTGATTCGGGTTTAATTCCAAGCCATTCTTTTTCCATTCATATCTACAGAGACATACATGTATATGACATTTTATCGATGGCTAACCATGTTTAGTTTCCTCTTCTAAAGTTGTTTAGGACTGCACTATGAATAGGCTACTGTTTAATGGAGTTCAGTCTCATTTTTGATATTAGCCTACCTGAAGTATGTCAGGTAGGCTAATATTGGAAGTCTGTCGAGTAGGCTAATATTGGCAGGCTAAATTGGAAGCCGACTGGACAATCTAAGACTCTTCTCCTTTGTATAATAAATTGCCATTTTATGACAAGTTTTTCCGTTACGCAAGTTTGCATCTAGACAGTAACTATAGAGCCTCGCAAGACAACCAGTTTAATATGTAGGATAGTATAGGATTATTGTTTTCGCTCCGGTAAATACCGATTATTTGACACTGTAGCAATGAGCAAAACAGAAAAAGAAATATTGCTAGAATTAGCGCGAATACTATGACTCAGCCATACCAACACCGAAGACAATGAACGCGAACAAACTGGGCAAGTCAAAAGTCAAAAAATTCCAGCAGATTTCAAACACAGAATAAGAAGTAGAATTAGCTGAGCGACGGTCGACTGCAACAATGAAATTTTTGAAATTTAATTGGATTTTACCACATTTTTAGTTGGTTGAAATGATCCTCACGCGCCATAATCGGGAAACAAAGGAACTTCGATATCCCTGAAGTCAAATACTCTCGAAGCCTTTCAACGCGTTGCCAGCTAAACTTTTATAGCGCATGACTTTTATCTTAATAAGTACGACTAACACGCAACAAGTTTTATTTATTTAATAATTCATTGAAGGTTACAGTGACAGTCCAGTCCAAAAATTCAGTCCTGAGAAAATAAATGTGAACTACAATTTCATTACATTTATATTATTCCATCTTTAAATATTATCTATGAAAGTTTAAATTATGACAAACATTAGGCCTAACAAGCGAGTGCAGTCTGTAAGCTGTAAGCCGACATGAGCTGTTATCTCCCATAACGCGAATTTCGTCTTCCAGTTCATCAACGATTTCTAAGCTTAAGCAGAATTAATAAAAGTTTTGGTTTTTGCTAGATTAGTATTTTAAATACATTTTAAAGCTCTCTATTTCGGTCTACCATTGTATTTTTAAACACATCTCTCAGGCAGCGCCGAGCCTTATCGATTGTTAGGTCCTCAATCTGGAATGGATAAATTCATTTGGGCTGCACTTGATGCCTCGCAGCAATATGCCTGCTTTCTGCCGTTTGCTCAAGTCTTCTTTGTTTAGCCGTGGCTGGGCTGGAAGCGCCTCTAAGTAGGTTCCTTTAAGAGGCGCTATATAAATTCTCGGAATTAATGAAAGTATAAACTATACATTATGTAAGTAGAACTTTGTGCTCGTGTACCCTGTCTACGTACACTGATCGTCCTGAAGGAGATAATTGTCATTGGGCCTATCCCGTAATTACTAAATGCAATGATCATACTTCGAAAACTGTTATTTGTGTTATAACACATCCCAATGAATATTAGGCCTATTAGCGCAATGAATATATAATTCAAATATCTCAGTTTATATTTAGGCTACACCAATTTCATTTTCTTAACATGCGATCAAATAGGCATAGGCCCTATAGACGCATGCCAGGTTCACTATAATTAATATACCAATTTCATAAATGAACTATTTCAAAACTTTTATTCTAAGATGACTTCAATTAAATTATTTAAGACAAATAAAAACTAACGTTCAAGAACGTATAAAACATGCATGAATGTCTATTTTGTTATGAGTAGCCTAATTGGTGGTCACATTGAAATTTACTAGACTTTACCTTGCGGGATCTAATTACTGTCTAATACCGTTTTATTTAGAAACAGTGAAATTTACAGTGAGCCGACCCAAAAAACAGCGGAATACTGTTTTAATTTCCAACTGCCGTAGACCGTCATGGAAAACAGTATTGAACCGTAATAATTACTGTATAATCTTACAGTGTGGTATAATGCAGATGACGAAAAGCCAAAGGAATCCGGATGACTCTTCTCCCCAAAGGAACGACATTACGTAGGCGAGGGGCAACATGGAAAACCCGTATAGCATTAAACCAATAAAGATTATCCTGAAATCAATATACAGCAGGATTAAGCAGCAATTGTTAGTATTCACAGATTTCTCGAAAACATTTCGCGGTCTGTTCCATCAAGTTAGAAATAGGAGCGTGAAATACTTCCCACGATAGAAAGGTAATTCAAATTATATTTGTTTATAAATGTTAATTTAATCCACCTTGCAGTCAACTTCTATCCCTCCACATTTTTCTAATATTTCTTCACATTATTCTCATCTATAACATTTTCTTTATCCTTCTTGCTATAATCGCACACAGGATTTCTATCACTTTCTCAAATTATATTTTCTTCTTCTTTTCCTCCTCTCTAGTCTTCTCCTGGTAATTCTTTTTCATACTCGTTAATTTATCATCTTTGCAATTTTCTCCTACTCCTCCCTTTACTTACTTCTCCATCTTCTCTGCCTCGTCCTTTGTTATTCATTACCCTTTTCAGTCTCTATTGCTCCACATTCTTTATATTTAAATTCCTTTATATTTGCTCCACATTCTTCTCATTAAGTTCCATCTTATCTTTAATCGACTTCAAACTTATCCTAATTCACCTTAATACATTCGTTCTTTTTCTCTCGTTTTATTCTCTTCCTCCTCCATCATTTTTCTAGTTTTCTCCGCTTTCCTTTTATACTCGCATCGCAGTAAAAATAAACGAGATTTTAACGGTGACGTTAAAACTGGTATACCCACCAAGAATTTTGCCAGTAGCCATCGATACGAAAGCACAGGATGATGATTATGATCAAGATACACGGAACGAGGTAGTTGACGTAATCCCAAATGAATGTTGTCAGCCAGAAATTGTGAAGTCTGACTCCGCTCACGAGTTCGATGTGCTTGGCTCCTGAGTTTCGTTCTTTTATCAAGAAAATCAAGAAAGTGGCGAACAGTAAAGCCATTCCAAAAGACATGCAGAATGAGAAAGACAAACTAAGTCCACTAATTTTCTCCTGAAAGATGGTGTCGAGGCGTTGCGAGTAGTTCCTAGTAAGTGGGTGGTTGATGGTTTCGATCTGGTAATCCTTGTTGCCATAGCATTTCATCAGAGTGTTTCCCAAGTAAGATAATGAAATGGCGATCGTGTGGTAGGCTTGATTGTTGAAATATCCGGTAATGTTCAACTTTCCATCAGAGTCCTCTTCTATGGTAGCACCGATCTGGTAGTTCAAGTTGTACTGGTCTTTGCGATTTTTCCCGATCCGTATCAAGTAGCCATCCATTGTGAGGTAGCTCGACACGGAGCTGATTAATACAGGTTTACTCTGCATTGAAACAATAGTTTCATAGCAAGCGGACAGTTTTTGGGCGTTCGCGGTTTGATTTAGAACTTCGTATGGAGTGATTGGACTTGTGAAATGGGCTAGGTCAAGGGTTAAAGGTGGTAAATGGTCGTATGACTCGTCTCTTGGTGGATGCAAAAGAGTAAGACAGGCTAGTATGGTGGAAAGGACTGGAATCAGTATCTGGCCCAATGTAAGTGTATAGTTTCGTATGGAATGAATTATTCGCTTGTACAACATGGCACGCAGTTGGAGATTCCAGAGTTTCCATCCTGTTTCTTTCCGATATAGCACATCAGCATCTGAAATTCATTAATTTCAAATTTTCTAGTGCAATACAAACATGTTAAGTGTCCCTGCAAGTGTCTCACCCGATCAATTCATTTGAAAAAAATCAGGGATGAGGTCATACGGTCGCTATATTAGAACGTGTGCATTAGCCTGGTCCAAACTTACATGGGGAAATATATTTTTTCAAAATATGCTGCTCCACAAGGCTGCCCCTGTTACACTTGACTAGAAGACTCTGTGTTGAAAAAATTGAAGAGATCTGAGCATGTTTAGAGGTCGCTAGGTTTTGACACTTTTTGTAGAAATTGCAAAAATTGCGCATCTGACGCGTTAATAGCTTCATTATGAATTAAAATAAGCACCCATGAACACCAAGCACCATCTTTCTAAATCATGATCAATATGCCAACTGTATTTAAGTAACTAAAAGAATAATAAGCTTATTTACAAATAAAACACTTATTTCAAGTTCTTTCTGATAGATAAACAGTTGTTGGCTTATAACTAATTTTTAAATTTTGCGTGCCACCTTTTCATCACAATTCGTTTCATATCCTACAAATTTGTATTGTTCAATATTGCTCTGTATGCTGCTAATTTAGCGTGATTCGAGTACTTTTTCGTCTGTGAAGCCAGCCTTGAATATGAAATAAGCTTACAGCACATGTTTTTTCACTTTCTGCAATAAAAGCTCGTACGTTACAAAACGGCAGCTATGGTGAAACTGGCATCAACAAGGAGTTCCTCACAATGTTGTCTGTTAGGGATGCCTGACAAACACTTTCTTGGGTCTGGACTCCCAAAAATTGGGCAATCCTGAGGAATTTCATATTTCATTACCAGAATAGACTATAGCATTTGGTGAGGCCACGAAAGTAACAATAGTCGCTGCGTTGGTAATTCTGGAGGAGGCTAGAATCTCCGCACAGTGTGTGGATTCGGGTGTTCGCAAACTGTGGAAGTTGTATGAACACAAATTTGTGCTGATTCAAGAAATTACAGATTGAGTTCGATTTAATTACTCTTTCAGTCATCATCTCCGCTATTTCTTCGAAGCGTGTCACTGAAGACATCGAGGCTGCTCTGGTAATACAATCTTATTTATCCACCTAATCCGCTATCCATGTAGCGTCTGGACAGTAAATCCTTCGACCACCAGACTCCACTGGAAGAGTATGTCACAAGGAGATCTTTAAACTGCTTGATCTTTTTACCATCCAGGGTCAGGAACAACCCACAGCCTTCCTATCAAAGTCCTTTACTCCCTGACCACTGGACCCTACTTCCCAGTCGATGAAGGCAAATGTCAAACTGTTGATGGTCGTCAATGACTGCGCAGAACGTGGAGTGGCTCTGATCCATTCTTACAATGATATACTAAGTATGAGTCACAGAAACAATCTTATTTATCCACTTGCTGCAACTTGTCTCCAGTCATCGGACAAAATTTTCTGTTCCAACAACGGCAAAATGAAATAATAGTAGGTTGCGGGTTTTCCAGCACTTCAATGACGGGATTTATGCAGACTGGGTTACTTCTTTAATTATCCAGAATTATATTTTATTACAAACGTAATGCATCCTGGCTAAGCACTAACACTGCAGTATATATTTCTAAATTGGGCTGTTTTTTTTCAAAATAATAACTGACTTGAAAATAATTTATAAGCGATTTGAAAAAAATCAAAATTATACACATTTTTTGACAAGTTCATACTATGTAGCAAAAAGTCGAAAAACATAGCGACCTCTAAATATAATCAAATCTTTCCAAAATTTTGCATACAGACTCATGTTTTCATGTGTAACAAGGGCAGCCTTGTGGAGCAATGTATTTCCAACTTTTAATTTATTGGACCACGTAGTGTGATTTACATTTACTTATGGTCGTATGTGTATGAACTTTGGAGCATAAAGGTAAGATTCAACAGCAATCCACCAGTGCGAGACGTTTCTCTATTTGCAGGGCTAGCTAGCAGATAGCTAATGCGTTTGTCGGGCCTGACTTGCCTTCAATAAGGAAATATAAAAAGAAAGAACTCAACATGAAGTGTTTCCGAGTATTTCTGCGTCGGACGCAATTCTCTTTCTTGGTCCTCCTTCCAGTGTAGACGAATCATTTACTCTATGTTCAAATAACCAAAACGGATCATGTCGGTATATTAGGGTGATTCACAAAAATTCAAAATCTTAAATTTGTGGTGCTCTTGCTTTTTTCTGTTCCTTTTGGTAATAAAATAAAGGGGAAAAAATCTTAATGACATTGGATAATATTTAGTACTGCCTCAAGGACCTTGAAATTATTTAACTTTAACTCGTTTTGTCGAAAATTTGAATTTTAGTAAACAAACAATTTTACTGGAAAATTTAAATAATGCAGTCTTAAAAAACAATGTAGCACTGCCTAAGAGGCTATTGTGTATAATTATTTTAAATCCCAATATGTTTTTAATTAATTAAAATGAAATTGGTAGAAAGTATGTATGTACCCAATTTCTGTACTGTATTTACTAGACAACACTATTCATTACATTCAGGGAAAAGTGTTTTTGATTGAATTTGGAAATTGTTTCCGATGGTCTTCTATAATTTGGAACAAAAATTGTTTTTGATCTTCATGCTTCGTCAAGGTTGAGTTGAAGTTTGATGCTAGTGCAATCCCTCTATGAGACGTTTAGTTTCTGTGGAAACGTTTTTGGAAAGAAACCAAGTGGTGCCATTTCTTTGCCATAAGTGACGACCAATTGCTTTCAATCCTGTTTGCGAAATTACTTTGGATGTTGATGAATATTTTGTTAGCTCTTATATCAAGTGCAGATCACATGCATTGGGTCATGTGATCCATGCTTTCCCCCCCCCAAGCGCCAGTCGCCGCCTGTCCTCGGACGGTAACGGCGGCTGGTGTAAAGTCCTATGCATGCGCCTTGACGTGGCGGGGGGGCTGATCCGAAAGGAGACGAAGCATGCGGGGGCGAACCCAAATAAAAACTAACAATGACAGATCAAACTACGCGAAGAGGAGCTGCCACAGCAGCTTCTGTTTTTATTGCTCAAGAGGAGGCGGGTGCGGTGCCTGGGCTGGTGATGTGTCCTATATGCCATAAGGGCCCTTTGAAGGGTGCAATTGGATTGTCTCAACACCAGCGAAAGGCCCACCCCGAGGAATATCATGCGCAACATCAGGTCTCACAGAGGGTCAAACCTCGGTGGCTCCCAGAGGAAAGTGAGCGTATGGCCCGCTATGAGGCCGACCTCATCGTATCTGGGGTGCGACCAGGCTTGATCAACAGAAGATTGGTAGAAGTCTTCGGGGGCTGGTCTCTCGACAGGATCAAAGGGCAAAGGAAGAGGCAGGACTATAAACTCAAAGTTCAAGAGTGCATAGCCAGCGCCCGCGCGCTTAAATGCCTATCCGAGTCCGATGATTCTCAAGATGAGACCTCCACGGAGGAGTGCCGCAAATCGGACTGGAGGCGGGAGATTCTCACCGTAGCCGGTGAGGAACTTCGTCAGTACAGGGACGAGTACGGCATGAATCCACTCGTGGACACACTCCTTGAGGCTGTTGGTCATGCTGAAGGGGAAACGGAAGGTGGACTTACCGATGCGAGGATGTTACTTGACCGAACTGCAGTGCAATTAACCACTCTTCTCAAGTCACACTCAAAGACGACCGAGAGAAGCAAACCTCGAAAAGGTCCGAAGGCCGGACAGGCTCCAGGCCCTGGCAAGCCAACTGGCAAGCCGGGGTCAAAACGGAGGCTGAACCCGAAGCGTCTCGCCAGAGTTATGGCCTACGCTAGGGTTCAAAAGGCCTTTCGGAGGAACCGTAAGAGGTGCGCTGAGATGGTCCTCGAGGAGACATGGGAGCAGGAGGAAGCGACATTGACCTTAGAAGACCATGAACCTTTCTGGAGCAACATCTTCTCCAGCGAATCTGAGGTCGATGAGAGACCGGTCCCGAAGGTTCGAGTGGACTGGTCCATCGTGGATCCTGTAACCCGAGAGGAAGTGGCGAAAGCGGTCGCAGACTCGGAGGAAAGTGCGCCGGGTCCTGATGGAATCACCCTGTGGGAAGTGAAGACGATCTCCCCTGCTCTGCTAGCCAGCTGTTACAACCTGTGGCTTCTGCTGGGCGACATGCCCAAGCAGTTCTCGGATGGGGAGACGATTCTAATTCCCAAGGGAGGAGACCTGAAGGATCCAGCAAACTTTAGGCCTATCACCATGGCCTCACGTGTCACCAGGGTTTTTCATAAGATCCTGGCAGCTCGTCTGACTGCGAAGGTTCCACTCGATCCGAGGCAGAAAGCGTTCGTGCCAGTTGACGGATGTGCCGACAACATATTCTTGTTGGATAATATTATCAAGGGGGCCCAGCGGCAGAGAAAACCGGTGTGCCTGGCCTTTCTAGATGTGGCCAAAGCCTTCGATTGCGTCTCCCATCAGACGCTGGCAAGGTCACTAAGAAGGCTGGGTGTGCCATCGCCGCTGGTTCAGTACATTGCGACGATGTATGCCTACACGTCGACCGTCCTCAAAGTAGGCGGCCGAAGAAGCGGCCCAATCAGATGTGGCCGAGGCGTACGTCAAGGCGATCCCCTTTCGGCCATCCTGTTCAACTGTGTAATGGATGAGGTCCTCTCAGAGCTGAACCCGGCCATTGGGTACTTCCTGAATAAGGAGGTCATGGTCCGGTGTTTGGCATTTGCTGATGACCTTGTCCTGATCGCCTCTTCTGCGGACGGTCTGCGAGAACAGGTTGACAGAGTACGACATGCACTATCGTTGGGTGGGCTCCGACTGAACCCAGCTAAGAGTGCCTCCCTCCGGATTGACGTTGATGGGAAGGCTAAACGCTGGGTGGTAAATCCCACACCGTTCTTGACCATCGACGGTGAGTCAGTGAGGTCGCTCAGCATAGTGCAGACATACAAGTACCTGGGATTGCAGGCCGGACCACTCGGGGTGAGGAGGTCTCATGGGGACTTCCTCACTGTGGGACTGGACCGGTTGACACGTGCCCCGTTGAAGCCCCAGCAGCGCATGTTCCTATTGCGCTGCCATTTGTTGCCGAAACTGTACCACGGACTTGTTCTCGGGGAGATGACAGCCAAGTCCTTGGAAGGGTTGGACCGGTTGGTGAGGGTGGCAGTACGCAAATGGTTGCATCTGCCACACGATACTCCCACCGGGTACTTCCACGCCAAGGCATCGGCTGGCGGGCTGGAAGTGCCACGCCTGCGTTACATAATACCACCTCTCAAGGCCCAACGGATGGGCAGGGTGGAGGAGTCGGAAGACCCGGTAATGCAGAGTGTGGCAACAAGCCCACTCTTCCTGGGAGCAAGGAGGAGGTGTGCGAAGACGGCAAGGGTGGCCGGTCGGGTGCTGAGCAACGGTAAGGACGCCAACGACCTTCTGGCGATCCAGCTCTACGCATCGGTGGATGGTCGGGGCCTCAAGCAGCAGGGACAAACCCCTCATATTAACACCTGGGTGACAGATGGGTCTGCCCTCCTCTCGGGGGGCGACTATATCCAGGCTGTGAAAGTGAGGGGGAGCCTGTTGCCGTCTGCAGAGCGTAGCTCACGCGGGCGGCGGACGGGCCCAGTATGGTGTGACGCCGGGTGCAACGCTTGGGGCACTCTGGCTCACATCTCCCAAAGCTGTGCGAGGACCCACCGTCTCCGGTGCGATAGGCATAATTCGGTGCTTGATCTGATATCCAGAAAGATCGAGTCAAAGGGGCACGCGGTGCTCCAAGAGCCGATTATACCTACAAGAGCTGGGAGGCGCAAGCCTGACTTGGTGGCCTTGGTGGATGATGTCGCCTATGTCGTTGATGTCACCATTACCTCGGACTGTAATGATATGAGCGGTCCTTATGAGGAAAAAGTCTGCTACTACGCTAGACTTGACGTCATCGACTGGGTGGCTACTGTCCATCCGGGCAAGCCGTGTGTCTTTGGGGCGGTGGTCTTGAACTGGAGGGGTGCACTCCATCATGCATCGTCGAGACTCCTCCGCAAGCTGGGGTTGAGTGCTCACGACGAAACCCTTATGTCGGTCCGTGTTTTAACATACACAGCGAACATGTTTCGCCACTACAACCGGTCGACAACGAGGGGCTCGACGACACCGGGCATAGATGAAGCCTAGGCACCGCGTTCATGAACAGGCCATACCCATCTCAGACCAAGTACGGAGGTCTGTCCAGCGCGGTCGGCCCGAAAGGCGACGTACGCGAGTGAGTCCCTGGTTTCGATTGCCTGCCAAATCGGAGGCACAAATGCCCGTGGGTCAGCTCGGCCTGGCAACCAGCTGCGTGCCTTCCCACGATGGGGCAGTCAACATCCCGTCGTGGGAATGCTCAATCCCTTTGTGGGTTGGACGCCTTCGTGGGGTGGGCGCCCACTTGAAATTCTATCTACCGGTTGCCGCGAGAGCAAAAGCCCCATGATGAGGTTGGCGGTCGCGCGAAAGGCCGCCCCTACTGAGGGTAAAAAAAAAAAAATATATAAAAAATCCAAATTGCAAACAACCAGCGGCTTCATTTTGTCTTAGCTTGAATTTACTTTGAAATAAAAAATCTGTAAAATGTAAATGAGTTTAGCCATCCAATGTGCATGATGGAATGTATCTGGCACCCAAAATTCTGCTCCATGTGGTGGAAACTCTGTAAGAGAGATTAGACCGAGCTCCAATAATTCTCTATAATCTTCCCTCAGGAGCTTCAAGTTCAATTTTAGTGTAGAATATCCATTATAAATTGTATCAGCTCCATCTTTGTGTCTTTAACTGTTCATTTAGATAATTGTCTGTATTAGCACAATACATTTCTTGGTAAATTCTGGGTCAATATTGCTGGAATCCCTTAAAAAGTAATACATCTGGATCTCATGTTGGACCAAAAGCTGCATTGAATACGTGTAGGATACACATACAGTAGTTCTGAATGCAAATGATGGTGACAAGCAAGCCATAGCAAATTTATTTTCAAGTTTTTTTCCATTGAAACGCAAACTCCATTGAAGCAGTCGTATCAAAAGATATTCAAACTACCCAAGCTTATAGGTAATACTCTACCCCAAAACGTTTCCTGAGGTTCTCCAATAAGATAAAATGAAAGTCTTTGACCTGGTTTAAACCATAATATTATTTTCTTTATTAAAAAATACTAAAAAGAATTTCTCAAGTAGTTTGCAGTATTTTGTTTTTAATAAATTATAATAATAAATTAACAAATTTGGTTGTTTGCACAATCCACCATTTTACTTATGCTTAATATTTGTAGTAGTAGAAGTAGTTGCAGATAACGACACTGTGTGATAACAAAGATCATTAGCATCGCCCTCCACCTTCATCCGGGTTTGGGACTGGCACTGCCTGGCACTAGGGCACGGACATGCAGTGACGAAGGCGTACTTTTGTATGTTCTTTTTTAGTTCTTTATTAAGAAATAGGTAAGTAAGTAATTTAAAATGCTTGACAATAAAAACAATTAATTTAATAAAATTTATCTTCAAAATAAAACTTTGAGCTTCTTGAGGCAGTCCTAAATACAAACCAAATTCAGCCAAATTTCACAGTTTTGCTCTATGTGGTAAAAGGAACTCAAAAAGTAAAGAGCCTCTCTCAATTGTCTACTTTAATTTTTTTGCTACAGAACTTGAATCACCCTACGGTATATTAGCATCGGAACTTTCTATCATTGAATGCGTGTTTCGTCAATCAATCAATTTTTATTCATACTGTTACAACAGGAATATCTACAACACGTGAATTGCAGAAGGCCCAAAAGGGAACGATGATCCCGCTAGCTGGTGACTCCTGAATACTTAATAGCCAGACTGGGAAAAAACAATCATAATGGCAAATTAATGAAATACACAAATATTTTACAATACAACTCACAAACAAACAATGAAGATCCTTCAAATGATTACTCCACCGTCAAATTATTTTTAGAAATTAGGTAATGGATTGATTTCTGTTATTTCATGCTATGGCATTCCTTCCTACTAGTTTGCTACATTTTTCAGTTTCTAATGAAAAGCACTGTAAAAATCGTATAGACGCAATTTAACTAAAGGTGAGAACAACTCCTATATATATATATATATATATGTAGACTATAATTATATTGTATTCAAAGACTGACTTGAGAAAGACATCTTCCAATGTTGTGACCGAGACTCCGAAACTTTCGATGCCGAGGGTTTTGCCATCTGTCTCAAGCGTCTCGAAGAGTTCCTCGAATTTTGAGGCTTGATTACTCGGCAGAACAAACTTAACCTCCTCAGCCTCATTGCTCACTATATGGGCCATGGGAATTTGAGACTTAATAACATCATGCAGTTGATCCACGTCACAAGTTGACGTCTTCACTATCGTCATCTGATATCCAACGCCTACAGAAAACGTTCACTATAAGTTGTAGTAGTACTTACCCTAATAGCCAAGAATAGATTGACAATAATATTCTATATGATAATTTTGATAATTGGCTAATAATATTGCTTTTTTTAAGTTTAAAATTGTTAATCATATGCGTCATTCAATTTATGCAACTATGCTATTCAATATATTATAAGTATCATTAGTGTCATTATTGTTTTTTAATCTTTTATGTCATTTATACAAATGTAAATAACATTACTATATTACTATAGGCTACTATCATTATGTTGTTATTGCTGTTGTTGCTCATGATAATTAAGGTATTGCTAATGATGACAAAAACGATTAATATGGCGAAGGGGGTATGACCAAAAGCCTGAACGTCATCTGCGTACAAGTGACCAGTAACCGAGTGTTTGGCGACGAGAGAAGGAATGTCAGTGTTGTAACGGATGTACAGAGGAGGACAATGTGCGGAGCCCTGAGGAACACCGAACTTGACCTCAACCCAGGACGTTCGAGTGTCGTCAAGGATGATCCTCTGAGTGCGACCCGTAAGATAGGAGCGGAACCAGCAAAGAGGGGGACCATGAAGACCACAAGCCTGTGTAAGTCGTCGAAGCAAGATCTAATTGTCCACCATATCAAAGGCAGGAGATACGTCAAAAAGTGCTCAGAGCGTGACCTGAGATTTAACATTAAACATGACGAACCACAAATTATTGGCGAGCTCTCACAGAGACGCAGAGTTCAAAATGACAAATTTTCACCAACAGCTGTTAACATGCAGACTGCTCGGAGTCCCTGAACCATACGTATCGAACAAGAGGATCGAGCGACGACAGACAACTTGACTCGCACCACACAAATCGTTACACGAAGATATCCTCGCAGATGGTAGAAGACCGGGTATCCATCTTCCACATTCCACTGATTCTGACAAGGAGACATTTTTCGCTGCTGGAAATTGGATGTAGAGCACCACCGAGGTAGAACTGTAAGTACCAATCAAATGAGTCCCGGTGCCTTTACAGATTGAGATTGAAACTCTCCAGTTCGTTGTCTGAAACTTCTGTGAACGAATCCGCCGTTGGCCCACAAGACTAAACCTCCAAACTCCGTCCAAAACGATCAGAAACAACAGTGAAGAAATGGCCTTAAAAACGCAACTAGGTCACATTACAAGTCAATAAGAACAAAAATCAGCGAGCACAACCGGCATTTTACCTACTAATTCATTCAAAATTACATGCTAGGTAGCGAGGATGTTGATGATGAAGGTGCTGATTGTATTGTATTTTCGTTTATTAGTTCAAAGTTTTGTTGTCAGAACGCAACAAGTGACAATTGTTCTAGGTTGTAGAAGTTATGAAACTTAGATTTTGCTTATTAACGTCAGCTGTCTGTTATGACTAGTAAGTGTTCTTAAACGTCATACGAGACAAAAAGTTCTTATTGTCTTTGGCTGGAAGGGCGAATGGATTGGGTCTGGAACGTAAGTTATATCTGCTCTCCTGCCTAATCGAGCATAACCGTCGGATGACATGTTTCGGGTCGCTGATAATTGCCCGGAACAGCACGTCGTCTGCTTCGCTGGCTATAGAGTCTGCTGTCGGGCCGTCTGGAGGAAGGAACCCAGCCCTCTTCACCCTCTGGATGAACTTCTCCATTCGATTGCGCTCCTCTCCGTTCATGTAGCCCACCAGGCCGGGGACGCATACATTAGCCGGGCCACCGTTGTGGTACGCGCCACCTGGAATAGGGCCTGTCTAGGCATGCCATGCGCGCGTAGAATTCGCAAGGCATACAAGGAGGAGGAGGAGGAGGAGGAGGAGGAGGAGGAGGAGGAGGAGGAGGAGGAGGGAGGAGGAGCAGGAAGCCAGGATCCGGTCGACATGGTCAGTTACTGTTAGTGTTTCCCCTATGTTGATTCCTAAGATGTTAATTAAGGTAGCTCTCTTTACGCCCGTAACCGAAGGCTGCTCAGCGAGAGAAGGCATCTTTTGGCGCACCGCCACCATCTCACGGGTCTTAGTAGAGTTTATGTGCAGGTTTTTGCTTGCTGCCCAGTCTGCGATATGCTTTAACTCACTCTGTGCGGTATCGATGTTGCGCGATCCGATGAGCAAATATGAATCGTCCGCATATTTAAGAAGTCGATTCTTGCTGTGCACCGGTTTCAGATCAGATGTTCCGATGACATATTTTGCTGGGCCGACTCCGGAGCCCTGGACCACACTAGCGCTGATAACCGCGACTGAGGATGTTTTGCCTTCAAATATCGTCACATGCTTTCTGTCCTCCAGGTAGTTAACAAACCAATTGAATATACTGTCAGGCATTTTGAGTTTCGAGAGTGTCTCGGCTATGGCTGAATGTCGAATAGAGTCGAAAGCTTTTGAGTAATCAAGCGATATTACTACGATATATTCATTTGTGGTGAGCAACTCTGTAATGTTGTGAAGGATGGATACCAGTGCCGCCGTGGTTGATCCAGTTGGTCGAAAGGCGTACTGGTCATCCATCGACAGTGGCTGTGGCATCATGTCGAAAATGGGGTAGAGGTATGTACGGACGAGTATCTTCTCCACCATCCTCGATAAAATAGGGAGCACTGATATCGGTCGAAATTCAGCGGTGGAATTCGGAACCGCGACTTTTGGCTTCGGGCGAATGATTGCAGTCTTCCATTGTGATGGGACATGTGCTCTGTCCAATGATCGGTTGATTAAGAGTGCCAGTATTCCTGTATAAACAGGGGCAGCCAGCCGCAGGAACCATGCCGGGAGTCCATCATACCCCTCAGACGTGTGGTGCAGGTGATCCAAAATCCAGAAAATTCCTTGGTCAGTGCCCGTTCCAAGGTCATGGGGGCAGTTTGTCTGCGGCGTTGTTCCAAGTAGCAGGGGTCAGTCGACGCCGCCGCGAAGAATCTGTTGAGGTCGTCCACGTTTACCGTAGATGTACCGGATGATGTATTTGGCTTTTTTGTAAGTGAATTTACCTTTAAATTATTTGCCAAAGGGCCTTTGTCCCATTTATTGGATGCACATCCCTAAAGGATGTTGAGATTACTTTAGAGATGGCATTGCTTTAGAGATGGTGGTTGTGTTGATAATGATGGTGGACGTGGTGGTCGTATTAGTAGTGGTGACGGTGTTGACGCTAATGATGGTATTGGAGGAAGTGGTGATAGTGATGGTGGTGGTGGTCGACCACTCCATCGACAACAACGGCGACGAAGATACATAACACTAATCGACAGATGACTAACACCAGTTGAGAATGACCGTATTTGTTTTTGAGGAACATGGGTGTCCCGTAGCACTGTATCTCTCCGCTGGACATGATGGCTATGCGGTCTCCCAGTAGATCGGCTTCGTCCATGTAGTGTGTCGATAGAATCATCGTCCGGTCCTTTCTCTGGCTCTGTAGAATGTCCCATGTCTGTCTACGTGCCTCTGGGTCCATGCCAGACGTAGGCTCATCCAGAATCACAAACTGTAATGCATTGTAGCAGAGGACATCATTCTCATGGCTATGATGACTTAATGACAACAATTATAGACTATTCAGAATGCAAAGTACCTGGCATGTGACTGCACATTTTGCTACGGTGTGATCCACGCGTTTGATTTATAATAAATGCATATATTAATTATAAATATATATGGCATTGTAAATGAAAATAGGAAGGACGTGTTACATTCTGTGTTATTACTAATTTTCTTTGCCAAATTTAAATGTACAAAACGACCGAGAGGAAATAAATCATAGTAAACCATTGAAAATGTTAGATGTTAAAATGGAAACACAATGTTAACATGCTATTGGTCATCTCCTTAATGAATTTCGAGCAGTCACATTTTGTGGCTCATATACGCGACGCCAGAATGTTAGGGTCTCGCCTATGCCAAAGACTGGACCAGGCTGTAACGGTTCCAGAGCTGGCGGACGTTGCTGACGATCGGCTTCTCCAGGTCGCCATGTGGATTGCACCTTATAATATTATACTGCGTGGTCTGTTACCGGCTTTAGGATCCGGCGCCGCTACGGTCTTCGCCTCGCCCACATGACTTTGAGCTGCTGAAAAAGGACGATAGGACCTACATCCCACAAGTCCTATACAGGCATATTATCTGAACACCCTTCTAGCATAGCCGAATGTTGTTTTCAAGAATCATCTGCTGTTTCTCGAATTATCAAAGGTGTTCCAGGTTGCGTGTTATCAACTTGTTTGCTACTAAACGTATATATATATATATTATATATATAATATATATATAATTATATATATATATATTTAGAGGTCCCACCTTCTAGTTCTTAGCTAACTAGCTATCTACGCTATAGGTATGATAGAATCTCTTTATTTACATGAGAAACGAAACATAATCTGACCATAGACTCTGATGTCATCGACAGATGCGGTTCAGATCAACAGTTGGGCAAACGAGTTCTGGACACGTTGCTCTTTGACAATAGACTTTGGGTGTAGCGATGAGAATTAAGGTGGTTAAGCTACATACGTAATTTGTTTACATTGTGTACCTTTGATCCAGAAATTAGCGCAATTCCGACGCTGAGCTTTCTTCTCTCTCCGCCGGAAAGAGTTTTTACTTCGTCGTTGATTTTATATTTCATGTGCAACACGTCGATCATTTTTTTCATCTCTGATGAAGCCTCATCACTCGTACATCCCTTTAGCTGCAATCCACAATCAGGTGTGATACATTATTGCTAATTAAACAAACATTGTTGCCTGTCGTTTTCCTAAGTACATTGGTGAAGCATCTTACATAATGCGAAGCCTTGCATCCCATAAATGTATTCTATCTTGTTTAAAGTAGCTTTCCACGCCCTCTGGATTTAATAATCATTTAGAATAAAAAAATAATAATAATAATAACAACTATGCAACATTTTCGCTTTTCGCTCACATGCATCGTATACATTTTCGTAATGAAACTTGAAATGTGAATTTTATGGCGTTGAGAAGATTTTAGCAAATGGTTACTAACCATGGCAAAGAAGATAAGGTGTTCTTTGACGGTTAGGTTATCAAAGAGAATATTGTGCTGTAGACAGAGGCCGAGGTTTTGTCGTATCTCATCCATTTCTCGCGTTATATTGAAACCGTTTATGTAGGCTGTGCCTTTCGACGGAGGCAGAAATCCTGCAAAACCAACAGACTCTGGCTGGTCAGTCACACTCAAAATTTACTATACGTAGATATTTTTTAGAGAATTATTATGCAATAGGGTGTCCCAAGAAATCAAAGTTCTCAATTAATATCAATGGCCAACCTATACAAAGTTTTTCTTAGTAATAGCCTACTGATGAAAAATGTAAAGTTGCAATAACATTGAACATGATTTGGAGTTCCCTCAAAACCTTTTCAAATATCGTATACCCCTCATGCAATAACCTGTGTGGATATTTTGACCCCATAGCGGTTTTCAATGCACAGCCGGGAAGTCAGATGCAAAATTCCTTTGTCGAGTGTTCCTGAATATGTTTTTCTTTCTTAAGGTTTTTCTTGCTTGACGCCATGTGACATGACGTCAAACTTTGACGTCACAGTACTTGTACTCGTATTTGATACCTAAGAACTTGTAAACGTACTTAAGGAAGAGAAATTTCATCAGTAACGAATATTGATTGATTGACTTACAAATGTTGTTATCAGTCTAAATGGACATCAAGAAAACCATTCTAGTACTTGTAGTTCCGGAGAACCATAAGTTAACCATTACAAGTCAATGGACCCTGAACTACAGTCATGCACTAAGCATGTTATGTTTACAATTGCTCTATTGGAATCCAAGACTCCGAAGAACATACTGTAGACGCAAGGAAAATCTTTATATCACTTGTAGTTCCTGTGAAGCCAAAGGTTAATCATTACAGGTCGAGTGACCTTGCACTACAAAGTCATGCGATGTCATACCAGGCTGATTATAACTCTGTTGGATTTTCCTGATCCAATGAGCCTATCTTGTACTGTGACCTTCTTTTTATGCTTCAACGATAATAAAATATTAATATTCGACAATAGAAGTCAATTGACCTTGAAAATAAAGGTCGTCCGGTTGTCCTACAATGTCAGAAATAGCTAGATTGACATCCTGTACCGTAAAACCCTAACATTGACACCGAATCACTTCTCTGTTGTGTGTTGTTCCTGAGATACTATGGGGTAAAATTTCCATCAATGGTAAGTTAATAAGTGTATGATTAATCAACATGATAAAGCTATAGAAACTTTGTGGAGGTTGATCATTAAGACATGTAAACTATTGACAAGTTATTTGTTTTTTTGGGACACCATATTATACAGTTATGCCCTTATGTAGAGTCTGATTTCGAAAGTTACGAAGAGACGCGGCATGGATAAGTAACATATTTCAAAGGTATTATTATTAGTAAATCATAATATTTTAACCCTTTTCATAATATGGACAACGCAAACGACAGTGATGCCGAGTGTAACATTAAAGGGGAAAAGTGAAAAAGATAAGAATAAAGAACAAAGTGAAGAAAAAAGAAAAAACAGAGAGATGTGGAAGTGAACATGAGCAAGAAGAACGAGAAAAAACTAGAAGAAGAACTGGAAGAACATGCAGACTATAGGTAGAAGAACGGGAAAGAAGAACAAAAAGGACACTTATCAGGGGAAAAGACGTTTGGACTAATGGATGGATAGCATTACTTACCTGTTAACATGAACATGGTCGTTGTTTTTCCCGCTCCGTTGTGCCCCACTAGAGCGGTTATGTTGCCTTCATAGATGTCGATGTTAAGGTCGTTTACTGCTGGATTCGTCTCCGAACCAAAATTCTACATGAAAGAATTCTTAACCAATAGACGATAACGGTATAGTCCATGAGTCATAATGTTTGAATAAAATCTAATATAATTTGATTATTTATATAGCGCTGATGTAATAATGCTCAAGGCATAAATCAATGGTATTTTTGTCATAGACTAATAGTTATTATAATCATATAATGCACTTCAATCGAATACTAATTTATCCGTATAAAATGGTAATTTACGTGAATAATTAGTGAATAATTAGGCAATAGACTTCTGGCGTATTGCAGAAGGAACTCGATTCCTCTGTTGTGTTTTGGAGTTCGCAGGTGATCTTTTTGCGTACGTGGAAATTCTTTTTTCTGCCGCGGTTGTATGTGATTTTTAAACGGTAGCCTATTATATTTTTTACATTACCTTGCTCAACAAGAGTGTATCAGGAGGGATGGACTTACTGAAGTGTACTTGACTCTTGAGTCAACTGAACTTTGTAAGACTTCTACAGTCGGGTTATATTCTTCTAAGATTAGGAGGATGAGTTATATTATGGAGTAACCGTTAATCACTCACGGCATTTTGATCTACCGATCGGTTAGTGACGAATGCCTGTGTTGCGTAAACCTGGCAGATGGAGGGATATAGCCAGATGTACATCATCTACCATCGGAGAGGGACCACTCTATAAACGTTATCGTAAAGACTTGTCATCGCTAAACACTAAGGACCAAAGTGGTCCAGGAACTCCGAACATATGTCATCTATCACTTCTGCATGGCAATCCGCTGATCGAGCTCCACTTGTCAATCAATCAACATTCGTTTAATTAAATAAATCCAGTTGTCATGAACGCAACTGGTTACAAGAAACACCAATTAGCTGTTGAGCAGAGCTTGAGTTAGTTATTGAAGACAATAACAAGTGATTATGAGAAAATTAATAAATATCTTTGAACAAGACTCGCGGAATAGTGACTCTTATCTTTGGTAGGGAGGGTGAAGTTGTGCTTTCTAGGACGTAAGTTTTTCCGTGTAGTTGGGAAGATCCCCCGGAGGACATGGCATGGTTCCCTACAGATGACCCCAAACAGGCCAGCGTCGTTGGCCTCAGCCAGATCCACGACGCCTGGGGTAGTGCATAAGAGGAGCCTCTTAGCTTAATCCGCTTTACGTGTGTGCAGAAGTCTGCCGCTGGTGACTTCTCTATAGCTTTCTATGCATCGTTCAGCTTACTGAATAAATTTCTCTTCCCGAAGACATTTAACATCATTTAGGTCAGCGTAGATCAGAGAAACTTTTATTAGTTTTTTCAGAAATGACACCTCAAATTTTTAATTAGAAATAGGCCTACACTCATAGATATTGTTATCAGTCTAAATTTTTGATTGCACTGACATTATAACGGTCCATTACACCTGCATTTTGGCATAACACACTGTGACTTGTATTGCAACCCAATATTTTCCTAGATGATACGTTAATGAAAGCGTTGGCAATAGTAAAACTCATGCTTTGACAAGGTAATTAAGATTTAAAGCGACATCAATTGATTGATTGGCATCCTAACCTTAGTCAGTCCTCTGATCTGAATCCCTGCTTTAGCATTCTGCAATGGAGTCTCAAAGTACGGTCTTCTGTTTTCTGGAATCAACGTCATGAAATCTTCGCTCGATGGCCTTATCTGATCTGCTTTTATACCCACCCAGTACTCCTTCTGAAGACGAAGAATAACACATTTAAGGAGACTTCAGCACTCTTGGTTCTTAACATTAATTATTAGAATATTGAAACCTAGATTTAAAATCACATGTCAAGAATCGTATGTTTCGTGTGGTATTTACCAAGGAAATAGGCACTTGCACAAAACGTAGGCCTATACCCATGAGTTATATTGAGCGAATTACACTGTATACTAGCATAACATCCGCTTGTGGCAAATCTAATTTATAAGGTAAAGATAAAAATTATGCGACATTACATTGGTCCGTTTTCACCTTTTGTAGCACAACAACAGTTCTTTCTCTCTCCTTACATTCTCTCGCCTTCTCTCCTCTATTTCTTCCTCCTCTACCTCCTCTCTTTCTCTCTCCCTCTCTCCTTCCCTCTCTGCCTCTGTCTCTTTTTGTTCTCGCCTGTGTCTTTTACTCTCTTTATCTCTCACACTCATACTTTAATAATACTCTCACGACCGTTCATTTCTCTACATCTGTACATTATTATCTCTTACTCATTCTGTAATAAGACTCCCACACTCTTGCCATATCACTTTCTGCCTAATGAATTAAATAGACCTTTTGAAACGGCATAGCAATATGTAGAGTACTCTGTTCTGTGATGCCTGAGTGGATCCAAAATCGACCTAGTTCTGTCTCTTAGTAAATACCAATATACTGACCGTGAAGGGAAAATAGAACGGTTGCGGATTTCCGAATTCGCCGGGTATAACAGCATCCAAATACCAGGTAAGCATCGAGTAAATGATTGTATCGACTAATAACATAATCAGAATGTGACCCATCGCATGACCATCTCTTGAAGACCAAACGTTGCTCCAATCTATGCCAGTGCCTGGTCAAATTCAAACAGCCATAGCGTTTCTACAGCCAAATGTATAACTTAAATATTATCTTCGTCTAGCTTAGGCCTAGATGACATTGTCCAAGTGAACAGAGTCTGATCACGTTTCCTCGGATTATATATCATACATGCTTTACTGTTATTTTTTCTCAAAACTTGAAACTATATTATATACTATATTTCCAAGAAATCATGCATAATGTCGGTAAACTATTAAATGGAAACCATAATTATATCAATGGTCTCAGTCACTAAGTCAATTTTCTAATATATACAGCAAATCAACGAATTTGAATCACGATAATAGCCTACTTCTATCGCCGACATTTAAACTTCCAGTGGGCAGCTCATCTACAAGTAGTGATGAGATATAGTTAAACAAGCAGACATGGACCGAGATAGAGTGAAGCAGAGAGAGAGAGAGAGACAGAGACTGAGACTGAAAGACAGACAGGGAGACAGAGAGAGCACAGTGTGTGAAGTAGGGCTTGTGTCTTCGGAACTGAGAGACAGAGAGAGTGAGAGTGAGAGAGACAGAGAGAGACAGAGAGAGACAGAGAGTGTCAGAGAGAGAGACAGAGACAGAGACTGAGACTGAAAGACAGACAGTGAGACAGAGAGAGCACTCCTGTGTGAAGTAGGGCGTGTCTTCGGAACTGTATAAGGTTTGGTCAGTAGGCCTAATCATTAAGGAAATGCAGACTGAGCCTCGAATTTGAGTTATCGGACAATCGTCTAGAGTTGTTACTGCTGAAGACTGGTATTTTTAGTTATATTCATTAATAGCCAACCTACGATTGCAGCCAACCTACGATTGCCTCGCATTACTTAGTCACCCGATAGTTATAATAAAATTGTTATCAAAATAAAGGCGAAAACGCAAATGTGAGCCGAAGAGAAAACAGGGAGCCATTTAGTCCATAAACGTCAACAGCTTTAGATGCGTTGCACTTCTCTACCTAAACATTCACAAACTGTTGCCGTTAGCTCAGGAAAAAACTGACTTGGCCCTTATCTGAGACTGAGGAATACATAAGCACATTTTACTTCTGCTTAACATAGTTTCAAACCGAGGATCAACCAATGCGCGCAACTTTGACGTGGTATCATCTCATTAGCATATCGTGTGAAATGGACAATCATTCAATCATTCAATCATTTATTTCTGTAACCAGCAGAAGAGAAAAACGAACAATTAAACAGTAAGCAACGGATAGACATGTACTGGCTACAAGGAGGCGCAGAAGGGATCATGGATCCCGCTAAATAAATGTAATGCACAAGTGTTTCTATAGAGACAACAATTATGGCCAAGACACCGTTCTTTTACAATGAATTGTTCGGGTGAGATTCTTAACCACCGCTGCCCCGTTTGAATGGGTGTTACGCCATTTAAGGTCGCCGAGTAAGGACCTTCCTAATGCGCTTTATCAATGTCAAACACTCGGTTTCTATCAAATCTTAGAAACAACGTATAACTAAAATATAATAGAAGATAAATGTCATGAAGTCATCATGAAGTGAACTTTTTTATTACGCTATCCACCCGACTCATTTCGTTTCGGTAGGTGGCGCTGCTATAATGTTACGCTATAAGCTAGATTAATTTCATTTTGGTAGGTGGTGGTGCTTACAGCATAACCGCCCATGCATGCTGTTTAAAAGAATATTGCCTGTCATAAGCCGGTTTAAAAGCAATTTGAAAATTTCTTATGGTTTCTTTTCAAACTGTTTTAAACTGTGGCATAGATTCAAATTTGCGGCACGCCGACAAAAGAGCGCCCGACAAAAGAGCCCCGACAAAAGAGCGCCGACAAAAGAGCGACCGACAAAAGAGCGAAGGGATCTATCAACGGAGCTTATCAACGACAAACAAAAGGGCCACTTTTAAACAATTAGCATGTTAAGGCCTATAGTTCGATGGGGTTAAGTGCCAAATTGTTTTAATCGGGCTCTGATATTACTAGGCCTTTGAAATAAATTATACGTTCTAGTAAAAAAAACTATGTGCTAAATTCTCTTTTCTTCATAGCACTTTGTCGAATAATTTGCACTAGGATTAATCTTCTGGTTGCTTTGATTTATAATATTAAAAGTACATGTGTGGTCGTCTCAACGTCGCTGCTTATGTCGGTCGCTCAATGTCGGTCGCTCTTTTGTCGGCGCTCTTTTGTCGGCGCTCTTTTGTCGGTCGCTCTTTTGTCGTGCCACCCAAATTTGCGTGTAATGAAAGTTAAGGTGCTCGATAGTTTATGGCAGTGCTGTCCAACATGCGGACCGAGGGCTTGCGGCACGCGGGCTATTTTAAGTCGCTCGCCCGAGCTCGTTAAACTTAACAGTCTCAGGACGGGCAAACATCTCGTAGTGTGATAAACGCTTGTTGAATCATCGCTTCTACGTTCACAGCAATCAATTGCCACTAGATACTTACCGAAGGCTTCCGACTGAGAAAGCTTGATGCATCCGAATCCCATGGCCACGTTGAAGTCGAGCGATGCTCCTATCTTCTGCATGAGAGTCATGTCTTTGTAGATGGTCTCCATGTAGAAAAAAGGCACGTACGAAAGGAAGAAAAGTATAACACCAAGAACCGATCCGTTGCTGGCTGTGAACGAATATTTAGGAATGAATGCACATTTAAATGAACGAGTGGAAGAGCATAGAGAGGAATTCAAAGCGACTAAACTAAGTACACTGTCTAGTCATTGCAGTCATGTGACAATATCATTAGAGCTATATTGTGCAATAAGTTTAAATAAATATCAGTCAATCAATCAATCATCAATCAATCATAGAATTTATATAGCGCCTCTTCAAGGGCTCTACTCAGAGGCGCTCCCAAGCCAGGGCGGATCATAGAGAAAAGTCTTCAATAGGGCTTAGAAGGAAGACGAGTAAATGCGAGGAAATAGTAAAGGCCATTTTGTTAAATGGCCCTACTTTGATAGAATAGGCCTCGAAAACATGAGATCTAAAAACTAATATAGTACTTTTTCATATATCTCCAACCTCTCGCGCTCCTGCTTCATGCACATTTGTGACCTACGCCGCATCTGACCCATGCTCGACTTTAAAACAGCTTCCACCATTGCTAACTCCATTGTCCACTCAAAACTCGATTACTGCAATTCTTTTTTCCTCGATCTTTAATCCACACAACTCAAGCATCTGCAACTCATCAAAAGCTCACTAGCCAGAGCTGTCACCAGAACGCCCAGGCATAATCATATCACTCTCATTCTCAAATGACTCCATTCACTAAAAATCCCAGAGCGAATCCACTTCAAAGTCTTATCCCTAACCTACAACTCCCTAAAATACTTCCAGCCCAAATATCTTCGCGAACTCTTCACCATCCAGCCAACCCGCTCTACCCGATCATCCTCCGTTTTCACTCTTTCTCGACCCCGGTCACTACTCATCTCAAGTTCTCCATCCGAGCCATATCCAACGCTGCACCACGTCTCCGGAACGATCTGACTCCTGAATTCCGCACTCTCGCGGTCCTTTCACCATCATTTACCAATCATCCACCATGACCTTCCTCAGGCTTCTCTATCCATCATTCCTCGGGCTTTCGACACCCACCATAATATCTACTCTGCCCTCTCTGACCTTCTGGAAACCGGACTCGGACCCCTTCGGACAACCCCTCTGACTCGATGCTGTGCCCGTGAGTAAGCTGATGTCTTTCGCCTGGCTTTCGAGTAGAGCTTTAGAAGTTTGGAGATTACGATATAAAGCAGTCCATTTTGCTAGGATTTCTAGATATCTATCTAAGAACAGCCCAATAGTACGAAGACTGTATCTTCAACCAGCCTTGTTATCATTAGTCTGAAAATGTAACCCTAGAACTACTAACATTTCTTGCACCCACTAACTACTAGTGGGGTCAAAATGACCCTATACCATTTATCATTGTGATGCATGAATGAAAGTAAATTTTGTAAAAATGTGGTTTTCTTTCAAGTAGGGAGAGCTTCTTTTCACATTTATCTTAACGCCTGACCTGTCCTATTACTCTGTGTCCTGGAATAATGCAGTACAACGCATACCACTTTAGCGGATTTCAAACAGTATGAAAACAAGCGTAGCCTTGTCTCAAACTGCAAACAGGAGTACAGTTTTCACGAACCTTGGCGTCCTAACTCAGGCAGAAGTTTCTTACAGTTCTTTATTGTATTGTATAATTGTATTGTGTTAAAACATCTTTTAAACGCCTCTATAGTAGGGTGTACTGTTCAGAGGCGCACCCAGTGCGCAAGGCCACGAGAGAAGGAATAGGTTTTGCGAAAAGCAAAGGAGGAGGAGGAGGGGTTATCGGCAAGAATTTGAGAGCGAGTAGAATGGTGCAGACCAGAGTCATCTGTTTTTGAGATAACTTTTGCGCCAGACCAAATCTGGCAAGAAGTTGTCACAGACAACGTTCGTATCTGAATCTTGCAAGTCTTGTTCAATGTCAAAAACTACACGTTCTCCTTGGTTTTGCTCTCTTTTCTGCCCTTGTTTTCCAGTGTGAAATTTTCAGATGACAAACATATGATGACTTACCAAACTAACAAAAATGTTGACATTCTTTATTGCTTTGTATTACTGACTTTTATATCGATATTGCAAATTTTAAAAGCATATTTCTAAAGTGTACCCCATCATGCGCCACTAATAATATTATATACAAAAACTACATCTTAAAGATATTCTACTAAGAATATGAACCTGCCTAGGAGAACCAAAAGAAGACTAAGAATACGCAATCAACGCTTATTATCAAATCTCGCGTGATTTCCACTTTCCCATTAGCCGAAGGTACTCTTTGATCTGTCTGCGTATAATATTTTATCCTTACCTTTGGACACAAGAGTGGAAATAACGAAGCAGAAGGTGATGATGGATAGAGAGTAGAGTAGGAGGAAGACGTATATGATGCCGACTGAGCTGTGGCTAATCACGGGTCTGTGCAACACGTGGAACTTGTTCGGAGCGTCGATGATAATCGCCATGAAGAATACAGAGATGAGCATGAACAGCAGGTACTTGACGAACCACGAAGACCAATACAGCCACATACGCATCCCCATCAGCTTCATCGACTCCTGCGCAAGGTGTTCACAAACGATCGCACACTTTTAACGTATCTCAACATTTTTATTGAGTGTGTATTTATGTGTGTATGTATGTATGTATGTATGTATGTATGTATGTATGTACATATGTATGTATGTATTGTATTTGAACACTTGTTATAGCGCCCCTACCAGATTGCCTATTCAGAGGCGCTCCCGACTACTGCGCGGACGCTGAATCGGAGTTTCACGCCGAAGCGCATGAGCAATTGCGAGTGAAGGACTTGCCCAGGGTCCCTACGCGGCGGCTTTGAGGTGGATTCGAACCCGCAACCCTCCAGCTGCAAGGCACCGAACATACCCCTATACCACCGCGCCCCAGTATATTGTGTTGTGTTGTATTGTGTTGTAGTGTACTCCACGTTTATATTGCGACCGAGCCACCCGCAGTAAAGATCCGAGAAAGGATCCCTAGATCCTGAGTGGCCGAGTACATATGTATGTATGTAGGTATGAGATTTGTAATGCTTTGGTGCTTTTATTCTGGTATACTATACCAATACAATAACATATTTTTAGCTTAATCAACAGCGAAAATGTTTGTCATACCTTTAATTCCTCTAACAACATATAATATATGTACGTATAGGCCACATACGTACGTACGTCCCAAAAATCAAAGTTCTCAAATATAAATGGACAACCTCTAAAACGTTTCCCTTTGTTATACTGATAAAAGATGCCAAGTTACAGCAAGACCGTAGATCATTTAGACGTAGTTCAAAGGCGTTTCAAATTTAATATACGGCCCATGCAATAGCCTGTGGGGAATTCTACCAACATAACGGTTTTCAATGCATAACTTTCTAACGGGAAGAGATATTCACAATTCCTTTGGCAAGGTTTCTTAAAATGTTTGCCTACAACGTAGTTTTTGTTTCAAAAGTGTTATTCTTAAAAGGATTATATAGGTATCAAGTTATGGTTTTTGGAAAGAGGGATTCACATAAAATAGTTTTGAAAGCCATTGGCAGTTGCTTTTTCAAGATCACGTGACGTAACGTCACTCACCGTGACTTTTGAAGCGTCTATCTCCACAGACAGATGTCTTGATACGGAGATCTCGGTGTCTGCAGACTAGGTTATCGACTACAAGGAATTTGAGATTTTTTTGTCCTACGTGTACTATCAAAATTAACTGAACGAATTATCCTTACCCGTCTAAACGACTACCTCTCTTCAAACTCACAGCTCAACAACCCCCACCAATTTGGCTTCACTAAACACCACTCCACATAAACTCTACTCGCCTCTCTGTACAATAAACTGGTCTCTGCCGTCAGCCATCAGCAAGTCTCCTGCCTCTGTCTCCTCGATATCTCCGCTGCATTCGACACCATCGATCACAGCCCCCTTCTTCATCGACCAGTCACCAAAACCGCTGGAGATGCCGAGACGGGTCAGAAAGATGGTGTGGTCGACGTTGTCAAACGCCACGCTGACATCGAGTAGGGTGAGTAACGTGCAGTGAGTTAAAAATAACTAGACTTTTCGGTTCGTTAATGCTTACAGCCTAGCCTCTTAAAACATCGCGTTTCTCATCTCTGAAATCTACGTAAGGGTATATTTACTAACATAAAATAGTATGAATAATTATATACCGGATAAAATGCAATTTCTCCGCAACCAATTATATATATATATATATATATATATATATATATATATATATGGTTCTAATCCTAATGCATATATGTACATATCTGTTGTATTAATCCTAATGCAAATGTGACAATTAGTTCACAATCAATTCAAGTTATTGTACCTTGAACTTGTTTTCTTTCTCCAGCACAATTTCCTGACAGATTGTCGGTGCAATAATGATGAAGCTGAGCAGAATGAACAACGGAAGGAAGAGTGTAGTGAGACCAATCATTGGATCTGTGTCGTATTCAGGAAACGGATATTGCTTCAGTTGAGTCGTTACGTTCGTTGCTGTTGGGTCGAAACTCGAGTTCACTTCCTCAATTAGACTGAGATCAACGGCCTTCTGAATGGCCAGAAAACCCTCTTCTTTATACACTACAACGTATGTGTCACCGCTTTAACTGCCACCTTCAATGCAGGTTGGGATATTATCATTGTGACGACTGCTGATGTTTCTACTATTTGTACCACTGCCACTGCTACCACAGGTACTAGTACTACTACATGTATTAGCACTACTGTATCTTTGACCAAGACTACTACTACTTCTGCTGCTATATTATTATAATTATTATTATTATTATTATTATTATTATTATTATTATTATTATTATTATTATTATTATTATTAATTCAATGATTATTATTATGTATTATTATAATTATTATTATTATTATTATTATTATTATTATTATTATTATTATTATTATTATTTTTTATTATTATTATTATTATTATGTATAGGCCTATGTCCTGTGTATAGATTATATATACATATATATATATAATATAATATATGTAACTAATACTATTATCGTATACATTTCGATAACTCTCTATTATAGGATGATTTTTCTGAGTTCCCAGCTTAAATTTAGTTGTTACATTTATCATAAAAGAGAAACAAAGAATAATTAATTAATTATCATCTGAAGATTATCTACCTGGCCCTATATCGTCTCTCGGTCCCTCCGTATTTCTGTCGGAGGCGTTTGTCGTGGCATCTGTTTTCCACTCGATCTTCACTCTTTCATCTGACGTTGAGGACTTTTTGTCTGACCGCAGGCGGATCTTGTAGGAGAGAATATTATTCTTCGGAAGACTGATCCAGTCGCTCTTAACGAAGACGATTGCACCAAAAATGTCTTCGTTCTTCGCCACGTAGTTTACTAGCTCAGTTTCATCTGCAAAGCCAAAATCTGCGACAAAGCAAAGTGTAGTGAACTTTTTATCTCTTTGTTCAAGCATCCCTGCCAACATTTCCGTGGACAAAAGTAATTATTCGGCCCATATGGATTCTGCACGTCTAAAATCTGGGGATTTTGGTCCTATAATATTGTATTGTATTGTATAGTATTGTATCTATCAATTTATATAGCGCCTCTCGCAGTGCACACCAATCAGAGGCGCTCCCAGTGCGAAAGACCCAGAGAAAAGAACGATGTCTTGAGACAACGAAAAAGAGGCATTTGGCCCATCAATTAATAAACAGGAACGTGTCAAAGGAGGAAGCTGGTTCCATAGTGCAGGGCCAATGAAGGCAAAAACTCGCCTTTTAGCCATAGCAGTTCTCGCTCGGTATTGTTATCATTATTTCCAGAGCAGCAGCCGGAATATGTACTCCATGTTAGCATGCTGGCAGCGATATAAGAAATAATCGTCAGAAGTATAATATGGATGTTACAGACTTTCAAACATAGGCTGGCTGGAGAAGATACTAATGCATCTCATAAGCAATAGGTATAAATAGTTGCTATGGACCTAAGCCAGGCTTCGGTAAGTTTGGTTCCCAGTAAGGTATCTATCTGATTAGACTTAGTTCAGTATTATGTGGACTAAACGGAAGAAAGGAATTAAAGAAAACGTTGGACCAGGCACTCTGCACAACCGCACCATGCATACTGCATAGTATGCATGAAACACCATACCACCTCTACCATACTATTCCATGCGATACCACACCATACAATGGCAATGGATATTTTGCCATACAATGCCATTATTGGATACCATGCAATGTTATTCGATAACATAACATACACTGTCATTGGATACCATGCAATGTTATTCGATAACATAACATACACTGTCATTGGATACCATACCGAACCACATTGAACTCTACTGTCGTCATACTTAGATAAAATCTAATGAACCTCATTAACTACTCAGAGGCGTACCTGGTGAAATCTTGATGCCCATGAGGTACGCCGTTCTATTCAGAATGCTCGTAACGAGGGTCGTGTTGGGAGCGTAGGCGAGGATCAATTTCTCGGGTGGGTCTCGCAAGTCGTGGGTCAAGTTCGTGGTAACGAAGAAGCTGTCGTAGATTATTGCGTTTGACATGAAGCGGAATCCGTTTAATTGTCGTATAATGACTAAAAGGCCAGCCCAAAACAACGGAAACAGAACGGTAAAGACAGTCCTTAAGAGCTTCTTCTTCTGAAGCAAATAGTTTTTCCAGACCAGCAGCCGGAAATGTCTCCAATTCCTGTAACAATTCAACATCATCACTAAGCGTTCTTTACACTACAAGATCAGTTTCAGTTACTCAGACAGTTTCATGTGAGGTTACATAATGTTATATGCGGCAACGTGATACTGTAAGGTTATGTAAATCTTTGAAATTTATCAGCGCCACACAAAAGAGACTAGCCTTAAAGAGGCGCTATATCAAATCAAGTCCACAATAGTCAGGTTGTATTGTCCGTTCCAGTGCCACCATGCTGTCTTCTCGACTTGACCTGTCGGAGGGGATGAAGGGAGACATCCGAGGTGGGTTTACGCATTAGATCACAGCGATACTTAAAAATGGCAAATTTGAACTTTTATTCTCAAATTGTGTAGTCTTTAGGCAAAGCACCGCGGGCCAGGATGTATTGCGCGTTTTGTACAATTTTGTGGACAGTCATTAAGCGATGAAAGGCAAGAATCGGGATAAGACCGTAGAAGCGTTACTTGATCGAAGATAAAATGCACAGCTAAAAAGGAAAATTTATGGACAATGAACAGAGTAGCTGAGCGAGTTGAGTCACACGAAGAGTAAAACCTTAAGAGTATATAACTTCATCAATCACAAAGTTCAAAAGCTTATTGTTAACGTGATAAAATCATACGAATTTCCTTCATATGTCTGCGCAGTTTCACTTGGTTCTGCCATTGCGGTAAAATAACTGTCGGAGAAAGTCCAGAATCCAGGGTTTAAACGGTCGCTCGAGTTCGTGTAACTTCGCAAGAAAACGTTCAAATTATGTCACGACTGCTTGAAAATATTATCGCTATAACAAATCTCAGAAAATTAAATGTGAAAGGCAACGTTAATCAATCAACTTTTGTTAAAGGCCAATATATTTAAGCAGCAAATCTGAATTCTTTCAAATGAGCTGCAGCGTATTTTAAAATGCGCATTTGAACTTAATTTTGGTGTTGTCTATGACGTCATTGCTTTATTGAGATACGTTCCTAGCGTGTATTCCGCAGATACAATCACTCGCTTTAAGCAGCTGACGTCATATAATAGTTACAATTAAATATAAGAACTTGTATAGCCCCACTGTAGTTACATGATTTGCGCAAAGCTTCAGTCGATTGTATTGCATTGTATTGTATCGTATTGTATTTGGAAATTTGTAAAGCTCCTCCTTCAGTCTATGCTATTCAGAAGGGCTCTCAGTGTGAGACATCGAGGGATTAAAAATGTCTTCAGTATCTAAGATACTGACTGCGGCAGTCAGTATCTTAGAACGGATGGATAGAAGTAAATTCCATAAGAAGGTGCACGCGATAGCGAAAGGTCGATGTTGGGTAGGGTGTCCCAGAAAAACAAAAGTTCTCAAATATCAACAGCCAATCTCTAAAACGATTCTCTTGGTTATTCTGATAAAAAATGCAAAGTTACAGCAAGATTGAAGATCATTTAGACGTGGCTCAAAGCCTTTTCAAATTTCGTATAGCCCCCATGCAAAAGCCTGGGGGGGGGGGGCAACATATCCGTTTTCAATGCATAACTTTCAAACGGTAAGAGATATTCAAAATTCCTTTGGTGAGGTTTCCTGGAAAGGTTTGCTCACAACATTGGTTTTGTCTCATACGTTACTCTTGCATGACGCCATGTAACATGACGTCAAACTTGGACGTCACAGTTGACATTGCGTTGGATCAATGGTTCCTCGTAACGTGTTGTTCTTAAAAGGTTTATTTTTAGGTATCAAGTTATGGTTTCGGGAAAGAAGGATTTGCATAAAATATTCTTGAAACCCCTTGGTAGTTTCTTCTTCCAGAACATGTGGCATAACGTCACTCAACTTTTGAAGCAACTGCTTCTATCTCCAAAGCCAGAAGTCTTGGAAAGGAGATCTCGGTGTCTGCAGACCAGGGTTATCAACTACAAGGAATTTGATAATAATATTATATTTCACAGATCACGTGACCTCATTCACCGTGACGTTCCAAGTGACCTTATATATATATATATATATATATATATATATATCTATAACCACCCACAAGTCATAGAAAGGTGATCTTGGTGTCAACTGTAAAATTTTTGGCTACAAGAAATCCTGAAGACACATGCTTGCCACTCTGCGGTAATTACATTCCATGATCTATAATATCAAGTAACACGTTGATTGGTTTGTAACAGTTCAGATGACCTTGGAAAGTCGTAGACAGTTTCCTGTAACAATTTTCTGTGAATCACAACGTACAATAACAAATCTCATGATTAGGAAAGTGCTTTGATGCCTTCACTGAAGATAAACCACAATCACAATTCTATTGCTTGCAGTTCCCGAGAAACGAAGGGCAACCACGCCGGGTCGTCAAGTGACCTTGAAGCTCAGATGTAGTGGAATGTAATTAGTAACTTATATAGCGCCTTTCACAGCAGTGACTATGCAGTAGTGCTCCCAGTGCTAGTACCCCGAGAGAAGAAATAGGTTTCGAAGAAAGAGAGAAGTAGGAATAGATCTAGAAGGAATGGAAACGCGTAAAGAGGAGGGGATGGAATTCCACATGGCAGGCCCAATGGTGAGAAATGACCTAGCTTGCGCCAAAGTGGTCCTAGTTCGCGGAACAAAGAGATCATGCTGGTCCAAAGAAAGGAAAGGTTGGAGAGAAGCTGCAGAATGAGGAAAGCGATCGAAACCTATAATGTTGAGTGTACAGTTTTTTGGCGGCCCTTGTATGTATGTATGTATATGGCCATTTATATAGCGCCTTACAAGAAACTCACGAAGGCGCTAAACATGACTACCCAACAGATCTAAACAGATGCGACTTAAGAAGTTTCGAAAATGTTTCCTGAGCTGCCGGCGGTGCAATGTTACGAATTGTTAATGGAAGGCTGTTCCAGTGCAAAGGTCCAATACATGAAAAGGCACGGTGCGCCCGCATCGATGTACGGGAGCGTGGGACCATCAAGTCCCCACGAGCTGCAGAGCGTAAGGATCGACGACCTGGCTGGCTGGAGACTGGAACACAGAGCTCCCTGATGTACTCTGGGGCTGCACCGATCATTGATGTCCGTCCCATGAGGATGATCTTGAAAGTTATCCTGTCCTCAACCGGGAGCCAGTGCAACGTGTCTCGCATATAGATCGAAATATGCGAGAATTTAGGCAGCTTTGCGACGACTCTGGCGGCGCAGTTGAGAACGGATTGAAGCTGTCGTATCCGGAACTTTGGCAAACCCGCAAGGACACCGTTGCAGAAGTCCAGGCGCGTCAGCACAAAGGAGTGGACAAGAGTCATAGCGGCGTCAAATGATAGATTTCGCCGAATGACTCTAATCTGGCGTAGGTGATAAAAGCAAGACCTGCAGAGGGAGTTGACAAGTTCCTCCATAGACAAGTCTTCGTCCACAAGCACTGCGAGGTCCCGGACAACGCGTTGTACTTTCCAGTTAGGAAATGCCGCTTCAATCGCCTCACTGTCAATCCTTGAACGTGCCTGTCCCGTGCCCAGCCAAATGAATTCAGTTTTGTCCGGGTTCAGCCTCAACCGGTTGGAAGACATCCACGTCTGCAGCACTTCCTCGACAATTGCCTGGAGGCCAGAGTCGTCGCAAAGCTGCCTAAATTTTCGCATATTTCGATCTAGGCCTACATGTATATGCGAGACACGTTGCACTGGCTCTCGGTTGAGGAATGGATGTGTGTTTTGACACACACGCCAGTGCATCGGATGGGTGGCATGTTGAGTACAGTTGGGCGTCATCGGCATATTGGTGAACTCGGGCTCCAAGAGCACATATGATCTTTGTCAAATCAGCTGAATATAACACGTATAGCAGTGGCCCAAGGACTGAACCCTGCGGGACGCCGAATGTTACAGGCGCCCATGCCGAATTGTCCGAGCCAATGGCCACCATCATTTGACGTCCACTCAGGAAAGAACTGATCCATTGAAACGCCTGTCCGACAACTCCAAACGAGATGCGTAGTCTGGTCAACAGGATGCTGTGATCTACAGTGTCGAACGCTGCGCTCACATCCAGGAGTGCGAGCAGCGTGACATGTCCAGCATCGATGGCATCGCATACATCAGATATGAGTCTCAGAAGCACGGTTTCTGTCGAATGGCCTTTCCTGAATCCAGATTGTAGCTTCGGAATGAGGTTGCACGATTCCAAATACTGCAGCAATTGACGTACCACTAGCTTCTCGATAACCTTGGAAAGGAACGTCAGGTTAGAGATAGGGCGGTAGTGCCTGATGTTGTCCGGATCCAAACCAGGCTTTTTGATTTCTGGCCGTATGATTGCCCGCTTCTGACTCTCCGGCAGGCATCCCTCCGCTAAAGAGGCATTGCAGAGCTGAACCAGGAATGGAAGCAGCTCGTCAATAAATTCCTTCAGCAGAAAGGTCGGAATGGGGTCAAGCAGGCATGATTTTGATGGTGATGACAGAAGAAGCGATTTCAATTCAACGTCCGTCACGCCCTTTAAATCGCAGAAATTATTAGACATCAAGAAAACTATTCTAGCGTCTTGTAGCTTCGGAGAACCAAAGGTTAAGCATTTCAGGTCAATGGACCCTCAACTACAGTCATGCACTGACCACATGATGTTCATCATAACTCTGTTGAGTATACTTCTTTGGAATCCAAGACGCTGAAAAACATCATATACGCCAAGAATTTTTTACATAACTTGTAGTTCCAGTGAGGCCAAGGGTTAACCATAACAGGTCGAGTGACCTTGAACTACAAAGTCATGCTATGATCATACGATGGTCATACCAGGTTGTTTATAACTCTATTTTATTTCCTTGAGCCAAGTGGACCTATCTTGGACTGACACCCTTTTAGCCTTCACCGATAACGAAATATTATGACAATGGATGTCAAATGACCTTAAAAATGAAGATCATGCGATTGTCCTACAATGTAATAAATAGCATATTTGACTTCTCCCAGGAAAACCCTGTCATAGACACAAAAATCACTTTTCGATTGCTTTTAGTTCCTGAGATAATCTGGGATAGCATTTCTCAATGGTAAATTAATGTATATAATTCAGCTATACAATGCTTAACTTAGAGTCGCTTGAGCTATGCCTAAAATTAATGTTAATCTAATTAGCTGTAACTTCGTACAATATAATAACTAGTCCTATAGAAACTTTCTAGAGGTTGGCCATCAAGATATATAAACTTTTGAAAAGTTTCTGTCTATTTGGGACACCCTAATGTTGGGGCATAGCAGTCCTTGCCTGGGGACAAAGAGATCAAGACGATCTGCAAAACGGAGGGGATGAAGAGAGTCATCCGAGGTGGGTTTACGCGTTAGATCACAGATATGCTTAAAAATGGCAAATTGAAATTTTATTCTCAAATTGTGCAGTCTTTAGGCAAAACACCGCGGGCCAGAAATACATGGTCGGCGTGTCATAAATGGCCCACAGGCCAGCTCTTTACACCCCTTGTTAAACCCTTATAGCCTCATTTCTTTGTCACCATCATTTTCTTTGTAGGCTGTATCCATGTCTTCTCGCACATCATACGTTTGATCGAACCTACCCTGGAATTTTGCCTCCACAACGATTTCGATTATAAACGACCATCAACTGTGACACTAAACCGAAAGGATAAATCCACTTCTCGACAAATCGGGATAGATTCGCTTTACTTGGGTGTCCGTGACAGTCAGTGATGTTACTCGATGGTATATAAATCTAAAAAGGCCCTTCTGGTTATCTGTCCTTGATAAACCTACCCTAAAACACAGAACTATAGACGGTGTAAGAGCTAAAGAAATCTCTCAGCTTCTAATCAAGCTTCACAATAAGATTCATTCATTAACAAACTTCACAAAATACTCTACCTTAGACAAGCACATTAACTTAACATCAAAATACGCCTAACAATCAAAATAACCTTTTTAAAGTCTTTGCTCTATTGTACGCGATAGCCACTAAGTAATATTCGCATAATCGCGAAAAACTTGCACACTATAAAACGTTCGGAATTTCGATTAGCCTATAAAAACCTGCTTCATATGCATATCATAGGTCTAGTATTTAATCTTCAAATAAACTCTAAAACATTGAGGCAACTTAACATAATAGCATAACCAGAACAGCGTGTATTTATACAATAGTCTACTCACACTTATGAAGTCGAAGGCAACAGAAAAGAAAGAACTTCTCCTCAGTTTCTCCAAAGTCTAGCTCTGACTCGCTGATAGTCCAGATCTCATGCTCCCCATTATTTTAGATATGTTTACAACAATGCCTGCAACACCATTCATCATCTTCAGTGGGACACGGTAGCCGATTCGTAAGAGTGGTCAATTTGTAACGTGGTAATCACGGTAGATCAGGATTTTTGTGTATGGACCTTAAGCAAGTCCTTCGCCCACTGTTGGCAGCGCCATCGATTGATACCTGGTCATTAGATGGTGCCGATTAATAAATGCAAAATAAGGACAATGCTAGTAATTTAACACGCGAGTACATCAGCATTCTCCGACTATGGCGCTCACTTCATCAAACCACTTTGATATAATATCGTTACGTTTCGATCTTTACGTTACGACATCCACTGCAGTTACTCAAGCAGTATTATGTGAGGAGATATAAAGCAATGCACGGTAAGAATATTTTATTTTTATAAAGCGCCAGTGTGTCTCCGAACTGAATTTTCGCATTTCAGATCTGTTTATATCGGGTTGTCACTTGTCAGGCAAAATATGGCATGCTAGAAATCTTATGTTAGTCTTAGCTACAAGGCTTTACTGACATTATTCCGTGTATTCACGTTATGGTACTATTAAATGGTACTAAAGAAGTGGGTGGAATAAAATGGTTCGAAGTGCGGCCAGTCCTCGCCGTTAGCCTAGTACCTAACTCTGATGGTTAGGTTGTAACTGAATCGCTATCTCGTAATTTCTAAAGCGTTGATTAACAGCTCAGCAAAGGGCACCAGTTTATTCACGAGCGCTGCTTCGTATCAGAGGATTGTCCGGGAGCCGACAGCAATGGCAACAGAGTTTGGCGCATTGTTCTTGAGATTAAGCGGTTATACAATTATAAGGAAAATATCGACAAGCCTTGATTCAGCATACTGAGAGACGATACACATGTTGTATGTATATCGTACCATGCACAGTACCTTACTGCTGACTAGTTACCCTACCACACCATTTCATGCGATGACACACCATACAATACTTCAATCTGTACTGAATGCTGCTGCCAGACTTATAGCTCTCCTCCCTCGATTCTCTCACATCTCTACATTTATGGCTGAACAACTTCATTGGCTTCCTCTCTCTGTGCGCATCCAATTCAAAGTTCTCATTCTCATGGTCAAATCTCAACTGGGTCTTGCTCCAAAATATCGTTCTCACCAAATTCTCCGCCCCCTCTCTGCCATGACCTTGGTGTTACCTTAGACCAGGAGCTCACGTTCACGCGACACATCGGCGGCACGTCTTATTGGGCGAATACCAAAATCTGGCCACATCTCAGAGTATATGCGGATTGTACTACACTGGCTTCCATTTCCGCAGCGGATCGCCTATAGGGTTTCTGCGCTGGTCTGGCAAACTTAAGACTCTAGCTTGTATGGCACCATTTAAGACGGATCGCTCCTCGAATTTACATGTTTTTAGCTGAAATAGCCATACAAGCTAGAGTCTTAAGTTTGCCCAGTTCGCCTCCGTTTCAGGGTCTAACATTTGTGAGTTTCTCTCGTTCATGTAACTTTGAAAAATGATGTGTCCATTAAAAGATCACATTTTAACTCTCAGTCAGCAACTTTTCAAAGAAGACATCCTCATACTAAAGTGGGTTATCTAAAAGTCTGAAAGCTAAACGATGCAAAGCTGAAGTTCTGAAATTTTAAATTTACAATCCACAAGGTCTGAAATGTACAGGATGGAAAACCACCTGTTCTTAAATTTTAAGGTTGCAAACGAGAAGATCTCAAATAAGATGATCTGAAAATTTTAAATTTGCAAACGAGAAGATCTCAAATTTTAAAGTTGCAAACGAGAAGATCTCAAATAAGATGATCTGAAATTTTAAAGTTCCAGACGTGAAGATCTCAAATTTTAAAGTTGCAAACGAGAAGATCTCAAATAAGAAGATCTCAAATTTTAAATTTGCAAATCGAGAAGATCAGAAATTTTAAAGTTGGGAAGGTGAAGATAAGAAATTTTAAAGTTGCAAACGAGAAGATCTCAAATTTTAAAGTTGCAAACGAGAAGATCAGAAATTTTAAAGTTGCGAAGGAGAAGATAAGAAATTTTAAAGTGGCAAACGAGAAGATCAGAAATTTTAAAGTTGCAACGAAGAAGTTCAGAAATTGTAAAGTGGCAAACGAGAAGATCTCAGATAAGAAGATCTGAAATTTTAAAGTTGCAGACGTGAAGATCTCAAATTTTAAAGTTGCAAACGAGAAGATCTCAAATAAGAAGATCTCAAATTTTAAATTTGCAATCGAGAAGATCAGAAATTTTAAAGTTGGGAAGGTGAAGATAAGAAATTTTAAAGTGGCAAACGAGAAGATCTCAAATTTTAAAGTTGCGAACGAGAAGATCAGAAATTTTAAAGTTGCAAAAGAGAAGATAAGAAATTTTAAAGTGGCAAACGAGAAGATCAGAAATTTTAAAGTTGCAACGAAGAAGTTCAGAAATTTTAAAGTGGCAAAAGAGAAGATCAGAAATTTTAAAGTGGCAAAAGAGAAGAACCGAAATTTTAAAGTTGCAAACGAGAAGATCAGAAATTAAAATTTTGAAAACCACCAGGTCTGAAATTTTAAAGTTGCAAACGAGAAGATCAGAACTTAAAATTTTGAAAATCTCCAGGTCTGAAATTTTAAAGTTGCAAACGAGAAGTTCAGAACTTTTAAGGTCGCAAATGCGAAGTTCTCAAATTTTAATGAAGCCAACCGCTCTACAATGAGAAATGCCTAGTCTTCTAAAATGAGAGTCAACTCAGCCTCAGCCTTCCCATGGCTGGAAAGTGCTTCCTAGCCTCTGCATATTGGAGTGTTCGCCTCTTTGAAAAAACCACAAGTTCGCTCTCTCTCTCTTAGAAGAACATCATTTTTTAACACTCAATTCAACCTCATTTCAATTAGAAAACTTCATACCAACCGAGTCAGCTTTGCTGTCCATGTGTCAGTATTTTTGCTTGTGAAAACTTTACAATCGGGTAATTGCTGTCCAACTCATGTAAGTCTTATACGTGTACTATCGAGCTCTCAAAACACATCTCCGTATAACGATGCTAATCATAGGTTTGCTATGTATACACTCAACATAACTCCGGAAAATTAACAGACTGTTCAGAAAATGCTCACATACCCTCACATTCTAAATGCAAAATGATTGCCAGTGGCATGAATGCTCTAAAAACCTGTGTGTGTGTGTGTGTGTGTGTGTGTGTGTGTGTGTGTGTGTGTGTGTGGGGGGGGCCATGTAGAGCGAAAGAAGAATGGGGAGAGGTAGGCACACGCACGCCCGCTCAAAGAAGAGACCCTTGAAATGACATTTGCCCAGCTTTAATGGGTGTCTGTTTTGCCTGAGGTGGTCGTTTGACCTTTGACCTCCAAAACTCATATCACCAGTGCATTTTCGTTTCAGTTTTCAGAAAAACTGATATTACTACCGCAAAATGATGACGTCATAAGGTGGGTGGGGGACTGGGTGATATTACCACTGGGGTATACTAACCTACTAACCTTGTATTCACGTGTAGAGTGAAAAAATTATTTATAATTAGAATAATACAATCAAATCGATAAGTGGCACACTTAAACATTTATGTGATAAGACAAAATGTCGTGGTTTGTATGGTAGTGCTGAGACACTATAGGGCCTAGCGGCTTCTCAGAGAAAGCTAAGTGAAAGACCGCGTAATAATGACTTTCCACGTCAGAGTAGTCGCCAGTGAACTCAGATAGCCTATATTGATAATCGGCAGGCAAAGTTTTCATATAGGCCTAATCGGCCATTTCGCAATTTATCAATTTAAATTCGAACTGTTTTTACAAACTGGAGTTCACTGTTTACTGATTTAAGCAAGGCGCATAGCTAATGAGTATTCATGACGCAGTGAATGCTATTACTGACATGGCGGCTTCTGATTGGTCGCGAGAATCCCTTGGATCAATAATATTTCCGTGTGTACTTTCGTAATATGCCGTCGGGACTTCTCGATTGCGGTGCCACGAACGGGAATGCTCTTCCGCCATCTGTGCGTGCCACTTATGCTGCATGTGGCTTCACGGTTTTTTCTCCAAACTCTTAAAGACGCACTTTTTCAGCTGTTTGATGACCACGTGTTGAGCGCTTCTGAGAGACTCTTAAGTGGCGCTTTATAAATGTCTTGTTACATTACATTACATAGTACTGGCATGAGCCATTTTACATCTGGTTTAGCTGTGAGCCCAGTTTGCATCGATTACTGGTACGAGCCCATTTTATATCTAATGTTGGGTGTGAGAACTCTTTGAACTTATTATTGGTATAAGCCTGCAATGTTACAATGCTGTGTACGTAATAATTTATCATGAATAGGAAAACTCCTCTATGAACATATTTCATTCGTATTTGAAGGGATTTACTGGGTCTTCCCCAAGAAACACGATTGGCATGAACACCAATGACCCAAGGCACCTTGATGTTGTCTTCCACACATGATGGCGTAAGACCTGACGAGAAAGCCTTGCACACCCAAAACGAGTTCGCATTCCGCTAAAAATAGACGGATAGTTCAGCGTATCTCAGTATTGTCCAAACCAGCTGCTATGGCACCCACGGTTGCTGCGAACCAACTCTATGCTAGGGTAGCCGCGTCTCGATAATAATAAATAATTAATTAGTGCACCCTTTTCTGTCAAAAAATGACAAGCTGTTGATAATAATTTCTGACCTATAAGTTCATGTCTATTATTTTGTTAAAACTTATGGTAGCGTAGAAATAGTTACAACACTGCAGTTGAATACAAGATCCGTTGCTTTATCCATTAACAGAAAGTACTAACTGGAAGAATCCGTGAAATTAAAGCCAGATGCCGTGGACTGGTAACTTCTCAGTATGGTTGTCTTGTTCTTAAAATGATTACGAACCACTGGCGTAGATAGTTGAATGAGGCAATACAAGACATCTATACTAGATGCCATCTGATAAAACCACATGACACCGCTTTTGTGGAATGAGAATTAGATACATCTATTAGATCAGCGATGTTCTTCAAAGCAGTTACATACAGCCTTGAAGGAGGAAGCGTAAGGTGTCTACACCGCTGACTGCTGCAAGCGCCAAATCCTCGCGGCTATATATAATTATATGATCCGACAGACTTATTGACTAACAACAGTTACTGACTGTTTGGTTGATTAATTCATTTATTCACTGATTCACTGATAGAGTATGTCTACTTGCCTCTACCTGATTATCTATCTAACTCTGTTTCTTCTATCTTTCTGTCTGTCTCCACCTATTCAGATGCCCAACAGTCTGTGTGTGTCCTTCTGATTGTCTGTGCGCCTGTCTCTGTCTAGGATATTATATTGGCGCGTTATACACAATTTCGTGGATATTTGGTAGGCGATGAAAGGCAAGAATCAGGATAAGACAGTAGAAGCGCTACGCTTGAACGCAGATCAAATGAACAGCTAATAAAAAAGAACCAATAGTAAAAACAAAGTTTTTTACTATATCCATCTAGTATCCTATAATCCGTCATATTAAGCAGTTACCTCTACAAATATATAGCATTTTACAACATAGCGTCCGTTTAATCAAGCACCGCACCCGTTTCTGTTGCAGCCAATCACAACGCTGGCCAATCACAACGCTGCGTGTGGGAAAAGGGGATTCCCCGATTCGAAAAGTTGAGTCCCCGATTCTATAAGCTAGCCTTTTTGGGGGAGCTGAAATTTTGATAGAATGAAGTGTGTGCGAGGGCGAGTCTGTCTGCCAAGTTTCACGACGATTGAATGATTGTAAGTGATCGAACTAGTCGTCGCAAGATTTGACTATTTAGCCTGTGGCTCAAGCAAGCAATCAAGCAAGATTGTAAGATTGCAAGCAAGCAAGATTCCCGCAAGTTAAACTAGATGGATAATAAAATACAGCCCGTAAAACAAAGTTTTTACTATATCCATCTGGTATCCTATAACGTGTACTCTGAAAATAGTCCGCGTTCATTTTACAACATAGCACGCTGAACGAGGCAGCGCGCCCATTATTGTTGCAGCCAATCACAACGCTGGCCAATCACAACGGTGCGTATCGGAAAAGGGGATTCCCCGATTCGAAAAGTTGAGTCCCCGATTCTATAAGCTAGCCTTTTTTGGGGGAGGTGAAATTTTGATAGAATGAAGTGTGTGCGAGGGCGAGTCTATATGCCAAGTTTCACGACGATTGAATGATTGTAAGTGATCGAACTAGTCGTCGCAAGATTTGACTATTTAGCCTGTGGCTCAATCAAGCAAACATTCAAGCAATCAAGATTGCAAGATTCCCGCAAGTTAAACTAGATGGATATAATAAAAATACAGCCCGTAAAAACAAAGTTTTTTACTATATCCATCTAGTATCCTATAACGTGTACTCTGAAAATAGTCCGCGTTCATTTTACAACATAGCACGCTTAACGAGGCAGCGCACCCATTATTGTTGCAGCCAATCACAACGCTGGCCAATCACAACGGTGCGTATCGGAAAAGGGGATTCCCCGATTCGAAAAGTTGAGTCCCCGATTCTATAAGCTAGCCTTTTTTGGGGAGGTGAAATTTTGATAGAATGAAGTGTGTGCGAGGGCGAGTCTATATGCCAAGTTTCACGACGATTGAATGATTGTAAGTGATCGAACTAGTCGTCGCAAGATTTGACTATTTAGCCTGTGGCTCAAGCAAGCAAACATTCAAGCAATCAAGATTGCAAGATTCCCGCAAGTTAAACTAGATGGATAAAAAGGAGAAATTATGGACAATGAAGGCAGTAGCTGAGCGAGTTGAGGCATAACAGAGTATAACCTCATCAATCACAAAGTTCAAATTTTATTTCTAAAGTGATAAAAGCATACGCATTTTACTCCACGTTTCAATTCAATTCAATTCAACACTTTTTATTGACACCAAATTCTTCACAAAACAAATATAGCAGTACATAATCACTTCAGTCCAATTATCATTTATATATACAGCAAAGTTGTCTACCATGACACAATCGGTTTCCTAGTGTCAAAGGGTTATCCCTAAAGGAGCACTAATGCTCCGCTGCCAGGGAGCCCCATTTTCCTTAGTTTTCTAAGTATAGGTAGAACAGATGTTCAGTAGCAGCCATAGTGTCTTCAGTGGTTTTCTACATCCATTATAGTTTATTTATTCCAGTTCAATAAGATACTGTTTAAGTTTCATTTTAAATATTGCTAAAGTTTTCACATTAGTCAAAGGAATCGGCAGCGAATTCCATACACATGGTCCATGATAAGAAATTGAAAACTGTCGAGTTTTGGTTCGTGCATAAACTTTATGATACTTATTATAGGATCTGGTGTAGTAGCAATGTACATCTGAATTCAATTGGAAGCTGTTAGCAAACCTTTCTGGTAATAGTCTATGTTTAAATCTATACATAAATATCCCAGTCTGCATGTTATTTATGTTTAGCAACGACATTATTCTGAGTTTCTTAAAGTATGTGCGAGTGCTTTCATTGTATTTAAGACCACAAATAATGCGTACAATACGCTTCTGTAATATTGTCAGGTGTGAGTGGTAGTTTGATGCCCATGCAATATTGCAATAGGAGAGGAAAGGAAGAATGAGAGTGTTGTACAAGTTCATCAGGATAGGTCTCTGTAATACATGTCGAATCCGTTCAGGGCCGGATTAAGACTTCCGGGGGCCCTAAGCCAAGAGCCGGATTAAGACATCCGGGGGCCCTAACCCCAAACATGGACATCCAGAGGCGGAAATGGAACATTTGCGCCCCCGGATTTTGCAACTATTTAAAAAAATTACTTATCATCTTTGTTTTTTTACAATGAATAGCTAGGATTTTCCACATTATTTTTTTTATCCAAACAAGTCAAGATAACCTGAAAATTTAAAATATATAAAAACATTGAAACTTTTAACAGTTTTGTGTTTGAAATTAACGTTAACAAATAGCTGAAAACGGATCCCAGAACGCGAACAACTGGCTCCATATCATGTCAAATGCTTCCAAAAGCATTGACGGTTATTGGGATCCGCGCCAGCCCCATAAATGTGGGAGCGGGTACTGATGGTGACGTGATAGGTTGCTTTCGGCACCCTCGTTATTCCCGTCCCTACAATTCAAAACTTTTCCCCCCATAAGAAATTCCTGTGGACGCCCATGATCATGTTGCGTTATACTAAATTTAGGTACTTCCAGAATTTTCACCCGCTTGCGCCCGGTCACCGTGTCAATAATGTGTCAATATGGTCGACACAGAGTGGGAAATATTAGTTTCGCTTTGAGCCTTTGACGTCTGCCGTCGGTCTCTAGGGGCCACTGTACAGACAGAGTGTGGATCTGCAACTAGGGTCAGTATTCAGTAAATAGTAACTAAAACTTACTAGCGCTAAATTATTCAAAATTATAAAAAAATTAGGAATTTGCTACAATAATTTGATTTAATTTCTCGGGATTTTGGGGCCCTAAACCTTGCGGGGCCCTAAGCCATGGCTTATCTGGCTTATGCCTTAATCCGGCACTGAATCCGTTGATTTGTAGTTTCACTTGGTTCTGCCATTGCTGTTTAATTACTGCATGAGAGAATCCAGAATTCAGGGCTTAAACGGCCGCTTGCATATTGGACTAAACCCGCTTCAGATGTCTCTCTTAGTCTTGCACAACCAAAACGAGTTCGCATTCCGCTAAACATAGACGGATAGTTCAGCGTATCTCAGTATTGTCCAAACCAGCTGCTATGGCACCCACGGTTGCTGCGAACCAACTCTATGCTAGGGTAGCCGCGTCTCGATAATAATAAATAATTAATTAGTGCACCCTTTTCTGTCAAAAAATGACAAGCTGTTGATGACCATTTTACCCCTCTCCTCCCCTGTCACAAACTGTCACAAAACTCGGACCCCCCCTAAAGTACGTCACACTTTCCGAAAGCAAGGCTAATACATAAACAAGGCTTCGCAACAGCATTATTACTAGCGCTCCTAGCGAGAGGAATCGTGAAAAACACATTCAGGAGATATGCATTTCATGCTATTTTGACATAAAACTAATTAAAATGTCTCAGAAAATTTTTGAAAATTATTTTTAGAGCTATGAAATTCTACTAAAAAAATAAAAAATAAATTATAAATAAAATAAAAAAATAAATGTGTGACGTCACACATGGCCTGACCCCCTCCCCTGTCACAAACTGTCACACTTTCTTAAACCCCCCCTCCCCCTGGAGCGTGACGTACTTTATGGACGGCCCCTTTTCTGTCAAAAAATGACAAGCTGTTGATAATAATTTCTGACCTATAAGTTCATGTCTATTATTTTGTTAAAACTTATGGTAGCGTAGAAATAGTTACAACACTGCAGTTGAATACAAGATCCGTTGCTTTATCCATTAACAGAAAGTACTAACTGGAAGAATCCGTGAAATTAAAGCCAGATGCCGTGGACTGGTAACTTCTCAGTATGGTTGTCTTGTTCTTAAAACGATTACGAACCACTGGCGTAGATAGTTGAATGAGGCAATACAAGACATCTATACTAGATGCCATCTGATAAAACCACATGACACCGCTTTTGTGGAATGAGAATTAGATACATCTATTAGATCAGCGATGTTCTTCAAAGCAGTTACATACAGCCTTGAAGGAGGAAGCGTAAGGTGTCTACACCGCTGACTGCTGCAAGCGCCAAATCCTCGCGGCTATATATATGATCCGACAGACTTATTGACTAACAACAGTTACTGACTGTTTGGTTGATTAATTCATTTATTCACTGATTCACTGATAGAGTATGTCTACTTGCCTCTACCTGATTATCTATCTAACTCTGTTTCTTCTATCTTTGACTTCCTTTCTGTCTGTCTCCACCTATTCAGATGTCTATCAGTCTGTGTGTGTTCTTCTGATTGTCTGTGCGCCTGTCTCTGTCTAGGATATATTGACGCGTTATTCACAATTTCGTGGATGTTCGGTAGGTGATGGAAGGCAAGAATCAGGATAAGACAGTAGAAGCGCTACGCTTGAACGAAGATCAAATGCACAGCTAAAAAGGAGAAATTATGGACAATGAAGGCAGTAGCTGAGCGAGTTGAGGCATAACAGAGTGTGAAGACTTAATGATTCTATAACCTCATCAATCACAAAGTTCAAATTTTATTTCTAAAGTGATAAAAGCATACGCATTTTACTCCACGTTGATTTTTAGTTTCACGTGGTTCTGCCATTGCTGTTTAATTACTGTCTGAGAGAATCCAGAATCAAGGGCTTAAACGGCCGCTTGCATATTGGAATTGGTGTAACTTCGCAAGAAAACGTTGAAATTATGTCACGACTGCTTGAAAGTATTGCTATAACAAATCTTAGCCAATTAAATGTGAAAGACAACGTTAATTAATCAGCTTTCTTTACGGCTTATACATCAGCAGCAAAGTTGAATTATTTTGAAGCGAGGTGCAACGCATTTTAAACTGCATAATGTAATCTTAATATTAATATTGTTGTTGTTTATGACGTCACTCCTCTATTTATTTAAGCGCATAGGGTGCAATCGGCAAATACAAACTAAATGCAGAATTTTTCAGACATGACGTGCATTCTCCGGATGATGAGGAACACCAAGGAATCTCTTGATCAGCAATGAGCAAGACCAAGGAGAGCCAACCAACAACAGTAGCACTCAATGAAAAAAGGGCACACATAAGGACCCATAAGGTAGCAGTGCCGCGTCATGAGGAAAGTAAATAATTATTCTTTACTAGTTTAAACTAAGCGTATTAAAAGACAAAAAAGACAGATCTTAATTATTTACCCAGCAACACACATTTCAGGTTAAGTGAATAACTATGACGTAGTTTAATCGCTAGAAGATGTGGATGGGGTTGATCAGTAGCTTCTGTTGTATCAAACAGATTCTTTGGAGCCCTGGGTCAATTATCATTTCCAATTTATAAAGTGACGCAGCCCTCTTTCGAAGATATCGTTGCCACCCATCCTGACTTTGTCCGGACCGTCCCCTCCTTTGGCTGCGTTACGGTCATTTCCTCTGATTTTTTCTCAAATTGACCTTTTTAAACTTAAAATAACCTTGGATTGTCTTACAGTTAGTTGCCTTGTTTCTTACTACAGGTAATCCGTTTCAAGACGAGAAACGCAGGAAAAATTAGCCGATTTCAACAATCATTGGCCGCGATCTGGACATTTCTTTCTCATTTTTTCTAGATTTTTTCTGACCTTCACTGACCCTGTTTTGAGTGTCTATGTTTTTTCCAGATGCAGTAGCTCTTGTCGAGACAAACAGATTCATAAAGTTCATGCAAATCGGACTCTTCGTTAATTTTTTGTGACAAAAAGAGTAAATTGGCAATGAACTACAGTTCCAAGACCCGAGGATGGGCGCCTTCAGTCCAGGGAATTTAAGTAGCCTATGTTGGAGGCTTTGAGCGACCTCAGAATAACATTTTAAAATTCTGAAAACATATTTATAGACAACACGTGAATAGAATAATGGAAAAATTTGAGTAGGCCCTATGGGTGTTTTCTGCAATGCATCATTTTTCTGTACACCCTTAGTGGGCAAAGTAAAGACGAAATATTCATCATAATAATGAACCAAAATTATAAATGTAAATGTGTTCGTTTTCTACAGCTACCGCATGATGCCGACCCAGGCTAGTTAATAATAATTATATTCGTTTATTGAGAAAGACAACTCTAATTGGCACACCGCAATCAGTAACAATGAATTAATCATGGTAGATCCTTCAATTTCTAAAAGGCTGCTTTTAAAGCTTATCGCAGAGCACCAGTATATTCGCGAGCGGATGTACATTGTATATTCACAACACGTCAGAGACAACTTCAAAATAATTTAATGAAACAATTTGTAAGCATTAAATTATTGATTAACAACGGTTTAGCCGTTATATCTTCGAAATGTTCATCTAGTTTCACAATGTAAAAACAATATCAAAAGGTGTCGCATTTGGTAATGATAGAATTTGACGAGATGTCTTCTTCAATCCAAAGCCCAAGGCGTTGCGATCTTTTTCGCGCCCTTCGCGAAATTCCTCGGCTGCTTACGGGCAAATCCGATGAACAGCTGCTCGAGAGTCGTCTGTCCCACCGAATAGTCCTCGATCTCGTACGTCACCTTCGCCTTTTCCATGATCCCGAAAATTTCAGACCACTTAAAAATCCGTGTCTTGACCTGGTAGCTAAGAAGGTTCTCGTGGTGGTCCTTTAGGAGGCTGTCTGGAAACGTTTGGCTGATGAAAGTCTTCAGTTTTTCAATCCTTTCCTCCAGTTCTTTGGGGTTTATGGTGTTGGACAAGCGCTGGAGCTTGATGATGAGCGTGTATCCATCACTGTACTTATCCCTGAGATGCTGTAGGCTCCCGAGGCAGCGAAAGCGCCCGTTGACGAGGATTCCCATCCGAGTACAAATTGCTTCACATTCTTCCATGCTTGAAAAACAAGAGTCATTATGGTAATCGTAATTGTAAATTTGTTTTGTGCCACTACGTTTCCAAACCCACATTGCATGACTCCCATCATCAAATACCTTCTTCGAAAACGAAGCAAACTGATAAAGAGGAACAGGAGGGAGGCAGCCGATGCCCTTTCTGCAAGGATATAATGGCCTCATCACACGTCGCAACCTAGCCCCCTTCGATCGCACAAAGCGAGGATCGAGGGAATTATGGGCCGAGGTAAATAGGCTTCGGGGTGACGGTCGACGTGGGATTCTATCGCCGACGGGTGGTGTCACGGCCTCCAATCTGAACCAGTACTTTGGCAATATATCTAAGGACGAAGACTATAATCCTCCCCTAGCCAAGTAGTATGTATGTAATGTATGCATGAATGAATGAAGTTGCGATTTACACATTTACTGAATAAAGTAACTAAAACATACGGACAAACGAATGAATTAAGACGACCCACGGTTTGATTAATTAGTGAATTAATAAAATCAAGAGATGTCGATGATTATCTCATATTTTGGGGAATGGAGTATGACAAGCAGTAATAGTATTTTGGAGTATAACGAACCAGAAGGCGTGGATGTAGCCTACCTGTGAGACGAGAGTATGATGGTGGTTCCGGCGTTTCGTGCGGCGGCCAGAGTATTCCAGACGTGTCTTCTGGCTTCTGGATCGACGCCCGTTGTCGGTTCATCGAGGAAGACGACCGTCGGATTTCCCATCAACGCAACGGCCACGCATAACTTACGCTTGTTTCCACCGCTATAAACAACGTAACGCAGTATACATATCAAGTTTGCAGCTATACAAAGCCATGCTGACCTATGATTAAGGTAAGGTAACTATGGGCAAGGCAAAATAAAAAAGTAACAAAACCAAAACGTAAAGGTTAAACTGGGAGCGTATCGAGAACTGTACCTTCAGCCTTTACAAACGGTGAACAAATGCAGAGCAAGAGATTCAAAATATTCTAAATCGATTTCTTTACTTCTCATATCAAATATTTAAATTTCAACATAATGGGTCAGACAAATCAGACTTCCTGAGAACGCAGGATTTATTTATTCGAATTCACCTGAGTTTTCCAGCCCGTTTGTCAGTGTATGGCTTGAGCGTCAGATGTTCCATCAGTCGATTTATGATCTGCTCCGTGGCGTGAAGCGGAATTCCGTGTACGCATGCGTACATCCAGAGCGTTTCGTGAACAGTCAGTTGGTCGATGATTGAGTCAAACTGCGGACAGTAACCGATCTTCTGACGCACCTCTACAAGGTCATCTTCGACGCTTATTCCAGCAACATAGGCGCTTCCTAAGGATGGTCGGATTTCTCCGGTCAGCATTTTGAAGACGGTCGTCTTTCCGGCTCCGTTGACTCCCAGGAGACCGAAGCATTCCTTCCGAGAGACTCCGATACTCAACTGGTTAACGGCCACCAAGTATCCATAAAACTTAGTCAGATTATGGGTGTGGACAGTGTCCGTCTTGACGAGTTCCTGTATGGACTTTGACCGGATGCGCTGTCGCTCATGAATCACATCCGAGTCTTCGCTGATCCTTTCATATGCATCAACTTGCATCTCTGTGACCATGGTTTGACTCACTCGGTTCGAGGTCATCAGCCGTAGTAAACATCCGCAGATGTCGTTTTCGATTATACACAGAATGAGGAAAAATACAATGCCTTGAAGGACCATGAAGACAAATGGGCGCCCAACCCCAGGCAAAGTCCACGACAGGTAGTTGTCAACCATTTCTATGCAGTAGTTGCCGCAGTTGCCTTAATTGCAAAAACAAAAATGGGAAAAAAAGTAAGTAGATGCTTTATTGAACAACCTGCAAACGGATGTTTGTAAAATGAAAAGAAGAACGTGAACAGGTATATCTTCAAACAAGAACAATTGTGTTCTCACTGAAAGAAAGAGTAGGCAAGAATGTATTGTTTTCGATAGCTGTTTAAATCGCACAAATACTTTACCAGTCAGACATACATTCATACATACATAAACACATTATATCATGCATAGACCTACTATTGAAGAAATATTGTGTTACATTATTTTGTTTACTCCTATTCGCAATCCTCTCCATAGCCCGCTGCAAATAAACGCCATGTATATTCCGTATGCAAAGACATCTTTTACCTGGACAACAAGGATTGGACTGACCAAGCCGTTTCTTCGCTGCGCATAATTCAGCGAGGTCCACGCCTTGAGCCATTTGGCTACAGTCTTTGTGTTTGTTGTAGTTGTCGTAGATATTTTGAAGAACCGCGTCGAAGCAGTAAGTGGGAAAGAAGATGTAGAATATCCATTCCACGGTTTGCCAGGTACTGCGTGATATTAGATTTCGCAACACCATGCCAATGACGTCCGCTAATGTTCCTTTAAAAGGACCAGAAGCAGACTGTAGACTTTACACAGATTTTGCGATACAATGAAACACTGTGTCTACGCTAAAGATATGAGGAACCTTCTTCGGTTGCACACCCCTCCTTGAAAGATCGAAAGTTTAGGACAATGTGATAAAATACCAAAATTAATTCTGACCCGGCTACAGCTCAACCTGCTGCGATTCTTAGCCAGTCATTTGATTTCGAATTACTGCGATTTCTTTTCGAACTGAATATTGTCAAAACATTGCTTATCCATTGCATGATATTTTATTTCATGTAAATGATATCGAAGCGAAATAAGCAATAACAGAAATCAGCGATAGCGTTGCGATTCATATAAGAAAGATTGGCAACAGCATTAGGATTTACTGTGACTTCTTACCTGGTATGATGCAGATGACGAAAAGCCAAAGGAATCCGGATGACTCTTCTCCCCAAAGGAACGACATTACGTAGGCGAGGGGCAACATGGAAAACCCGTATAGCATTAAACCAATAAAGATTATCCTGAAATCAATATACAGCAGGATTAAACAACAATTGTTAGTATTCACAGATTTCTCGAAAACATTTCGCTGTCTGTTCCATCAAGTTAGAAGTAGGAGCATAAAATACTTCCCGAGATAGAAAGGTAATTCAAATTATCTTTGTTTATAATTAATTTTCTCCATGTTGCCGTCTACTTCTTTCCATCCACATTTTTCCAATATTTCTTAACGCTATTCTCGTCCATATCGTTATCCTTCTTGCCGTAATCACATTCAGTATTTCTATCACTTCCTCAATTTATCTTTTTCTTCTTGTTTTCCGCCGCTGTAGTCTTCTGCAAGTAATTCTTTTTAATCGGGTTAATTTATCCTCTCTGTAATTTTCTCCTACTCCTTCCCTTTACTTACTTCTCCATCTCCTCCCCTCGTCCAATTTTATTCATCACTATTTTTAAGTCTCTTTTGCTCCACATTCTTTTAATTAAGTTCCTTCTTGTCCTTCATCAACTTCAACTTCTCCTAATTCTCCTTAATATCTACGTTCTTTCCCTCTCGTTTTATTCTCTTCCTCCTCCATCATTTTTCGGCTTGGTTTTGGTGTGCCATCTGTTGATGCCTTGTGCATTAGACACCGGTGCAATAGAAGTTTTCTACCATTTATTACATTATAATTGTGTAGTTGTGTAATTGATGTTTTCAGATACGGTGAATTTCCTTGGCATCAGTATCGTTGGCCAGACGAACAAAGGCGGTGACGGGGGCATCTACGTCGGTTCCATTATGAAGGGGTGCGTATCATCCGTTCCCGGGGTGTTTCTGTCTAGCGGGGGGAGGGTAAAGGATTGTCTGAATGAACAAGATTAGCTGAGAGTGATTGACTAGATGAACACAAGTAATGATGGAATGGCTTCTCAACTCAAGAACACTTGAGAATTTATTGAGTCCAATAATTATATAATTCATACACGCATTCATTAATTCATCCATTCAGTCACCAATTCATTTGTTCATTAATTAGTTAATTAAATAAAATAATGCATTGAGCCATTCACCCACCCGTTGCTTAGTCCTTTAATTAATTCATGCATGTATTCACCCGTCCATTCGTTTATCAACCCATTCATGTATCCATTCATGTATCCATCCATCGATTCATTCAGTCAGGGTATTAGTAGCATCCCTTCAAAATGTACAGTGCCTTAGAAGAGCCTCTCAGAAACACTGAGACATTTCTGAACTTGTTCGTGAATTTTTTTTGCAGGGGGGCTGTTGCCCAGGACGGTCGAATTGAGCCTGGTGACATGATTCTTGAAGTGAATGGCATCAGCTTCGAAGATATGTCGAATGACGAGGCAGTCCAGACGCTGAGGTCGGCCGCCCAGAGACCAGGGTGAGTAACCAGCGATGTGAGCTTTGGGGCGTTACAACTTTTATGTGCAGTTTCGCTAAAGCTTCCATCGATTTGATCTTTTGGCCTTTGAAATAGCTTCGATCCCTTGGCCTTTGAAATGGCTTCGATCCTCTGGCCTTTGAAATAACTTCGATCCCTTGGCCTTTGAAGTGGCTTCGATCCTCTGGCCTTTTAAATAGCTTCGATCCCTTGGCCTTTGAAGTGGCTTCGATCCTCTGGCCTTTGAAATAGCTTCGATCCCTTGGCCTTTGAAGTGGCTTCGATCCTCTGGCCTTTGAAATAGTTTCGATCCCTTGGCCTTTGAAATGGCTTCAATCCTCTGGTCATTGAAATGCCTATTATTGTATACCATACATGTAGTAAAATTAAACTCTGAATCTGCGCTCGTATTGTGGGATACTAGACATCCCAGAAAACTGCTATCCATAATTTTTTAACTCCTGAGGGATCATATTTACCTGTGGTAAAAATGATAATAATAATAGTTATTATAATGATTGTAATAATAATGATAATGATTGTAATAATAATAATTGTAATATTTAATAATAATAATTGTAATAATGATTATAATAGTACTACTAGTAATGTTGATGTCGTGTGTTGCAGTCCAGTGACGTTGGTTGTGGCCAAATGTTGGGATCCCAACCCCAAGGGTTACCTCGTGGCGCCACGTCAGGAGCCCGTCCGTCCTATCGACCCATCGGCCTGGGTCGCCCACACAGAGGCCGTTCGGGCCATCTACGGTCGCCTGGGGCCACCACCGTCCGTCGCTGGAGCCATGCCGCCTGGCCCCGGGTCCATCATGACATCCATACCAGAATCTTCTCGTATGTTGCACTTGACCTCTCCAACCGTAATTGTATTGTATTGTATTGTATTTGAACACTTGTTATAGCGCCCCTACCAGATTGCCCATTCAGAGGCGCTCCCGACTACTGCGCGGACGCTGAATCGGAGTTTCACGCCGAAGCGCATGAGCAATTGCGAGTGAAGGACTTGCCCAGGGTCCCTACGCGGCGGCTTTGAGGTGGATTCGAACCCGCAACCCTCCGGCTGCAAGGCACCGAACATACCCCTACACCACCGCGCCCCAATGGAATGTATGTTTGTAACTGTATGTGTATCTGTATGTTTGGATGCACTGGTATGTTTTGTATGCATGGGCTTAATTTTTGGGGTACAAGGACACCCCTCGCTGTTCATGTTCATGCTCAGAAGAAACAATGCCCATTATTATTTTCTCTTAGGAAGGCCTTCAGTTGAGCCCTCAAGACTGAAAACAATAACTGACCATCATCATTGTGATCACCATGATCTTCATTTTTATTATTATTATTATTATTAGTATTAGTATTATTAGTATTATTATTATTATTAGTATTAGTATTAGTATTATTATTATTATTATTATTATTATTATTATTATTATTATTATTAGTAGTAGTATTATTTATTAGTATTATTATTATTATTATTATTAGTAGTAGTAGTAGTATTATTATTAGTAGTAGTATTATTATTAGTATTAGTATTATTATTATTATTTTATTATTATTATTAGTATTAGTATTATTATTATTATTATTATTAGTATTATTATTATTATTATTATTATTATTATTATTATTATTATTATTATTATTATTATTTAGTGTCATTTCAGCGGAGTTATCGGTAGTGTATTATTATTATTATTATTATTATTATTGTGCATGATGTGGAACAAGGCTGGTATAATTATTTAACATGGGAAATGATGCGAACTTTCGTACCTCCCAACTTTCTGGACCAAAGTTATGCCCCTATGTGTTTGTATCGATGGATTGATGGATGTATGCATAATTGCCTATACATGTATGGATGGATGGATGGACGTATGTGTGTGAATGCAATGTAAACGGATGCATACATGTGTCTTAAGGTTGTGATTCTTGATGTACATGTGATCTTGCCGTTTGCTTACAAACGTTGAACATACATGGGTGAATAACTTTCCATGCGTTCTAATGTATGTGTACTAATGTGTGCATTTGCAATGTGTGTATTCTAACTGGTGCATTCTAACTCATGCGTTTTGACTGGTGTGTTCTAACTGGTGTGTTCTAACCCGTGCATTCTAACTGGTGTGTTCTAGTCTGTGCATTCTAACCAGTGTGTCCTAATGTGTGCATTGCGATGTGGCATGTGCATTTGCAAATAACCAGCATTCCTGTTTGTCTTCCACGCATTCACCCAACTATCCATCCATCCACATATCTATCCATCCATCCTCCATAACATTATATTCTTTCATAAATCTATCTATTATACTTAATATGTTCATCCAGCCGGCCATATGTGACCCAAGGGATCAAAATGAGTCGGATGTCGGCAATTTACATTCCTAGGAAAGCAGGAAAATATAATCAGATGCCACTTTTTCTTATTTTCAGATTTTAATGAAAATGGGTGAACATTTTTTTTACATTTTTGATTTCTCACATTTGATTAAATTCATTGTTTTAATGTGTATTTTCAGAATTTTGTACAGAGAATACTTTCATTTTTTTAATTATATATTAAAATAAATTAATTTTATTCCAAAAAACACACATAATCATTCGTAACTTTGTCAAAAAGTAAGGTAGAACCAAACTGTTGGTGTCATTTTAAAGCAAACAATGTGGTCTTCAAGAATATGTAAAATACTCATATTCTAAAATTTCCGACATGCGACTCATTTTGATCCCTTGGGTCACATATATCCTTTTAGATCCATTGGTCCAATGGTCATGTCTATCCTTTCACCCATCTGTTGACCCGTCCACCAAACCTGACTGAGTACTCACCAGTTCATGCCCATCCACTAACCAGTCGCTGCACAGCTAGGGCGTAGGAAGACATTGGCTGTCTTAACCACTTAAGGTGTTGTCTGTTATTAGCAGCACCTAGTTAGTTGTTACTAACCGTCTTGTTATGCGTTTTGTTTGTTGTGAAGTAGAGTTACATACAAATTACTCCTCTCTGACGTCAATGCCTACTCTCGGCTCTTGCAAAGGTACGAGCATTTCTTATTATTAGTACTATTACTATTATTATTACTATTATTCTTATTATTATTATGCATTCCTCAATTGTACTCCTTCTCGATGTACAATATCGATCCTCTAAAGATGGTAACGCATAGCTGTGCCTTTCAGAAGCACCACAGATTTAAGGAGGCTTATGGCTAAGTAAGTGAGTATATTCTTTATTAACCAATTGCTAATTGTGCTTTGGTGTACAGACATCGAATAAACACGGTTAAAAGGTATGTTGCATGCTAACGATAAATGTTCACAAGCGATGAGCTTACATTATGATCACATTACAATTACTTTACATTGCAATCACCTAACATTTCGATTACCTTGCAATGCTTGCATTACAACTACCTTGCATTGCATTTACATTATGATTGCTTAACGATTACATTACAATACAATACAATACAACTGTAATTTGATAATGCCCTCCTTTCAAAGTTCAGAAGTGCACATTGAAGCTGGGCAACTATTAAGAATTTAAGAGCCATAAATAGACTGAAAGAGGTAAGTTTTAAGTTTAGAGCGAAAGACAGTCTCGCTAAGAGAGTTGCGAACATGAGGAGGTAGAGAGTTCCAGATGGAGGTACCGGCAACTGTGAAAGAACGCCGGCCAAAGACAAGACGTGTACCAGGAACAACATACTTTCCAGCAGATGCTGATCTAAGAGAGGAGCGACCTTTAACAGAGTTGCAAGGTGTGACCATGGAAGACAAGTAGGAAGGGAGATGATCTGTGCACATGCTCTGTACATGAGGAGTGCCAGCTTGAAGCGGATACGCTCAAAGACAGGAAGCCAGTGTAGAGAACGAAGAGCAGGTGTGATATGGTCTCGGTAAGGGAGTCCAAGACACAGTCTTGCAGCCTGATGCAATATTCTGGTTAGAGGAAGCAGTGTGCATTCAGGGAGACCATAGAGTACATTAACGATTACATTATGATTTTGAATGCCTTGCATTAGAATTACATTACATTCAATGTTCCCTCTAATTTCTTGGAGTCTGTGTGCGCATAAAATTTCTTAAATTGTGCAACATTTTTACAAGGATAGTAAAACTCTGTGCGCATTGCGGATTCAGCGGATAATTAACGTTACCGTGTCTTCAACTCACTGTTTTAGGCCTACATGAACGTTGCTTAAAATTGTGGCATTAAATTTTGTTTAAAATATAACGGAGTATGGAGTTAAGGAATTTAACAAGTTTTACATGTAAAATAGATTTATTAGTAAAACATTTATGTTTCAGAGATATACTGTAATGTGGCCTAACCTTTAAAAACTTGTTGGTGTGTGTGCGCTCCATGTTTACTTGTGTGCGCTCGTCTTACGACCTCTGTGCGCGCGCACACGCGCACAGCTTAGAGGGAACATTGCTTACATTATGATCACTTTTACCTTGTTACCTTGTGCTGTCAGTTCCTTGAACTCTAGCGACCGTCATGATCAAGCCTCTCCATTTCCTTCTGTCCGCCGTCGCATCTCTCAGTTCTGCCAAATTCATTCCAGTTGTTTCATGTATCTCGTCCATCCACTTTTTCCTTGGTCGTCCTTGTTTTCTCCTTCCCTCTCCATATGCTAACATCATTTCCTTTTCCAATCCATCTGATCGCATGACATGACCAAAGAACCTCAACTTTGCTCTTAGCACTGTTTGTTGTAGTGTCTCTTCCTTCTCAATTCCGATACTCATGCGCACCCAATCGTTGGTCCTTTTCTCTATCCATGATATTCTCTGCGTCTTCCTCCATATCCACATTTCGCATGCGTTAATCTTTTTTCTCATTTTTTTGGTCATTGTCCATGTCTCGCTGCCGTATGTTACTGTTGGTATGATCAAAGCCTTCACCAATCTTTTTTCGTGTCTATACTCACATGTTTGTCCTTCCATATTTTTTCCAGACCATTCATTGCAGCTTTTCCTATCGCCACTCTACGATTTATTTCCATATCACACTTTCCCTCTTTTTCTATTACTGATCCCAAAAACGTGAAGCTAGTTACTGTTTCTATTTCCTCTCCGTCTACTTCAAAACTGTCGTCCTCTTTGGATTATTACTACGATTATATTATGATCACCTTACATTGCGATTACTTTATCTTACTCTTTATTGATGGAATGTTTGACTTTCTCCTGTGCAGGGTTCGATCACATGCCACTGACAGTCCACACCGATCCTGTGTCGATCGTTCGAGCCATGGGTCAACCCGACTCGGGACTGGAGATTCGCGACAGGATGTGGCTTAAAATTACGATTCCCAATGCCTTCATAGGTCAGTATTAGTATTATAATAATAATAATTATTGTTATTATTAAACAAATTTTAACGGGTGCAGTGACTGACAGAAATGTCAATCAGAGGTGCAGTTAGTCAGTCACCAGATGAGGAAGAGCTGTTAGATATCCAATTTTTGTGTGATTTGTCTTATTGCAGTGATTTCTACTCAGAGGCGCTCCCGACTACAGTGCGGACACTGAATCGGAGTTTCACGCCGAAGCGCATGAGCAATTGCGAGTAAAGGACATGCCCAGGGTCCCTACGCGGCAGCTGGAGGTGGATTCGAACCCGCAACCCACTGGCTGCAAGGCGCCGAACATACCCCTACACCACCGTGTGATTGTTCTTATTGTATTGTCATCATTTCTTGGAATATGCCATTGATAACACATAAATGCACAGCCAGATCCTTATCTTCTTACCATACCGTAATCCCATGTTGTTTCTTTTTCTAGGTTCTGATCTGGTCAACTGGTTACACTCGCACGTTGAAGGTTTTGCGGACCGGCGTGACGCCCGAAAATATGCCTGCAGTCTCCTAAAGGCCGGATTAATTCGTCATACTGTCAATAAGCTGTCCTTTTCGGAGCAGTGCTACTACCAGGTGGCCGACGTCTGTGGCGGTACGATGACACATTTCTTACTTATGCAGTATACACTTTTTATATGTAAGGCAACCAAGGAAAAGGGGTAGATCCACCGATTTAAAATAACGTTTTGTGAACTTGACTGAACCTTTGCTCAGTAAACAGCTAGTGTAATGGGTGTGATATTCCGTTACGTGCGTAATATTCTGTTACCTACATGATTTTCTGTTACCTACATGATATTCTGTTACATATGTAATATTCTGTTATGTACATAGTATTCTGTTACATGTGTAATCTTCTGTTACACACTTTAATATTCTGTTATGTATATGATATTCTGTTACATATATAATGTTCTGTTATGTACATAGTATTCTGTTACATACATGTGTAATATTCTGTTACGTACGTAATATTCTGTTATTTGCGTGATATTATGTTACGTGTGTGTGATGGGTATAATTTTTTAGATATCACGTCGCTCAATCTCGATGACGTTGATTCCATTTCGGATATGGAGCCGATGGAGATGCGCGTCTACGATACGCTTGGTCCCCCGTCGATGCCGGCCTCGGCCTGGGTCAACCAGTACACGACGAAGGCCCCGTTTGCGTCCTCCTACATGAACGCCCCTTCAACGGGGCTCAACTACGTGCCACCCGCACCCTACAATTTCGTAAACGATGCCATGAGCCTCGATAGTCTGCTCATCGCCAATGGGGCAGACACCGTCAAGAGCAGCTCAGGTCAGTTGGAAAGATTTCTGTAGATGGGTCGTCGGTATTAGGATACGGTGGTGTAGCGGTATGTTCTGTGCCTTGTAACTGGAGCGTCACAGGTTCAAATCTATATCAAGTCACTGTGTAGCAACCTTGGACAAGTTGATCACCCACAATTGTTTGTGAGATAGGCAACACAGTGGGGGGGGGCGCGCCTGAGTATTTGCGCGATTACTGCATCGGGACGCACTCTTCCGCCTCCGGGTTGCGACTCCGATCGCTCGAGAAAAGCGATCTTCGCGTAAAACGGATGAAAACCGTTTTGGCGATCGCGCTTTCTCAGCGGCTGGCCCCAGATGCTGGAACGGTCTTCCTCCTGCCCTGCGAGCGGCTAACTCAATTGACTCCTTCAAATCTGGACTCAAGACTTATTTGTTCTCTAAGGCCTACCCTGTTGTTAGTTGACTGTGAGGCGCCCTTGTAACGGCATGGCTGTTACGGCGCCATATTAAATTGTCACTGTTAACAGGAAACCACCTCACTCATCTCATCCATCGGGTAGTATAAAAACCAATGAACTTGCCTTCGGACATCATCATCATTATGGGGTTCGTGATAGTCTATTGGATAGTGTGCTGAGCTGGCTGTCTAGAGGTCCGTGATTAAAATCCCCGCCAGGGGAGAGATTTGTTGTGAGATTTCAGCTCCACCGGTGCCCTCTAGTCCACTCGGCTATATAGTGAGTACACTGGCGGTACACTGGCAGTGGGATGATCGGGCAGCAAGCATTTATTAAGCACCACTATCTAATGACCAAGCATTTATCAATGGCACTGAGCAACTGTCACCCAAGGATGATCGGAATTTAATTTAGCGGGTCCTTTTTAAGAATGCACACTAATATCGAGAGCAATTACTCAGTGTGTCAGCATCAATAAACTATATTCTTGGGGGTGCAGGGCCTACGCTATGTTACACAAACTGTGATCCCAATTTGTAAACAAGTTGCGTTTGTGACCGCTTGTAATCTCTAAAATAAACAAATATTGATTGATTATGAGCAAAGGACTTGATCAAGGTCCCTACACAGTAACCGTCTCGGGAGAAGGATCAAACCCATACTCTCCATGTTACAAGGCGATCACTCTAACCAATTGTGTCTCGTTCTGTGTGTTTGTCTTCTGCAGAGAGTACGGAATCCGGGCACAGCGTGATCCGACCGAAGACGAACAACCTGACGGAACCGGGATCAGCAGCGAAGGTCGTCAGTCCTAGTCGAGGAGGTCCTCTCTCGCCTCCCACGGTTCCCGACCGAATGCTACCTCAGTTGACACCGAAGGAGTCCTGCCAGGCGGAACCAGAACCTGTCCCTGCTCAGTAGTTCGTCGTCTATGCTCTCCAGCTTCAGGTTGGTATGTATGCATCTGTGTGTATGTGATGTGTGTATGTATGTGTGTTTGAGTATGTATGTGTGTATGTTTGTTTGTGTGTATGTTTGTTTGGTGTGTGTGCGTATGGTTGTTTGGGTGTATGTGTGTATGTTTGTTTGGGTGTATGTGTGTATGTTTGTTTGGGTGTATGTGTGTATGTTTGTTTGGGTGTATGTGTGTATGTTTGTTTGGGTGTATGTGTGTATGTTTGTTTGGGTGTATGTGTGTATGTTTGTTTGGGTGTATGTGTGTATGTTTGTTTGGGTGTATGTGTGTATGTTTGTTTGGGTGTATGTGTGTATGTTTGTTTGGGTGTATGTGTGTATGTTTGTTTGGGTGTATGTGTGTATGTTTGTTTGGGTGTATGTGTGTATGTTTGTTTGGGTGTATGTGTGTATGTTTGTTTGGGTGTATGTGTGTATGTTTGTTTGGGTGTATGTGTGTATGTTTGTTTGGGTGTATGTGTGTATGGTTGTTTGGGTGTATGTGTGTATGTTTGTTTGGTGTGTGTGCGTATGGATGCATGTGTGTAGTATGCATGGATGTATGTATGTGTGTGTGTTTATATGTAGGCATTTGTATGTATATAATTATGTATGCTATTTGTAAAATGCCTTTTAAGAACCCCATAAGGGTGCTTAACATCAGCTCTGTGTCAGAATCAAATCATTGCAGTGGTATTCGCTGGCACTCGATGAAAGCACTGATATCAGTGATACCGCTCAACTGCTCATTTTTATCAGAGGAATTGATGACAAGTTTGTAATCACTGAAGAGTTGTTGTCAGTAGAACACTTGAAGGACACCACAACAGGTCAGGATTTGTTTGAAAGTGTCAGTGGTTGCATGGAAAGATTTGGCTTGCCCTGGGATAAGCTTGTGAATGTAACAACAGATGGGGCTCCCAGTTTAACAGGTAAAATCTAACATATAAAAATGTGCATCTTAAGATGGCTTGGAAGTGTTGCTTGAGCTTTCCATGACGAAACAGTTTGGAGTTATGCAGACTAGCAATGCAACAAAGAATTACATCATTTCATCTGTCTTTGCAGGGTGTCGCGTGGTTCGCGTTCGGCGATCAAGAAAAGCGCGTGCGTCATGCGATTGTTTTTACACTCGGTACCACTCGTTCCTTCTGCACTCTTCACACAGCAACACTTAGCCAATCGTGCCAGGGTAATACGGTGTGTCAGGAGACTCGGGACTGCGACCGAGCGCGCCGAGTCGATGGAAAGACGCGAGCGTAACGAACATTGGCTTCTTCATCGGGCTGTGTACGCCTGCTCCTTGTTTAGCTGTAGTTTTAAATCTGATGAGATTTCGTTAAATGTTTTATTGTGCAGTATTGTCATTGTCTGCGTCATCAACGTCGGACGCAGTTTCAGTGATTTTGTCGTTTGTATCGCCGCTTTCGTTTACCTCGAACTTGTGACCGATTTTTCTCCCCGTTTGGAGTGATTCGCCTGTATGTATGGTCAGTGTGACATTGGAGATTTTTTTTCGCTGGAGTTACAGTTTTGTGGTCAGTTTGCACAGGTTTGGTTAGTCCTGAATTTCTGTAATATTTAGTCCTGAATTTCTGTAATATTTAGTCCTGAATTTCTGTAATACTTAATGTTTGTTTTTAATGCGAAATTTCTGAAATACATGGGTAAAATTTTGATAATCATGAGATTTTGTAACTTTAGAAAGAAATTCGGTTAGCTCTGCATTTTTGGTTACAGGTTTCAGCTGATGTGGAAATGCTGAATTTTGCAAACCATCACGCTATGATTGAAACAATCTACTGAGAATTGGTTGTGAATTTTTACAAACGTCTGCTCAAATGTGGCTAGTCTTGAATTATCGCAAACATTCTGCACAGATACGTGCAGTAGTGTAGGATCGTTCGTTTGTGCAGTTCTGGCTGGTGGACAGATTTGGAAGTCGTTTGTGCAAGTTTTATTAGAAGAGACTGCTTGGAAAAGCTCCTAACCTAGTGTCAAGCACTGCTTGTGCAACTTGGGATTTTGATAAATATCAGAATACAGAACTCTGATTTATGTGAAACATTTCAATTTGCTGTTTGGCTGATCGCACACACCTTGTGAGAGTGGGTTGTGAGTTTAAGTAATGAGTAATCAGTTTCTTAACACCGTGGATTGGTGCATCATTATTTTATACAGGAGCAGAACTTATGTAATTTACAGAATACAGCGTATTTTTAGTGCTTTTTATAGAATCAGTCAGGTACGCCGTTCACAAGATCAGCGTGTGTTGAAATTTTTAGAATAATTATGTAGGCAGTTGATTGTTAGTGAAGGTTTTTACGGTTTAGACTTTTCATGATGAGAGCATGATAAACTCCTGGCCAGTAGTTCAGTGTAGTGACAATGGATTGGGTAGTAGTTGAAGTTGTGGTGCTGCTTTGAACAGCCTTGTGACCAGAGTTCTCTCGGAGTATCTGCCTGCTGGATGAATAAGAGAGGCTGCCATTGCAGTTGAACTACTCAACGAGGATTCTTTTAGTTTATTTCTTCATTTTATCGTCAAGCAGATGTTCCAGGGTTTCATTGGCTGTCAATGACAGGATCGGAATGTGTTATAATTATGTGATACGAGGTTCAGTGATGACCTCTTCATTTCGCTCTTGTCTGCAAGTCTTTCGAGTCGCGTTTGTGTACGAGATTCAGAACATTTTTGGGGCTGGCAAATGACTAAAGCGTCTGCTTTGAAGGCCGATTCTTGTCGGATCGAATTTCGATTGCGTAGTGAGTGTTTTCTTTCTCCAACTCCTGAACAGAGTGTTTGTTGATGGGGAAATTTTGCTAGAGTATCTTTCCTGTAATCTTAGGCGTGCTTGGAGTGTTGAATTTAGACTTTCTTCAGTAGCGATGGCACGCATTTGTAACAATTTGCGAGGTATTGCAGTTGTCTTATAAGTGACTATAGCCTGACTTTATTTAACTAAACCGTTGGATTTTGACTGAAGTGCTCTGACAGATTATATTTTCACTTGAAGCGACAATCGACTGGATGCCTTGCGCATTACGATAATTATGGTGTTATAGAAGTCGTTAGAGATTAGCACGTTGGCAGAAGGTCCTTCAAGCCTGTACCTTGCCCTTGCGAATTACACTTGATTGTGGCTTTAAGATAATGGGTTCGTATCTTGCACCTCCTGTTGTTATTTTAACAACTGTAATTTACCATTGTCATTATAACAATGCTCAAAGTACGAAAGAATGATTAACGAGAATGGTAAACAAAACTTTGATTAATCGTAGCTAGTAGTTTCCATGGTGACCAGGGGTTTGTGTTGCTTCGCGCAAATGCAATGTATTAAATGGAACCTGTTTAGAAGTGTGAATAGACGTTTGCAGAATGAAGATTTTGCAGATTTTGCTTTAGATTTTTGTTTTGCAGTTAAGTTTGCCTGCAGGTTTTACTCAACTAGTGCTGTGCTCTTAATTTTGGCAGATTGCTATCTTATGTCTTATTGGTTTTTTATCTTAATAATTTATCTTTTATCTTCATTGTTTGAGTTTAATCATGGAGCCAGTTTCTGTAGCGTGTTTTATCGGTTATTGCCGCCCACCATTTACTTTTTAGTTGTGCTTATCACTAACCGAGAGAAGGCTGTTTCTATGTAAGAGTAACTGTTGTATCTGTAACGCCTTCTTGGTGTAATTGCCCACCTTGTGAGTTACTGCCATGCTATGAGTTACATTTGGTTCGTGAGTACAAGGTATGTGTACTCGTGATTTCTGACTTGTCATTTTGGACTCCATAGTGATCGGTTACTACTGTAGAGTGCTTTTGATCATGGGCGATTTTTGACTACTATTCAAGTGTGCTCTTGATCATGAGTGAGTTTGGACTACTAGTTTAGGGTGCTCTTGATCATGAGTGTTTTTCGACTACTGTTTTAGAGTGCTCTTGATCATGAGTGATATTGACCACTATTTTAGAGTGCTCTTGATCATGGGTGAGCTTGACTACCATTTTAGAGTGAGTTTTGACTACTATTTTAGAGTGCTCTGGATCATGAGTGATTTTTGACTCGCAGATGATTTTTTACTCAGGATCAACTCAGGAGTGATCACTTACCGTACGAGTTTTTAGTAGATTTTAGTGAAATTTGTGTAAAGTAATCAAACAACTTGGTATGAAATTGAAAATGCATAATCAGCATTTACAGATGGAGACGAATTCTTTGAACAGCGTTGAATCGAAATCCTGCTTCTTGTTGTGTCAAACAGTTTTGGGATCGACGTAGGATAGAAATAGTTGCAGCGTGTTGTAAATTGGATTGCGTGCTGGTGTGAAGCCACGTGACAGAAGGTAGATATGGCCGAGTGCTGTGCAGGTAGTGGTGTTAGATATGCTGGAGAAGTAGTATCCAGGGTGCAATCAGTAACGGTTTGGGGAACTTCCCCCAATGGCTTAGATTATCCAGGGTGCAATCTGTAAGGGTACTGGGGAACTTCCCCCAAATGGCTTAGGTTATCCAGGGTGCAGTTAGTAAGAGTATTTGGAAACTTCCATGCAATGGCTTAGATCATCCAGGGTGCAATCAGTAAGGGTATTGGGGAACTAAGAGGACAAGAATATTTTCTGTGCAAGTCTAACTGGTGTGTTGTTAATGCCTTCTTGGTGTAAATGCCTGCCTTGCGAGTAATTGCCTAGCCACGGGCTACTCATGGCAAGCACGTCCAAGTAATTTTTATTCGAGTGATTTGTGAGTTTTCATTTTGAACGCCTTAGTGACAGGTGAGTAGTTTAGGGCGCTTTTGATCACAAATGATTTTGACATATCTGTTGGAAAAATTACTAGACTCTGGTCAATAGACAGTTTGTTTTATTTTATACTGAACACGTGCAGCCTATTATCAGTGGGCTGATGAGTTTTAGTGCATGATTCATATGGGTACTTGGTGTTGACAATCATGTTGTGGCCAAAAGTGTGGGTGCTAGGTTAGACACTTGTAATTAATTGTAATGTAATAGACACAGTAGCGCTCGCCTTTTAATGTGAAGAGTACGGGTTCGATCTTCCTCCTCTGAAACGGTTACTGTGTAGGGACCTTGAGCGAGTCCTTCACTCACAATTACCCAGCGCTGTTGATTGATGCTTGGTCATTAAAATAGCATTGGTTAATAAATACATATTGTTGTCGTTGATGGTATCCTGAGCTTCTACAGCAACACTTAAGAGTGCACCCTACTTGTTTGAAACAGCTAATCGTTTCATTCATAAACGTAAGTATTGCTTAGACTCTGTTTTTACTCAATGTTTTGCTTATTAACGGACACTTTGGATAGATTGATTTTTGCCAAATGTTGCCTTTGGAATTGCCTGCTATGCTTTCAGTTGTTCTCTTTAAAGGACTTGGAAACCAATGCAGTTCGTCGTTAAAGTGTTAAACTAACTATCAGTTTTGTTCTTAGTTTCCGATATAAGTTATTGCTTCTGTTGTAGTAGCCATTTCTAATTTTTCATATGGAAATTTTAGCATATATTCTTGATAAAACGAAACTTGTGGAGTTAAACTGCATGAATCAGAATTCTACGACTGAGTTTGTTTGATCTGATGTGTGTAGCTATTTCGATGTTGCATGAAAAGAAAACGACTTGTGATAAGTAAGTCGAGGTGATTAAATGATTGGAATCGATGTGGTAAAGCTTTCGGATAAACAGATTTTGTTTGCTTCATAATTTAACTGCAAATTTATATAGCGCCACTTCAAGAGAGAATCATCGGAGCTGCTTCTGAAATTAAACTGTGATCAAACAAAATGGTCTTCAAGCGCTTGCGGAAAAGAGGTGTATTAGAGGCTAGCATAGAGAGCATATCTGATTTTAGGAGTGCGCTATATAAATTACTGTAATAAATAAATAATTGAAGGCTTGAACGTGTTAGAGTAATACTGCATGATGTTTTTGTCAACGCCTGCACATATTTCCTGATATTTACTGAATGTATGCACCCAACAGTTTTCTGCCTGGTTTCGACAGACACAAACTCTCTGATGTTGGATTCACGAAATCTAAATTGAACGTTAAAGTTTCTTACCTTACTTATTTACTATTCATAACTTTTGTAGTTTATGGGTAGTCCGTTTGAAATTACGTCATAATAATGTTTATTCGCGAATCCAAAATGGCGTTCAGCAAAGAAGACGAAATTATTAATTTTTATGTCAAATGAAGAAATTTTAGGTTGCAATTTGTTTGCTAAACATTTTCGGGACACTAAGAAAGTGAACGTTAGGTGGTCTTGCCAAACTCCTGGAAAAGATTGCCGCAACGGGATTCTGACCTGGCACCGGAATGGACAAAGCAGACTGGCCATTGCGAACTTGATTTGATACGCATTTACTAGCGTCAACATTTTATTACTGGAATTTATCCGGCGAGGCTTTTTCTTGGGAGATCGTTTAATGCAGGAAACTTTTGTCTGTTAACGATAAACTTTTAGTTTTTTTAATTTATTATTTTAGACAATTATTTTATGTATGCGGATTCCGTTGTTGCAGCGGCGGAAAAGTTCTTTCGAGCTCTGTGAACATATGCGGAAATGACGAAATTTGAGTTTTGTTCGTCGTTGAGTTACTGGAAAGGTTGCATATTTTTTTTCAGTTTATGGGTCATTTATAAAGGATGTCCGCAGTCTTGTTTTGGACCCCCCTGATCCCTCCCCTAGTCCGAATTTGGAATTACCTTCCCAATTTTCTGCAAACGTCGAACACTAGCGGAGTTCCGACTTTTGTTAATCTTGCAGGGCTAATTATTGTGCTACGGGGTTGGGTAGTCTCTCTCTCTCTCTCTCTCTCTCTCTCTCTCTCTCTCTCTCTCTCTCTCTCTCTCCTCTGCGGACGTCTTTAATGGACTGCCCCCTTATGTGACGTAACGTATTTATGACGATTGCGGACTATTTTTAGCGGAGCAGGTATACAAGTATTACTGCGCGTTTTCATAATTCGATGCTGACCGTGTTTGTTTGCATATCAGCGAATTCAAAGCTTCTGTTTGTAAATTTCGTAAGTTTTGCAACACGTTTGATATACAGCTGAAATGGTCCTTCCGTTTTACGGTGGCTTGCGTGTTTATCTTTGCTTACAGTTTGTCAATAAAATCAAAACGAAATCTAATGAATTGTGTAATTATTGTTACAATGATGGTAGGATGGACAGCGTCCTGCATACTTCGAACAATAGAATAGAATAAAATATTCTTTAGTTAGCAAATTGCAAACCACATTTTACTTTACATGAATCCGTTAAGATCATTCTTGTTCAAAATAGTAGAAATTATGGTCCATAAAGCATCCTGATATTAAATGATAATGAATGTTAGTTGGTGTAGCTTTAGAGTAGGCCTAAACTAGAAGCCATTGCGGGCATATAATTTATGTGTGCGGATTTCGTTGTTGTTGTGGCGGAAAAGTACTCCAGTGATGAATCCAGTTTTAATTCGAACATTGCGCTCGGCTGCCCATGGAGGCAGTGGCGTAACTAGGGGTTCGTGCGCCCGGGGGCAAGAATTTTCTGAAAATTTGTTTCTCACTTCCGCCAAAATTTCTGATGACCTTTTTTTTGCTTTTCCGTCTGTTTCTCTGCTTTTTACAACAACAAACTTGTCAAATCTCATTTTGCGCCCCCTTGCCCGCGCCCCCAAGACTCACGTAAACAAATTTACTTTTTAACTATTTTTCTATTTTTACCTGATTTCTTTAACAAAAACACATTTTCAGACCTAATTTTGCGCCCCCCCGTCCTGCGCCCGGGGGCGGCCGCCCCTGCCCCCTCGTTACGCCACTGCATGGAGGTAGTCGGGTCTCTTCCGCACTATCAACTGGAGTTCTTCGTGTCTTTTGTGGAACGTTCTACTTGGAACAGTCCTCCACTTCTTAAATTATTATTTATTATTATTAAGCGCCACTATCTAATGACCAAGCATCAATCGATGGCGCTGAGCAATTGTGAGTGAAGGTCTTGCTGAAGATCCCTACACAGTAACCGTCTGAGGGGAGGAGGATCGAACCCATACTCTCCGCGTTACAAGGCGATCGCTTTAGCCAATCGGCCATTGTGTTCCACATAATTTTATGATGATGATAAGGACGGAATCAAGGAAGACGCCAATTGGTCTGGTGATATGTGTTATCAACAACTCCGTCCACTTGAAATGAACACCACCGAACACGACTGTCATACGAATGAGGCGTTTGCTTACAATGTCTTCTTAATATCACCAGTCGGAACCAATGCACCCCACCAACCTACCTATTATGTATTGTGCGACACAGAATATCAACACTCAGCGTTGCTAATGTGATCAGTCTCGCGTTGTAGACCTATAGACACATACAGAACGCGGACTATCTACACGCACTTAAAAATATAGCCTAACTATGTTTATATGTGTGTCTAGACCAACATACGGATAGATGTATATACGATTGTATACTTCTATAGGCCCATACATGCGCATAGAGAGAAAGCCAGGCAGACTGAAAGACTGATAACAGTTCCTGTGAGGTAGCCATGGGTATGAAGTGTTAGCGACTTCATTTTCTTAGCCTCGGTATATGACGGCGGGTGGCCAGTCCTCTCCCTCGTCGTCTCATCTTCCCACCTACAGTGTATAGCCTACGGTCAGTGTACTCATTACGACTGGGTTGACTAGAGGCACAGAAGGATTCGAAATATCGAAAGAAAATTCTGCCATGGCGAGGATTCGACCTCTCGGTTGATAGAGTCCACCACACTAACGACTAGACCAGCACACACCCCACATAATTACAGATACATGTAATTCTGTATATAAAGAATTGTGTGCGTGTGTAAGTGTTCGTACTGCAGTCCCAAGCCTGGATAGAGGAGGAGGGCGACACTATCTTTGTTATCACACAGTGTGGTTAAACTGAAACTATACTACTGTAGGTGTGTGTTCGTGTGTGTGCTTGCCTGTTTGCGTGCGAGTGTGTGTATGTGTGTATATAGGTGTGTATGTAGGTGTGTGTGTGTCTTTGTGGACCTCCCCAGAGCATCTTCATGCATACCACACGCGCTTGCAATACGCTATAGTGCAAGTTACCTATGCAATATATGCACATAAGGATAGGCTAGGCTATATGCGTAGCCTATAGGTCTGCTCCTATACATACGTGTGCGCATACACATCAATATACATGTACATATATATATATAGGCCTATGTAATATGTATGTATGCTAATCCATTTTATAATATAAAATTATATATAGTTAGAGAGAGAGAGACAGACAGACAGACAGACAGACAGACAGACAGGCAGGCAGACAGACAGACAGACAGAGACTGAGAGACTTATAGCCTACATACATGTCTACGCCGCACTTGATCGTACGCTTAAGCCCACTTGATAACAGTCGCTGATTTTTGTTTGCATAGCCGGCCTTCTCCTATCAAGTGTCCTCTATACACGGTTTGTTAGTGTTATCGCCTCGACTGTTGACTATCGAATTATAAGCATATGGTGTTATCCAATCGAGAAACTACCACTTGATCGAAAAGGACTGAGGCGTATACGTTAGCCGTTAACATTCTTGTAATCGTAATCGTAACCTCGAAATGCTTGAGCGCTAGTTAAATGCCAAGCGCAGGGCACCAGCTTATTCAAGAGCGCTGCGTCTTGTCTGAGGAGGTGTACAGAATTACCAAGGAGGTCCAAGATACCCAGCGCATGTTCAGGATGTAAAGTAAAGGTTCAAGATACCAAGTGTAGTTTCAAGATATTTTTGCGGTAGGATTTTACATTTCGCTATAGTCTATAATTTATATAGTTCGCAAGATGGATTTTTAAGTAAAGACACTGTTGGCCAGTAACAACTAATAATATTGATCTGTGTGTTTCCGAACTCAGATCGCAACCGGAGCTGATTGGCAATTAAAAAACCAATTGTACTTACACGGACTAGTAGCTAATCAGTTGGGCGATAATGTAATTGTTTATGGTGCATGACTGATTTGGATTACATCGACGACACTTAACGTTTTTGGTTCGGTAGTAGACCTACGTGCTTGCGCACATAGGCTACACGGAAGAACTGGTCCTAATTGCAACCGTAATGAGAACATAACAAGGAAGAAAGAGAGAACTTGATGATTGCTGTTATAAAATTTACAGGTAAGTCAACAGTTTCGTGTCGTATGATGATACGTAGGCTAAAGACTAGGCCTATAGACGGAGACAGTGAGATCAGTTGGGAGAGAGAAATGTTTATGGTGCATGACTGAAGAGAGAGAGATCGACGACACTTAACGTTTTTGGTTCGGTAGTAGGCCTACGTGCTTGCGTACGTACACGGAAGAACTGGTCCTAATTGCAACCGTAATGAGAACATAACAAGGAAGAAAGACAGAGACAGAGATTGACAGTTAGAGAAGAGAGACAGGTAAGTCAGAGAGTTTCGAGTCGTATGAGAGATACGTAGAGCTAAAGACTAGAGAGAGAGACAGAGAGATAGAGAGAGAGAGAAAGAGAGAAACAGAGAGAGACAGAGAGACAGACAGACAGACAGACAGACAGAGAGACAGACAGAGAGACAGACAGACAGAGGGAGAGAGAGAGATAGAGAGAGAGAGACAGAGGGAGAGAGATATAGAGAAACAGAGAGACACAGAGAGACAGACAGAACGACACATAGAGACCGAGAGATACAGATGGAGATAGATACATAGAGACGAGAGATAGACAGGGAGATAGATACATAGAGAGAGAGAGAGCAAGAGGGAGAGAAACAGACAGATCAGAGAGAAAGACAGTCAGAGAGAGACACAGAAAGACAGAGAGAAAGGCAGAGAAAGAAGGAGAGAGACAGAGGGAGACAGAGACTGAGAGAAATAGATTGACAGATACAGATATAGAGAGAAACGTGGATTTGTGGTGTGCAGAACAATGGCAGTAAACTCGACGAAGAAGAGTTTCGATCTTCGGATGTCGAAGAAGGTGGCTGAGCTGACTCAGGTGGTGCACATGCTCTTCATGAAACACCACGAAAAGGAACTGGAACTGGAAGCCCTAAAGGACGCCTACGAACACGAGATTGACCTCGTCATCGCTGACTCCAAAGGTCAACTGGACAAACTGACCAGAGAATTACAGGACAGGGAATTGCGACTGAAAGCAAAGCCAGAGAAGGAAAAGGAAAACGCAGAAGACCAGATGAAGATACAGGTGTGGTTATCATTTATTTATTTTTGTATTAATACGAAGTTATAAAGCGCTTCTGTATAATGACCAGGATTCAATTGATGGCGCTGAGCAACTGTGAGTGAAGGACTTGCTCAAGGTCCCTATACACAGTAACTGTCTCTGGGGAGGAGGATCGAAACCGTTCTCACCGCGTTACAAGCAGTGTTATTTCTAATAACTGAAACTGTAAATGAAAAATAAAAGAAATAACTGAAACTGGAAAATCTGATTTCAGTTAACTGTAAATATAACTTTAACTGAAAAATCATAAATTAGATAACTATAACTGTAACTAAAAACCATAACTGAAATAACACTGGTGTTCTCCATCGGTTTTGGCGTCTACTCTATCAGTTTGCCTTGTACTCTACCAGTTTGGCGTGTACTCTATCTTTTTGCCTTGTACTCTATCGGTTTGCCTTGTACTCTATCGGTTTGGCGTGTACTCTATCGGTTTTGCGTGTACTCTATCGGTTTGACGTGTACTCTATCGGTTTGGCGTGTTCGGTTTGGCGTGTACTCTATCGGTTTGGCGTGTACTCTATCGGTTTGCCTTGTACTCTATCGGTTTGGCGATGATTGACCGACTCATTGGACTCTTTTAAATCCATGCTAAAATCACATTTGTTCGCCAGGGCTGTATCTCTATCTGTTGTTAGTTGTACTTATCGGTTTGGCTTGTAACTCTATCGGTTTGGCGTGTGTCTATCGGTTTGCCATGTTAATTGTCGTAGTGTACTCTATCGGTTTATGTACTCTATCGGTTTTGGCGTGTACTCTATCGGTTTGCCTTGTACTCTATCGGTTTGGCGTGTACTCTATCGGTTTGCCTTGTACTCTATCGGTTTGGCGTGTACTCTATCGGTTTGCCTTGTACTCTATCGGTTTGGCGTGTACTCTATCGGTTTGGCGTGTACTCTATCGGTTTGGCCGTGTACTCTATCGGTTTGGCGTGTACTCTATCGGTTTGCCTTGTACTCTATCGGTTTGGCGTGTACTCTATCGGTTTGGCGTGTACTCTATCGGTTTGGCGTGTACTCTATCGGTTTGGCTTGTACTCTATCGGTTTGGCGTGTACTCTATCGGTTTGGCGTGTACTCTATCGGTTTGGCTTTCTACTCTATCGGTTTGGCGTGTACTCTATCGGTTTGGCGTGTGTACTCTATCGGTTTGGCGTGTACTCTATCGGTTTGGCGTGTACTCTATCGGTTTGCCTATTGTACTCTATCGGTTTGGCGTGTACTCTATCGGTTTGCCTTGTACTCTATCGGTTTGGCGTGTACTCTATCGGTTTGCCTTGTACTCTATCGGTTTGGCGTGTACTCTATCGGTTTGGCTTGTACTCTATCGGTTTGGCGTGTACTCTATCGGTTTGGCGTGTACTCTATCGGTTTGGCGTGTACTCTATCGGTTTGGCGTGTACTCTATCGGTTTGGCTTGTACTCTATCGGTTTGGCTGTGTACTCTATCGGTTTGGCGTGTACTCTATCGGTTTGGCGTGTACTCTATCGGTTTGGCGTGTACTCTATCGGTTTGGCGTGTACTCTATCGGTTTGGCGTGTACTCTATCGGTTTGGCGTGTACTCTATCGGTTTGGCCTGTACTCTATCGGTTTGGCTTGTACTCTATCGGTTTGGCGTGTACTCTATCGGTTTGGCTTGTACTCTATCGGTTTGGTTTGTACTTCGGTTTGGCTTGTACTCTATCGGTTTGGCGTGTACTCTATCGGTTTGGCTTGTACTCTATCGGTTTGGCGTGTACTCTATCGGTTTGCCTTGTACTCTATCGGTTTGCCTTGTACTCTATCGGTTTGGCGTGTACTCTATCGGTTTGGCTTGTACTCTATCGGTTTGGCGTGTACTCTATCGGTTTGCCTTGTACTCTATCGGTTTGGCGTGTACTCTATCGGTTTGCCTTGTACTCTATCGGTTTGCCTTGTACTCTATCGGTTTGCCTTGTACTCTATCGGTTTGGCGTGTACTCTATCGGTTTGCCTTGTACTCTATCGGTTTGGCTTGTACTCTATCGGTTTGGCGTGTACTCTATCGGTTTGCCTTGTACTCTATCGGTTTGGCGTGTACTCTATCGGTTTGGCCTTGTACTCTATCGGTTTGGCATTGTACTCTATCGGTTTGGCGTGTACTCTATCGGTTTGCCTTGTACTCTATCGGTTTGGCGTGTACTCTATCGGTTTGGCTTGTACTCTATCGGTTTGGCGTGTACTCTATCGGTTTGGCTTGTACTCTATCGGTTTTGGCGTGTACTCTATCGGTTTGGCGTGTACTCTATCGGTTTGGCGTGTACTCTATCGGTTTGCCTTGTACTCTATCGGTTTGGCTTGTACTCTATCGGTTTGGCGTGTACTCTATCGGTTTGGCGTGTACTCTATCGGTTTGGCGTGTACTCTATCGGTTTGGCGTGTACTCTATCGGTTTGGCTTGTACTCTATCGGTTTGGCGTACTCTATCGGTTTGCTTTGTACTCTATCGGTTTGCCTTGTACTCTATCGGTTTGGCGTGTACTCTATCGGTTTGGCGTGTACTCTATCGGTTTGCCTTTTACTCGTGTACTCTATCGGTTTGGCTTGTACTCTATCGGTTTGGCGTGTACTCTATCGGTTTGCCTTGTACTCTATCGGTTTGGCTTGTACTCTATCGGTTTGGCGTGTACTCTATCGGTTTGCCTTGTACTCTATCGGTTTGGCGTGTACTCTATCGGTTTGCCTTGTACTCTATCGGTTTGCCTTGTACTCTATCGGTTTGCCTTGTACTCTATCGGTTTGCCTTGTACTCTATCGGTTTTGCCTTGTACTCTATCGGTTTGCCTTGTACTCTATCGGTTTGCCGTGTACTCTATCGGTTTGCCTTGTACTCTATCGGTTTGCCTTGTACTCTATCGGTTTGGCTTGTACTCTATCGGTTTGGCTTGTACTCTATCGGTTTGGCTTGTACTCTATCGGTTTGCCTTGTACTCTATCGGTTTGGCGTGTACTCTATCGGTTTGGCTTGTACTCTATCGGTTTGGCGTGTACTCTATCGGTTTGGCGTGTACTCTATCGGTTTGCCTTGTACTCTATCGGTTTGGCGTGTACTCTATCGGTTTGGCGTGTACTCTATCGGTATGGCTTTGTACTCTATCGGTTTGGCTTTGTACTCTATCGGTTTGGCTTTGTACTCTATCGGTTTGGCGTGTACTCTATCGGTTTGGCTCATGTACTCTATCGGTTTGCCTTGTACTCTATCGGTTTGGCGTGTACTCTATCGGTTTGGCTTGTACTCTATCGGTTTGGCGTGTACTCTATCGGTTTGCCTTGTACTCTATCGGTTTGGCGTGTACTCTATCGGTTTGCCTTGTACTCTATCGGTTTGGCGTGTACTCTATCGGTTTGCCTTGTACTCTATCGGTTTGGCGTGTACTCTATCGGTTTGCATTGTACTCTATCGGTTTGGCGTGTACTCTATCGGTTTGCCTTGTACTCTATCGGTTTGCCTTGTACTCTATCGGTTTGCCTTGTACTCTATCGGTTTGCCTTGTACTCTATCGGTTTGGCGTGTACTCTATCGGTTTGGCTTGTACTCTATCGGTTTGGCGTATTGTACTCTATCGGTTTGCCGTGTACTCTATCGGTTTGGCTTGTACTCTATCGGTTTGCCTTGTACTATACTCTATCGGTTTGGCGTGTACTCTATCGGTTTGCCTTGTACTCTATCGGTTTTGGCGTGTACTCTATCGGTTTGGCGTGTACTCTATCGGTTTGGCCTTGTCGGTTTGGCTTGTCTATCGGTTTGGCGTGTACTCTATCGGTTTGGCGTGTACTCTATCGGTTTGCCGTGTACTCTATCGGTTTGGCGTGTACTCTATCGGTTTGCCTTTGTACTCTATCGGTTTGGCGTGTACTCTATCGGTTTGGCTTGTACTCTATCGGTTTGGCGTGTACTCTATCGGTTTGGCGTGTACTCTATCGGTTTGGCGTGTACTCTATCGGTTTGGCGTGTACTCTATCGGTTTGGCATTGTACTCTATCGGTTTGGCGTGTACTCTATCGGTTTGGCGTGTACTCTATCGGTTTGCCTTGTACTCTATCGGTTTGGCGTGTACTCTATCGGTTTGCATTGTACTCTATCGGTTTGGCGTGTACTCTATCGGTTTCTATCGGTTTTGCCTTGTACTCTATCGGTTTGGCGTGTACTCTATCGGTTTGCCTTGTACTCTATCGGTTTGGCGTGTGTACTCTATCGGTTTGGCCTTGTACTCTATCGGTTTGGCGTGTACTCTATCGGTTTGCCTTGTACTCTATCGGTTTGGCGTGTACTCTATCGGTTTGGCGTGTACTCTATCGGTTTGCCTTGTACTCTATCGGTTTGGCGTGTACTCTATCGGTTTGGCCGTGTACTCTATCGGTTTGCCGTGTACTCTATCGGTTTGGCGTGTACTCTATCGGTTTGCCTTGTACTCTATCGGTTTGGCGTGTACTCTATCGGTTTGGCGTGTACTCTATCGGTTTTGGCTTGTACTCTATCGGTTTGCCGTGTACTCTATCGGTTTGCCTTGTACTCTATCGGTTTGGCTTGTACTCTATCGGTTTGGCGTGTACTCTATCGGTTTGGCTTGTACTCTATCGGTTTGGCGTGTACTCTATCGGTTTGGCGTGTACTCTATCGGTTTGGCGTGTACTCTATCGGTTTGCCTTGTACTCTATCGGTTTGGCTTGTACTCTATCGGTTTGGCTTGTACTCTATCGGTTTGGCGTGTACTCTATCGGTTTGGCGTGTACTCTATCGGTTTGAGTGTACTCTATCGGTTTGGCGTGTACTCTATCGGTTTGGCGTGTACTCTATCGGTTTGGCTTGTACTCTATCGGTTTGCCTTGTACTCTATCGGTTTGGCGTGTACTCTATCGGTTTGGCGTGTACTCTATCGGTTTGCCTTGTACTCTATCGGTTTGGCGTGTACTCTATCGGTTTGCCTTGTACTCTATCGGTTTGGCGTGTACTCTATCGGTTTGGCTTGTACTCTATCGGTTTGACGTGTACTCTATCGGTTTGGCGTGTACTCTATCGGTTTGGCTTGTACTCTATCGGTTTGGCGTGTACTCTATCGGTTTGGCGTGTACTCTATCGGTTTGGCTCTATCGGTTGTACTCTATCGGTTTGGCTTGTACTCTATCGGTTTGGCTTGTACTCTATCGGTTTGGCGTGTACTCTATCGGTTTTGGCATTGTACTCTATCGGTTTGGCCTTGTACTCTATCGGTTTGGCGTGTACTCTATCGGTTTGGCGTGTACTCTATCGGTTTGCCTTGTACTCTATCGGTTTGGCGTGTACTCTATCGGTTTGCCTTGTACTCTATCGGCTTGGCGTGTACTCTATCGGTTTGGCGTGTACTCTATCGGTTTGCCTTGTACTCTATCGGTTTTGGCGTGTACTCTATCGGTTTGCATTGTACTCTATCGGTTTGGCGTGTACTCTATCGGTTTGGCGTGTACTCTATCGGTTTGGCGTGTACTCTATCGGTTTGGCTTGTACTCTATCGGTTTGGCGTGTACTCTATCGGTTTGGCGTGTACTCTATCGGTTTGGCGTGTACTCTATCGGTTTTTGCCTTGTACTCTATCGGTTTGCCTTGTACTCTATCGGTTTGCCTTGTACTCTATCGGTTTGGCGTGTACTCTATCGGTTTGCCTTGTACTCTATCGGTTTGGCGTGTACTCTATCGGTTTGCCTTGTACTCTATCGGTTTGGCGTGTACTCTATCGGTTTGGCGTGTACTCTATCGGTTTGGCGTGTACTCTATCGGTTTGGCGGGTACTCTATCGGTTTGGCGTGTACTCTATCGGTTTGGCGTGTACTCTATCGGTTTGGCGTGTACTCTATCGGTTTGCCTTGTACTCTATCGGTTTGGCGTGTACTCTATCGGTTTGGCGTGCACTCTATCGGTTTGGCTTGTACTCTATCGGTTTTGCCGTGTACTCTATCGGTTTTGCCTTGTACTCTATCGGTTTGCCTTGTACTCTATCGGTTTGGCGTGTACTCTATCGGTTTGCCTTGTACTCTATCGGTTTGGCGTGTACTCTATCGGTTTGGCGTGTACTCTATCGGTTTGGCGTGTACTCTATCGGTTTGCCGTGTACTCTATCGGTTTGCCTTGTACTCTATCGGTTTGCCTTTGTACTCTATCGGTTTGCCTTGTACTCTATCGGTTTGGCGTGTACTCTATCGGTTTGGCGTGTACTCTATCGGTTTGGCTTGTGTACTCTATCGGTTTGGCCGTGTACTCTATCGGTTTGGAGTGTACTCTATCGGTTTGCCTTGTACTCTATCGGTTTGCCTTGTACTCTATCGGTTTGGCGTGTACTCTATCGGTTTGGCTTGTACTCTATCGGTTTGCTTTGTACTCTATCGGTTTGGCGTGTACTCTATCGGTTTGGCGTGTACTCTATCGGTATGGCGTGTACTCTATCGGTTTGCCTTGTACTCAATCGGGCTGGCGTGTACTCTATCGGTTTGGCGTGTACTCTATCGGTTTGGCGTGTACTCTATCGGTTTGGCGTGTACTCTATCGGTTTGGCGTGTACTCTATCGGTTTGCCTTGTACTCTTTCGGTTTGGCGATAAAAATAACTGAAACTGAAAAATCTGATTTAAGTTAACTACTATAACTATAACTGAAAAATCATAAATTCGATAACTATAACTGTAACTGTAACTGAAAAACCATAACTGAAATAACAGTGGTTACAAGGCTATCGCTCTAACCAACCAGCTATTTTGTCTTACAAGGTTACTAGTTCATCTGTAGTCTAAATTTCATATATGGTTCTCTGCGCTATTATAGCCTAGGCCTATATGATGCTAAAATATCATTGCGCGCTATAGGGTTGCATCAGTTAGCAAGACATGGCACAGAAATGCGCGCATTCGAAGCGAAACACGAGATAATAATGATAATGATAACAGTCAGTCATTAATTAGTTGACTTTATTGTGCGCAATTTTTCCGCCATCAACGTAGGCGTTGGAGAAAAGCCTGCAAGCTGAGAAGGCCGAAAGCCAGAGCGTCCGTGACCTCCTCATCCTCTCTGAGAAGGACATCGAAACACTTCGCACCCTCAACGCAGATGAACTCTCCAGACACTCGTCGGAGATGAGCGAAAAATCGAAAGAAATCGACCTTCTGAAGTTCCACGTTGCCGACCTGGAACGCCTCACGCGATACTCGGAGTCGCAAACGTCTCACGTCGTCGACTCTCTCCGGAAAGCCGTCAAGAAGCTTCGGGGGGAGACGGTGGCGCTCAGAGAGGAGCTGAGCAACAGCGAGAACCTTCGAGAGACCCTGACGAATCGAAATAAGAACCTCGAGGACGATCTTAGGCGGTTAAAACGACAGCTGGCCAGACGTTCAAGCCTTCCGGACGTTGACAACGCCAAACAACAGACGGCCGCAGCCAACACGGACACGTTTTCAGTGAGCATTTCTTTGTATAAATCTGAATATTTATATAGTGCCTCTTTAGGAGCGGTTCGTTAGAGGTACTCCCGACCCGGCGAAGAAAAACCAGGATCGAACTGTTTCAAAAGCTTATGGAATAGAGGTAAATAAAGACCAGGGAGATCGTAAGATCTTAGGCAACCTATTCCAGAAAGATGTACAGTTAGCCTATACAGAACAAGTTACTGCAATACAAGACAGAGATGGGTAACTACGGTGTAATCGATTAGATGCTTGTCGATTATCTAATCGATTACGGTACACAAACAGCCAATTCTAATTGTTTAGCTACAAGATTTTGCTAATTCTAATTCTAATCGATTTGCAAATTTCAGCAGCTAATTCTAATCGATTTGCAGTTTAATCAATTAGACATTTTTAGACAGACAATGCTCAGCATTGGGAATCCGGATGGCGCTACGGTGAAAATTGTTGGTGATGGTGGTTGTGGGCAATGTGGGGTGGCGCAGGGTAGAGAAAAAGGCTTGGTGTATACACTTACTACTCTGTTGTAGAGAAACTTTTCTGTTATGTTAAACAGAGGAAGCCGAACTACGACCGAGAGATCCAGCGACTGAATCAAGAGATCCAGAGATATCGGATGGAGCTGAGCAATCGCGAGATGAACTACAACCGACGATTTGCAGACATGCAGCCAATCATCGTCAACCGACGACCAGTCAGCGGCCGGACACCTGTTGTGGTCACTAACGGTGGTCACTCGTCGAAGAACGCAGAACAATTGAACGGTCACCGCGGTGACCTGTTGCAGTCCAGTGCTTACGTTGGTCGGGAGAGAGCTGTGACTGGACGGGAACTTCGAGAGGTCAGTGTCCGATTTGCCTGTCTCCATCCTCTCCCTGATGGTCTGGTGGCAACCGGCGATCATTTCCGTGATTGGCCCAACGACATCGAATGGACTTCCTCCTCTGTCTACTCCCCATGGTCCCCACCTCTCAGTTCTATCACCTGCTCAAGACGGTTCTCTTTCGCCTGGCCTGGGTCGGGAGAGCCTCTGTGTAGAGAACTTCGGCGCTATATAAATTCAGATTGATTGATTGATCGATAATATGGACGTACATGTATTTATCGCAAAAGAGATGATCATTTCATGTTTGCTTGTTATGCATCTATCTGTGCTTAATGTTTTTTTGTTTGCTAAATTTATGAATTCTCTTCCTGTATCTTTTTGTTCTGCACAGTCGCTTATGACAATTCTCCCCCTATTTAAGACCTACCTCATTGAAATTGCTTACCCGCCATAGGCTGCCTCTCATGATCTATGTCTGATCTTCTGGATGTTGACCTGAATACGGTTTGATTTTGGTGCGCCATCTGTTGATACCTTGTACCTTAGACACTAACGCGATAGAAGTTACTAATTACAGTACATCGACAGCTTATATGTCTGCAAGCGTTCTACCCAAAAGTCCCAAACAGTGTCGAATTCAGGCAGACATTGCTTGTTAGAATGTACGTTCTTTGCCAGAATTTCCATGGGCTAATACACATTAGCTCCCTAGCTCCGTCGGATGGGGCCCATATTATGGGTTCAGTACGGATGGCATATGAGAATATGGGTCATATGTGGGTTCCATGTAAGCATGTTGGCAGGGTAATAAATAACGCCGTATTTGTGTGTAATGGTGCCATGTTGACGATCGTCCATTCGTGCTGTGTGTCTGTCTTTACACAGGTGACCCATCAAAGCTATTCAGACGATCTGGTCAGTTCATCATCGTCGGTCAGTCCCTCGATTGTCCGGTCCACCTCGTCCACCACCAGCGAACGATTGCCCCAGCTGGACGCTAAACTGACCATCAGAAGACCAGTGCTTGCCAAGCCACAACCATCGAAGCTTTTAATATCGAGGAAGTCAAACTGGACGACATCTCACGTCTAACGTTATTCCGTTGTTTCTGTATTGTATTAAGCATCACTACCTAATGAAAAAGAATCAGTCGATTGCGCTGAGCAGCTGTTATTGTGCGCTAAGGACTTCCTCAAGGTTCGTACACAGTCACCGTTACGGAGATACTCGAACCCGCACGCCTCGCTTTACAAAGCCAGCTACTGTGTCACGTGCTCTCTTTCTCTCTTTGTTGGGAAGTTATCATAACATTACCTAAGACAACAGAGTTTTTAAGTGTTTGGAAGATATACAATCTGTGTTAGAACCACTGCAAGTTAACCTGGAATGCTTAATAGCCAAAATATTCCGAGCTTCCTCTTAAAAGCTGTGATAGTGTCCACTGAGACAGTATACCATCATCCAAATCAGTCCATAAGTCTGCAATCCTTGCAGTCAATGAGTAGTTGGTTGTTGGCAAGGAAGAACATCCTTACTAATTAAAATTAGATCTAGTTAACATGGATGGATTCAATAGATTGACATAAAATATCTGAATTTCAACCAGGCTACAGAAAAAGACTCAAAGATTCGACTGCTGCGAATTTGTAAATATGCCAAATGATTATCTCCCTGATGCGGCTTTTGAGCAGGCTAGCGAGCAGAAATGTTGGCGAGTTACAGCACTCAGTCAGGTCGCTAGGGTGAGCTTAAAAGCAATGCACGAGCATAAGATAAAAACATTCAAGTCTTCTTTCTTTGTGATTTAATTTATTCTTCTGTCATTTACGTGAGTTTGGAAATTAAAAAAACAGTTCAAATATCCAAGAATATAACAGGGTTAGAAGTCATTCAGGAGACATGCATGGAATGTCACAGGATTTGTTCATTTCCGTAATGCAGAATTTCTTAACACCAGCGACTCTGAACTTTAGTCTTACAAATAAAACCAGGACAGTGTACACTTGGCGAAAACTGCACTTCTCAAAACAGGCTACTAAACAGCACAATTTGCTTTAATTACAATGCACATTTCATGCTAGGTTACAACATTTCCAGCATGCCCATAATTCATAAACAATAAATTAGTGAGACCCGTATTGGAATATGGCACCAATGGTGGGAATGCTCCTTTGGGTTCTTGAGACATGCCAAACAGGGCGGACTGGTGTCCAGATAGGTTACATACATTTTAAGCAATGTATCAACATGATGGATTCACACTTTTACCAGGAAGCTTGCACATTCGCAGCAAATTGGCTCGTGTTCACCTCAAACATCTAGTAACAAGAGATAAAAAGTTAGAACACTCACCAAAAGAATATGATAGTCCAGTAAGGACTGAACCTTAATTAAATTAATGAAAGATGCAAGCATTGATAAAAAAAATCGAAGTGAAAAATAACAGAAGCAAAACAGCGCCCAACAGCAACCCTTATTTAGGACATATGAAGCCTTATGAGACTGTTTCCGTATTGACTTCAAATGTTTTAAATATTGAGTCATGTGAAACCCACACAGGAATACGATCATATTGGCTTCGTTTGTGATGTCATAAATATAGTCCACGTGTTACGTCATATCATATCAGAGGCCCGTGGTCATATGAAGCTCATAAGGGAATATTTCGATATGGGCTTTGCGCTTTCAAAATACGGTCCAGTTGTTACTTCATATGAAGCCAATTATACGAGAATGTTGTCATATGCATAATTATGGGCTTCGTATGTCCTACATACATGACGCTGCTTTAATAATAGTGTAAACTTCATTTCTATTAGCTGCAGGCTAGAGTTACAAACTTCAAGCAGAATCACGCGCATATGAGTATAGGTATACAGTTTTATACACTAATAAAAACTAGTCTAACACATGAAATTTACATTATCAAATTTCGTCAAAACACAATTTACAGCTCTATATACTTGCCTCATAATAGTTTATACTGTAAGACTCTTTACACATTTTCAAATACAATACACAAACAAAAACAAACAAACACGTAGGCTACGGACAATGTCAGACGACTGGTCTTGACGTTGGTTTTGAGAAATTTCATTAATTTATAGTTTAAATTACAACGTTCTCTATCACTGTTTGAAGGTAATCGTAATCGTAAACTCGATATTTCTACAGCGCCCACAAAAGCGAAGTCGCGGGAACCAGCTTATTCACAGGCGCTTAATCAAAACAGAATCGATAGGCAGGGGTCAAAATCCAGAGAGGTGTGTTTGTGGAGCTGACTGCTCTGCCAAGAAACAGAATTTGTTTTCCCCTCTCTTCCCGGATGAAGACAGTAACGGATGATCAGTTCGGAATTGCTCTGATCTGGGTGGTACACACGGTGCCACAGGCCAGCGAACGCAAGTTGCAGCAGCTGCTTCCGTTCCCTCCTCATTCACATCCACAAATGCTTACTACACAACCGACAAAGCATACAGAGCCTTTTTTCCATCAATACCCGAGAGATCCGCTCATTCTGGCTCGAAGATAGATTTCAATCTAATACAGTTAAGAAGCACTACTATTCATCTGCCTAACTAATTACAGTTAGCATGAATTACGAGTTGAGTACATGCATAATATTAAAAGCCTCTTTTTAAAAATACCCTGTCATCTGCTCGACCTAAATTTAGATGACGTTACTCCGGTAGCAAACATGCAGCAGTTTAACATAACATAACATAACATAACATATTTTATTCGGCAACCAACTTAAAATACAGATCGTAAGTACATGAAACTGTTTATCGAGGTTTGTCGGTATGCCCAGGAGACCCAAAAGGGGCCGAGGGTCCCGCAAGCCAGGGCCACCTGAGACAAATTAGTTAACAGAAAGCATTACGGCCAACTATGATAAATCACAAACTAGGTAAAATATTCTTAACTATCTTAACTAAAAATTAGAAATTAAAGAAAATTAAAGAAAACTAAGAAAAATTAGAGATTATGCACATATATATGACATAGCTTATAAACAGGTGTACACTCCCTTTACGGTGACCAGGTCGTCCCCTCTTATGAGTGTGTTAGGTTCCTCGTTGAATGTGGGTAGAAAGTTTACGTTTAAACAGCTGGAGAGAAGGTAGTGAACGAATGTCGAGAGGAATACTGTTCCATGCTCTTGGACCTGCACATTTTATTGATACTAGTCTATTATTGGTACGAGCAAACGGTATGTAATATGGCTTGAAGTTTCTCGAGCGATCATGATTATCAGTATTGGATTGAAAATAATTTCTATAGGTTGAGGGTAATTGGTTATGAGTATATCTATACATGAATATGCCAATTTGGACCTGCCTTATCTGGTCAGGTTTTAGTATTTTCAGTCTCAGGAATTCAGTTATCGTATGGGCTCCATATGGGAGTTTTGCAATAAATCTGACTGCCCGTTTTTGGAGGACAACTAGTCTAGAGAGATTGGACTTATATGCTGATGCCCAGACTATATTACAGTAAGTTATGTATGGATGTATAAGAGTGTAGTAGAGAGTGGTTCTAGTCTGTGATGGGAGGATTCTGGATATACGTTTATGACAAGCCATTCACAGAATCGAACCCAGGAAGCACACTCACTGTGGATCAACGTTGGATGAACATTTTCCAACATGGGTCCAACGTGTGGGTGCTGGCAAACATTTCAAATAGCAACTTCATTTAGGGCATGCAATCCCCATAGGCCTATAACTCATGGCATATTCTCGCAAAAGTAAAAGCCACTTTACATATTATACCTTGTATTTTAACAAATTCATCAAAAAGTATTTAAAACTCAATTTAACATCAGCCAGAAATTAAACATGATTCTGTCCCCATAAATAAATTCTCTTCTTGACACTAAATTCTTTCACATAATTAAATTTTCCTCCTGAAAAAGTTACGAGTGCTTTGGTGCAACTGCTCTGCCAAGAAACAGAATGGCTTTCGCTTTATCTTCCCTGATGAAGAACAAAAACGGATGATCAGCTCGGAAATCCACTGGTTTTTCTCGATTCAGCACCATACATCGGTTCGTCATGACCATGGCAGTTGCAGCAGCTGCTTCTGTTCCCTCCTCATTCACATCCACAAACGCTTTATGCACCACCTTCGAAGCATGTGAAATGAGCCATAAGCCCATAACGAGAACACTGACAGTTGATTAGGTAGATTGGTAGAAGACTGGCCACCTACCATCGTATGCAGCGATTGATAAAATGACGTCACTAACACGTCATACCCATGGCTGGCTCTTGCGATTATCTACTCTTCGTTTTAGTTCAGGATAGGCCAAATTGAACATTGAACAAGTTGATTGGTGATTTTGTAATAATTTATATAATTTCCGATTAAACGGAGTTAAAATTCCACGTTCTGTCGTTAGACGTTTCTTGGAATACCTCTTGGGTAGATTTTGCGCTACGCCATTCTTGATATGCAATCGGATGGTCGGATCTGAACAATAATATTTGAAGTAGCGGTCCAGGCACCGTCCAGCTGAATGGAAATCTCTACCAGAAGTCCAGAACAAATCCGAAGATCCTCCTCAATTAAAATTTTTTAATGTAAACGTAAAACTCATCTCTTCTCAAAGTACTATGATTATTAACTACATTGTAGTGCGTCCTTCGATTGAGACTTTGTTTTATTAAGGCGCGTTATAAATACAAGTCCGAAAGAAAACCCGTTAACTCCGCCATTATTCCACCTTTGGTAGTGCCAGTCCCAAGTCTGGAGAAATCAAGAGGGTGATGCTAATAATCTTTGTGTTGTTCAACAGCAACAGCAATAACCAAATCCGTTTTACAGTTCTAACCATCAGACCATTTCCGTATGCATATTGCACTTGCTTTGTGTTCAAACACTCCAGTACTATCCACATTGGCTACACCAGTGCTTCCCAAACTTTTTAGTGTCACGGACCGGCAGGAATTAACTTTTCAGTGTCACGGACCGGCAGGAATTTTTCCACTGCAGGAGGACCGATGCCAAATTTATTAATTATTTCACATTTTCGTTTTTGGTCACCTAAATTCTTCAAAATGTATTGAAATTGATTAAAATGCATGTAGGCCTATAGCCAATTATACGACTCTATTGCCCTTTAAATGCTAGCCCAAAAAGTTTTTTTATGACTTTTAAAAATGTATTTGTCATTTTTTGATTCCGAAACAATTTCACCAGTTTCATGACTCACTTTGCGGACCGGCAACTGAGGACTCGCGGACTGACACCGGTCCGCGGACCACCACTTTGGGAAGCACTGGGCTACACTGCAACTGTGCAGTTTAAATACACTGATTGAGTGCGTGAACCAAGATAAGCACTAAACCAATTTAGTGCAGGACCATAGATCCAAACCAGTGCTTTAGACAATGAAGAAGAAGAGAATCATCCACATTTTCAAAAGCAGCAGAGAAGTCAAGAAGAACAAGTGGTGTGCCTTACACCGTCCACTGACCATAAGATGTCTGACATTTATTAACAGCAAGAAGTATGAAGAACACACCCATCACATTATCAGATTTATTCAAGACACTAGCTATATTTCTACTTGCATAAACTCAAAGCAAAAAGCTAGGTACGCATTCCACTGAAGAATAGTCAAGAAAATCATTAAAAATTATAGTCCACCTCTCATTTTCTAATGTACATGTAGTACATATATGTGACGCTGCCTCTTAATGCACTAATATCATAATTTCTCGATCGTTTTAACCTCAGACTTTCTGCAGCCAGAGCTGCCAGACAGAGGAGCTCCTTGGAGTAAATCCATCAATGGCACAAAATAGTTAAGGTTGGCCCAAAAAGGTTAGTTAGAATTGCCTAACAAAGTTGGAAAACAAAGTAACATTATCAAAGTGGTATACTAAAACAAAACGGCAATATAATATCCGGGAGACTAAGACAAGGTTCTGAAAAACTGAAGGAAATTAATTTATAAAAACTGGAAACTACAACCGGTAATCAAAAACCTTGGAAGCTAAATGACCGTAAAGCAACTATTAAACTGGACATTTAGTCAAAAATCTGTATATAGATTTAAATTCTTTGCAAGATTCAATTGTCTTTCTGGAAGAGTTATGAGTGCTTTGGTGCAACTACTCTGCCAAGAAACAAAATTGCTTTTGTTTTCTCTTCTCTGATGAAGAACAAAAACCGATGGTCAGCTCGGAATTCCACTGGGTCTGCTCGTGATATTACCGCACTATACGCCATCATCATCTTAGCTGCAGCAGTTGCAGCAGCTGCCTCTGTTCCACCTTCATTCACATCCACAAACGCTTTATGCACCACGTTCGAAGCATACAGATCCTTCGTTCCATCGATGCCCGAGAGATCCGCAGATCTTGGCTCGAAGATTGATTTCATCCCCATATCAAAGAGGACTTCCTTCAGCTCGAGATTCTCCTCCATCTTAAACTTCGGCAGCCAAAGATTCACATCAGGATGTTGTTGAAATCCGCTGTCGATGCTAACGAGATGATCAGCAGTCAGCTTCTTCTCGAGATCCGCAAGCGAAGAAGACTTTTTATCTGGGAGCAGAATAAACATGCTCAATGCTCCAGACTTGTACGGCAGCTTTAAGACTTGGCATGAAAGATCATTGGAATAGCAGTAACCTGCTCTTTTAACCTCTCGAAACATCAGCTGCACTTTAATGGTCTCATCTTTTGAAACGTGGAAGTCGGCTTCTTGTGTACTGTACTTCTCGAACTGGTCATGCCAGGCACACTTGAAGTAAATGGCGTTGATAAGAACGAGTACAGTGGAAGCGTCAACGCCACTTGGTGACAGGATGTCTTTTATTTTCTGGTTTGTGATCTTCTCCACCCAGTTGTTGATCTCTGCAACTGCGTTGTCCTTCGCTTTCCTGCTCAACATGAAAAAAAGCTTGAATTCACTACAAATTCTATACGAAACGTTGGATTTAACACAACTTCAAGGACTGTGATGCATTGTGCATAAAATGTATACGAATTCATTCCCGAAATTCAGATTTACTCGCTGCACGCAATATAGGCTATAGGCTACTTTAAAAATTAAATAAATTACTTTACCTCATTGCAAACTAATTGTGGAGCTCTTCCTTGTGCTGTTTCACTGTCTTCAAATCCGTCTTTTGTAAAACCAAATTTTGGAAAATTTCACAAAAATCTCTTAATGACATCAGCACAGTGTGTTTCTTAAATGCAATTAACATTTCTAATGTAATGTAATAAAATCTAGTCACGATGTGCGCCCACGCTCGTAAAACTGTGTTCTTTCTAGATTTGATTCCCTCACCAGGCACAGTTTCCTGGCTACGATCCTGTACAGTTAGGCTACTGTGTTTTTAGTTAACTTTTTTACTAACTTTTCTGCTAATAGTTGATAACTTTGTACGTAAAGTGTCGTGCGTTTGCAAGCGCTTAATAAAGAACACAATTACTTACTTACTTACTTATTTCTATAGCACCGTTTTTCGTAAGTCCAAAGGCATGAAATTGACCAGACAGCAAATTCCAAAGGTTAGGAGCAGACACCGAGAAAAAGACAGTTAAAATCTTAACGTTAAGACCTGTGCTGTCCAACACATGGTCCGTTGGTTGATTTTAAGTGAATCTCCAAGAAGAAGTAAAAGACAAAGTCACTGGCGTATTTGCATAGCTATTCATTCGTAACTTGGCTCATCAATTGACAATGTGAACACAAAATCCAAACAATTCCTACCCTAATCCATCAAATTCTCCGCCTTCCAAACTGTCTCATCCTCAAAAAACCACCTTAGCAGCTTCTCTATGTCCTCTCTATGGCAACTGGACTCGGATCCCCACATGACACTTTTGTACAACCCCTCTGACAAGACACAGCGCTCATTAATACGCTGATGACCGGTGCTTAGCTCTAGAGTAGCGCATTATAAATTTAGACTTTATGATTACAATTAAATCACGTACCGTACCTAAAACTGACAGGATTCAGTTCGGCGTCATAGTGCTTCCTGCAAGCATTCTGAAATTCGTCCAAGATCTTGAAAGACTCCTCTCCATACAGACGATTTGCCATGTGCAGCTGGAAGGCCGACTCCTTGTTGCACTTCTTCAGGTGATCAATGAAGTCGCTGAACGCCTCATGGACTTTTGCCTCTTCGAGAGCATCAAAATGAAGGGTTTTCTTCATCTCCTCCAAGGTCTTGCCTCTGGCACCCAAGTATGCCATGCTCAACACAGCCGAGATGCTAAGGGGTGACATGAACAGGTTGCCTTTGCTTCTTTTCCCTTGCTCCTTGTACAGTGCCAGGGCGAATCTGGAAATGGCTAAAACCAGATCCTGGCCATCTTTCTCGTTTTTAAATACTTTGCCTATGCGTGCCATGTCGCTAATGTTGCCTCTGTCGTTATGACTCTGAAAAATCAAAAACTGTTTCTGGAATTTTCAATCCACAAGGTTCTTATTATATGAGAAGTAAAGCAGACACTTTTTAACCTATCACAGCAGGGCACAATTCATGGTTGGCAGTAGGAAGCAGACCCATGGAGTGGACCAAAATGTAAATTTAGTAAATTGTACCTTCAGCAGAAAGAATACCGGAAGGGGAAGTTAAAATGTATGATCAAAATATTCATATTTAAACAAACAAGTGTATGATCAAAATATTCATATTTAATCGAATCCAGTTGGTATCAAATTCATAGATATGAGGCACAGTTCGGCTGGAATATTTATAATCTTTTTATTTACCTCAATAGGCGCTACATGACTTGTGCATTACTTTTAATTGTTTAATAATATAATATAGCCTACAATACTACTAGATCTATACTTATAGCGCGCTTTAACAATAACAAAACAGGTCTTGCACAACAGCGCGTTAAGCTACATTCTTCGGCATAGTGCAGTGAGAACAGATGACTTGAATTTTGACTTAGGCCTAAACTGAGCAACTGTGCATTGAAGAACTGATGTCGAATTATGTAAAAGTCTAGTAAATAAGGAACCAAACCTTGAAAACACCAAGAATGCGTAGGGCGTTCCCGGACCAAAACCCTTTTGTCGACTTGGTTCCGCACTGTACTCCTTGTATATTTAATTGCGATAAATAACTGTATTTACATGTCTGGAAATTCCGTAATAAACAGCGTCGTGTGACTAGACATTCATCGGGGTTGGGGGCGTGTGCTTTATATCCCCAGGGGGCGTATTAGTAGATCCTACAGTGCTACGGGTCCAATGCTTTTTAGGAGCCAATAGAATGACGTGTTATAAATAGCGTGATCTCCTTTGGCTTCAGCCGATAGTAAGCCTTGACAAACCCCTCAACTACGTGATAGACTGATAGTGGTCACTTTCAACTGATCAAATGGGCATATGTATCACCGGTTAAACACACATACATTACCGAAGGCTTTTTATTGATACCAAAGTTTTGCTGGTACGCCGAGGATGAGGTCATTAAATTATTAGTTCAAAACCCGCATCAGTTTACTGCCGTTATACGGTGTCTTTGGCATGGTATCATATTTTCTAATGACGACATTAACCCTAACCCTGACCCTAACCGACTCTCACGTCGCAGTATGATTAAGTCTTCGTACGGAGTTCGAAATCGGGTAATAAAACATTTAGAATCGGGGTGCGTAGGTTTATCGCGACCTCAGTGTCGGTTCGGAGGCGTTGAGAGTTGGTTAGGGTAAGTTTAGGCGTCGTGAGGGTTGGTTAGGGTCAGGGTTAGGGTTAGTGTCGTCATTAGAAAACATGGTACCTTCCGCGCAGCATGCCAAAAGATAGGCCTACCGTAAAACGCCTATAAGCTTACGCACCCTGATACCAAAATAATGTTCGCCCGAAATCGGACGGCATCCACGGCATAGAACGAGAATTCGTGACTTCAGGCTTTAATATTCGTAAATATTCGTGAATATTAGGACATTTGTAATATTCGTAAATATTCGTAAATATTCGTTGATGAATGTTACTGTTTCCGATTTTTTACGAACTAATTTAAGAATATGTGCACTGGTTTTGCGGCGCTGTACTTAGAGCAGTGGTCCGTAAGCTGGTACCGTACGCTTAGGAACTCTGTAAAAAGCCGACCATGACTCTGTCTCTGTCTCTCGCTCTCTCTCTCTCTCTCTCTCTCTCTCTGTCTCTCTCTCTCTCTCTCTCTCTCTCTCTCTCTCTCTCTCTCTCTCTCTCTGTCTCTCTCTCTACGCTGTCTCTCTCTGTCTCTGTCTGTCTCTCTACTGTTTCTCTTCCTCTCGGACAGAGAGGGAAATAAATCATACGATCTCTCTCCCTCTCTATCCGTCTGTCTCTGTTTCTCTCTGCGGTGAAACTCACCCGCTCAGTAATTCTATATAATGTTAAGCTATGTTTGGATGACTGATGTTCCGGTAACGAAGTTCCAACGATGCCGGCAACTTTGATTAATTATATGCCAGGTTCGACTGCGGCCAAAATCCTCCTACTCAGTTCAGGAATCTTGGGCTGAGTGATAGGGAATTATAGAGATAGCGGGGTCATACAATCGGTGTTTGTTTCATACTGGTGTCGTTCGTTTGGGCGCCAAAAATTTGAATACTGCATGAACGGCCCACATGTGGCCTATTGAGACTTCGAACAATAAACTACGTGAAGTTACTGATATACGGTAAGATGAGTAACTGTAACATTTAACTGTTCTTGTTCTAGCTCTAATACCTACACTGAATTTTTTACTACCATTTCCGGATTTTGAAGAATTAAACAAACAAAAATTGAATATTCGTTGACCAGTTTAATATTCGTCAATATTCGTAAATTTCTAAAAATCTTAATAAATTATTCGTATTATGCGCATACTCGTTCTATGGCCTACACAGTCACCGTTACGGAGTGGCTCGAACCCGAACGCCTCGCTTTACAAAGCCAGCGCCCAAACCAATCGACTACGTGCTCTCTTTCTGTTTTTGCGAAGTTAGCTTAGGCTAACACACATATAACATGAGACACAGACTTTTAAAGTGCTTCAGAAGAGATACAATCTGTGTTAGAACCACTGCAAGTTAACCTGTAATGCTTAATAGCCAGATTTTCCTAGCTTCCTCTTGAAAGCTGATAGTGTCCACTGAGACAGTATACCATCATCCAAATCACTCCATAAGTCTGCAACCCTTGCAGCCAATGAGTCGTTGGTTGTTGGCAAGGAAGAACATCCTTACTCATTAAAATTAAATATGGTTAACATGGATGGATTCAATCGATTGACATAATAGGCTATATCTGAATTTCAACCAGGCTACAGAAACGGACTAAAAGATTGGAGTTCATTCGACTGCTGCGAATTTGTAATTATGCCAATGGTTATCTCCCTGTTGCGGTTGTTGAGCAGGCTAGTGAGCAGAAATGTTGGAGAGCTACAGCTACGTGTCACTCAGTCAGGTCGCTAGGGTGGGCTTACATGTAAAAGCAATGCCTGAGCATAAGACAAAACATTCAAGTCTTCTTTCTCTGTGATTTAATTTATTCTTCTGTCATTTACGTGAGTTTTGACATGTACGTGAGTTTGGAAATTAAAAAACAGTTCAAATATCCAAGAATATAACAGGGTTGGAAGTCGTTCAGGAGACATGCATGGAATGTCACAGGATTTGTTCATTTGCGTAATTGCAGCGTTTCTTAACACCAACGACTCTGAAATCGAGTTTTACAAATGACACCAGAACAGTGTACACTTGGCGAAAGCTGCACTTCTCAAAACAGGCTGCCAAACAGCACTGTTAGCTTTAAGTACAAAGTACATTTCACGTTACAACTCTTCCAGAATGCCCATTAACATAAAATTAGTGAGACCCGTATTGGAATATGACACCAATGGTGGGAATGCTGGCAGGTATATAACCCTTTGTGGGTTCTTAAAACAAGTTATACAGTTGTCCAGATAGGTTACATACATTTTAAGCAATGTATCAACAAGATGGATTGACACTTTTACCAGGAAGCTTGCAGAGCAACTTGGCTCCCGTTCCATCAACAACAGGTCTATTGATCAGAGATGGGTACGATTAGCTAGAACTGCTAATCGATTAGAATTAGAATTAGCTCCTGAAATTTGCTAATCGATTAGAATTAGAATTAGCAAAAAGGGTTTAGCTAATCGATTAGAATTAGAATGAGCAGCAGCTAATCGATTAGCAATTAGAATTAGATTTCGATAATCGATAGTTCGATACATATATTTGCTTCATGAATTTGTCAAATTGTAATCAGAGCACAGCAAGTTACTAAAGCAAGTTGTAGCCTATTACAATACCTAAAGCTTTAGCCTATTACAATACCTAAAGCTGTAGCCTATTACAATATCTAAAGCTGCACAACTGCTATGTGTGAGAACAATCCAAAAGCCAGCAAACAACACCACATCGGTCAATACATGCTACAATTATTGACATTGCTACTGCATAAATTCACTATTGCATTTTGCAATTAGCATGTCTTGAATCAGTGCATCACTTAGCCTACAGCGCCTAGCGTTTACGATGTAGCCACAACAAAACTAAATACGCGCTTCCATGGCAGCTGAGGTTGCAGGAACACAGTGATGCTGTAGATGAAGAACATGAAGACATGCAAATCTTTCAGTGTTGCATGAGCAGAATGGACAGATAACCATGAACAGATCATTGCAGGTTTGAAACAGCCTTCAGATAAATAAGTAAGTAAGGAATTCTTGAAAACTCAATATTAATAAACTCATTCTTAATGAATGCGTTCTCAGCTTAATTTTAGCACATCTAATCGATCAGCTAATCGATTTTCGATTAGAATTAGCTGATAATTGCTAATCGATTAGAATTAGAATTAGCATCAGATGACAGCTAATCGATTAGAATTAGAATTAGCTGTTTGTCTAATCGATTAGCTAATCGGATTAGCATCTAATCGATTAGTTACCCATCTCTGCTATTGATAGGCCTATACTCCACTCACCTCAAACGAATAGATAAAGAGATGCAAAGTTAGAGTATTAACCAATAGAATATACCCTAACAATCCAGTAATGACTTAAATTAAAGACGCAAGCATTGATACAACATTTCAAAGTGAAAAATAACAGAAGCAAAACAGCGCCCAACAGCAACTCTTATTTAGGACATAATTATGAAGCCCTTATCATGGCCGGGCCTTATGACACTGTTTCCATATTGGCTTCAAATGTCTGAAATATAGGCACATGTAGCCTATTGCGTCATATGAAACCACACAGGAATACGATCATATTGTTTTCGTTTGTGAATTGTGATGTCATAAATATAGTCCACATGTTACGTCATATCATATCAGAGGTCCGTGGTCATATGAAGCTCATAGGGGAATATTTCGATATGGGCTTTGCGCGTTCTAAATACGGTCCATGTGTAACGTCACATGAAGCCAATACGAGAATATTGTCATATGCATATGGGCTTCGTATGTCCCACATAGGCCTACATGACGCTGCTTTAATTGTGTAAACTTCATTTCTATAAGCTTCAGGCTAGAGTTACAACCTTCAAGCATAATCACGCGCATATGAGTATAGGTAGGCCTACACACTAATAACAACTAATCTAACACGGTGAAATTCAAGCAGTTTACATGATCAAATTTCGTTGTCAAAGCACAATTACAGATCTACTAGATTCTGCATAGCTTATACTGTAGGACTCTTTACACATTTTCGAATACAATACGCACACAAACACATACACACACGGGCAATGTAGGACGACGGGTCTCCTTTACGTGGATTTTGAGATATTAATTAGATTTACTTTACATTACAACATCCTCCATCACTGCTTGAAGGTGTGTTTGTGGGGCTGACTGCTCTGCCAAGAAACAGTTTCTTTTCTCCTGTCTTCCCGGATGAAGAACAGTAACGGATGATCAGCTCGGAATTGCTCTGATCTGGGTGGGGCACACGGCGACACAGGCCAGCGAACTCAAGTTGCACCAGCTGCTTACATTCCGTCCTCATTCACATCCACAAATGCTTTATGCACCACCGACGAAGCACACAGATCCTTTATTCCATCAATACCCGCTGATTCTGGCTCGAAGATCGATTTCAATCTAATTACAGTTAAGAAGCACTACTATTCATCTGCCTAACTAATTACAGTCAGCATGAAATACCAGTTGAGTACATGTATAATATTAAAAGCCTCTTTTGTAAAATACCCCCTATCCATGGGCGGAGTTTATCAGGGGCTAGGGGGGGCTAAGCCCCCCCCCCATGAATCCACAGACTTGACCATGCGCTATTAAGGTATAGTGCAAATCTCATGGAATAGCCATCCCATCTCTACCAGATCCTGTCTGCACATATGACTCTGGTCCAAGTACACAAGGCATAGCAGCCGCAAGCAGTGGCGTAAATAATGGGGGGCAGAGGGGGACTGTCCCCCCAAAGTTTTGACTTAAGCCCTTCTGTCCCCCCCCCAAAAAAAAAATCCGGCCCTCGTAGGTACCCCAAAGTTATGTATAGATTTTCGCCTCTGGCCGCAAGAAGTCGGAGGACTGATAAAACTGCGTCATCCCTTCGAGACTTCTTCGTTGCTACTGCATTTGGACAACGTGAATGCATTGATGATTCAGAAAGTGCAGCAATGGACGCAAGAAACCAGCGCCTTCACTCTGGTTTACTCAGCTGTATCTGTCTCTTTTTGATACACTAATTGGCCAGTTGAAGTTCCGTTTCGACATATACATGAGTTTACAAGGTAACAATATGAGTGGAACTAGACGCTTAGTCTACACTGCATTAGCGTAGTCGACTAGTCGCAGTCTTTGATGTAGGCCTAAGGCCATAGTGTTGGACAATATGAACATGGCCAAATCCGTTGAAACCGTATTGCACCTCGATAAGGATGGAATCAATTAAGGCGCTCGCTGACAAATGCGCCAACATCCTTAACATCAATCCGCAAGGTCTGTTATTCGAAATGAAAACGTTTTCAAGCACGGAAATTGAAATTACCTTTAATATAATTCAGAAGAACTGACCGAAGATGTCTATTATTATCATCGTTAGTTTCGTTACAACAGAATGGTGCCGTTAGCACTAATGTTGCCCGTGGGTTCAGCAACCGCTGAGTCTGAGAGAAGTTATTCAGCGATGCGACGCATAAGAAACTGGTTGCGATCAACCATGGGACAGGAACGCCTTTTTCGCTGGCTCTTCTGAACTTTGAATATGATCTGACAGCAGCTGCTGCTTTAGTCCCCGAAGACCAGTTATCATGTGGGCCCTATGTAGACCTGGGAGTCGACCCCAATAAGTCGACCCCAGTCGATTTGGGCATCCCAAGTCGAGTCGTTTCTGCTTAGCGCAACTGACCCCCAAGTCGAATTTGTACTGAAAAGTAACCTCAAGTTGTTTTCTACAGAAGTCGACTTAAACCGACTTGGGACACAAACAAATCTAAATTTATCTCGCCACACTAATGATCGTGAGGCCACGGCGGCGTTTAAGCAGTTGCATAGTGTTTTTAGTGTGAACAAGGGTTTTTAATACCTATAGTGTGTTAGGGTTGTGTCAGGACAATACACCTGTATATTATTATGTATAAACATGATCTAGTTGAGCGGGCGGTCAGCGCCGCTTGTCTTAGGTAAACATTGACTGAATATAGCTTGTACTGAGCACGTGCTAATAGCGCGGGAAAGGTTAGAAATTGCTGATTACAGTCGATTTGAATAGTAGATAGAGCTGTATATTGAGAGTGAAGTGTTAAGAAATATAGTTGATTTATGTTGACGATATATATTGAATTGAAGTGTTGAAGATAAAAGTTGATTTTCATCTAATTTGAAAGAGTAAGAAACGCAGAACGGTACTGCGATGTTATTTTGTATTATCGACGCCGGTTGCGTCGGTTGGGCTAAGCAGTTACTTAGGCCGGTTATCCCGTAGTTTAGGTTGGTAAATTATTTGAATGTCTTCAATGCCGTACTTCATGTTGGTAAGTAAGCAGTCTACCTATGTCCATGATAATTATCATCAATCCTGCTTCCATTTCATAGAAAAATATTTATAATCATCCCCTTCCATTTCGTGAAAAAAATGACCCAACTTCTATGTAAAAAAAAAATATTTTTCATCAATGGAACTTTTATTTAAGCAAAGAACTATTCTCATGGGTCCAGCTTCTACTTACGGAAACAATCATTTTCACCATTCCAGCTTCTATTGCGTGAAGAACTAAGTTTAATCAATCCAGCTTCTATTTACGGTAAAAATTATTTCCATCAATCCAACTTCTATTTAAACACATAAATGGTTTCATCAATCCCACTTCCATTTAGGGAAACAATTTCTTTAATCAATCCAGCTTCCATTTTAATTTCATGATATAAAATAATTTACCAACCTAAACTTAGGCCTACTTATTTTTTATCGGTGTCGATTTATCTATATCATGATTTATTATATGTTAAAGCGTCACACGTACGTTTAATAAAACTGGTGAATCGAAATGCTAATATAAGTGTTAGCACGTCTGCCTTATCAAGAGCTGAACACGCGCAAATCAATGAACTTTTAGTCGTCAGTGAATTCGACCCTAAGAAATCTGGATCTCATACTAATCAATCGATCGTTTGGCGATACTTTGGTGCACTGCATTAGTCGTTTGCAGACGGAAAAAACTGTTGTATAATTGTATTAGACAATGATCGACTATATTATCGGTGAGTGGTAGTACTGTGGGATGATACGCATGCATTAATTTCTATTTGAATGACGTTAGTGGCCAAATAATTATGACAACAGAATTAAACTGTGTCATTATAACACGCCATTCAGTGCAACCAGTCCGCGGTTCACTGCAGATTCTTCTGTTAACCCATTAGAGCATTACAAAACTATTCAAGCACAAACACAAACAGCTTAAAATAGGCCTAATAAGCAATTTTATTCATCAGGTGTTGAGATCTCATTACTCATTAGTATAAGAAATTAATGCTTGCCAGGCAAATTGGCATGACATTTTTGTATTATTAGCCGTACGTAAGCTAATCGTAATTACCATGTCAGAAGTCGACTTAAAGTCGAAAGTTGGTTGTTTTTCTGCCAAGTCGGGTCAAGTCGTTTTGACTCCAAGTTGTCGACTTCAAGTCGACCTCAAGTCACTTTAGGGTCAAGTGGGGTCAGATTGGCTGACCAAAGTGACTCCCAGGTCTAGCCCTATGCAAACAGTGGAACTAGACGCTTAGTCTACACTGCATTAGCGTAGTCGACTAGTCGCAGTCTTTGATGTATACGCCTAAGGCCATAGTGTTAGTTTGTTAGCGTGACTGAGTATTGAGCATAACAGTGTGTATAACTTTGTAACAATTAAAATTCAAGTTCTGTGAGGACAGTTCTCGTAAACTTATAATTACCATATAATTACAATTGTCAAATGTTGAGTTTGAGTAAAAATTGAGTTTATGCTGATTTTCGATTAAACTCAAGTCGACTGTCCAGCTGTTTAAACACATTCACACTTTGTACATCAATTAATCAATTAATGCTTTAGCATAGTCGACTAGTCAGTCTTCGATGTAAGGCCATTACGTACATTTTAAGCAGTAAAATCCTTTCAAATCCTCTCACCAGAAGGCCAAAATTAGTACCAAGTATGCTCAAAATGCATATGGCGGCTGGGGCTTTGCCCCAGACCCCGACTGGGGGCTCAAATCGCCCCCAGACCCCTCCATTTTAAAAGGGGCCGCTTCGCGGCAGAGGAGGAGCTGAAGGTATGCTTTAGCCCCCCCATGAACTAAATCCAAACTCCGCCCATGCCCCTATCATCTGCTCGACCTCAATTTAGATGACGTTAGATACTATGGTAGCAAACATGTAGCAATACACGACATACCATTCACAGAATCGAACCCAGGAAGCACACTCACTGTGGACCAACGTTGGATGAACATTATCCGACTTTGGTCCAACGTGTTGGTGCTGGCAGGCAAACATTTCAAAGAGCAACTTCATTTAGAGCATGCAATCCAGTAATCCCATCATAAACAAAAACGAACCGGAACCACGACTTAAGGCGCCATGTTTTACGGATACGGCGTTCCGGTCGTCAAAAAGAACCGGAACGCCGTTCCGGTCCCAACCGATCCCTGATGCAATCCCAATATAACTCTTGGCATATTCTCGCAAACATCAAAGCCACTTTACATAATTATACCTTGTATTATAACGAATTCATCAGAAAGTAATTAAAACTCAATTTAACATCAGCCAGAAATTAAACATGATTCTGTCCCCATAATTAAAATCTCTTCCTGGAAAAGTTACGAGTGCTTTGGTGCGACTGCTCTGCCAAGAAACAGAATTGCTTTCGCTTTATCTTCCCTGATGAAGAACAGAAACGGATGGTCAGCTCGGAAATCCACTGGTTTATCTCGATTCAGCACCATACAGCGGTTCGTCATGACCATAGCAGTTGCAGCAGCTGCCTCCGTTCCCTCTTCGTTCACATCCACAAACGCTTTATGCACCACCTTCGAAGCATAGAGATTCATCGTTCCATCCATACCCGAGAAGTCTGCAGATCCTGGCTCGAAGATCGATTTCATTCCCATGTCACCGAGGACTTCCTTCAGCTCCATATTCTCCTCCATCTTAAACTTCGGAAGCCAAAGATTCACATCGGGGTAATGTTCAAATCCGGTGTCGATATTAGCAAGATGATCAACACTCAGCTTCTTCTCGAGATCCTCCAGCGAAGAAGACGTTTTATCCGGCAGAAGTATGAACATGCTCAGTGCTCCAGACTTGTACGGCAGCTTTAAGACTTGGCATGAAAGATCACTGGAATCGCAGTAACCTGCTCTTTCAACCTTCCGAAACATCATCTGTACTTTAACGGTCTCGTCTTTTGAAACGTGGAAGTCGGCTTCTTGGGTATTGGGCTTCAGAAACTGGTTTTTCCAGGCACTCTTGAAGTAAATGGCGTTGATGAGAACGAGCACAGTGGATGCGTCGACGCTATTTGGCGACAGGATGTCCTTGATCTTCTGGTTTGTCTTCTCTTCTACCCAGTTATTGATTTCCCGGATGGCACTGTCCGTCTCCTTCCTTCTCAAACACAGAACAAAGCAGGCAATCAAATGAATGCACCACAAAGGATATTAAAAACTATTATCTACTTAATTGGACCTCTCTTCTCATTGTCCGCAGCTCGCATTACCATCCACTTTCCAGTTGCCTACTCCGCACTGAACGATTACGATGACCTAAGGCAAAGGGTTCGGTAAGGATGTTCGCAAGAGGGGTGGGTGTAGGTGTCACCCAAATGCGGACACGGCTTTGTCCAATGCGGGCGTGCTATTCACAGAATTAAACACAGCCAGCACATTCACTGCCGGCCAAAGTTGGATAAACATTTTCCAACATTGGTTCAACTTGTGGGTGCTGGCTGGCTAACATTTCAAAGAGCAACTTCATTTAGAGCAGGAAACAGCAAAAAAACTCCTCTTGCGGCATTATCGCAAACGTCAAAGCCACATTATAAAAACTGTGTATTTTATTTAATTTATTAACAAATGGTTTAAATATCAATTTCACATCGGCAAGAAATTAAACATGATTCTGTCCCAATAAACAAATTCTAGTCCTGTATTTAAATATTCATTTTAAATCATCAAATTCTCTTCATGGAGACGCTACGAGTGCTTTGGTACAACTGCTCTACCCAGAAAGAGAATTACTTTCGCTCTATCTTCCCTAATGAAGAACAGAAACGGATGATCAGCTCGGAAATCCATTGGTTTTTCTCGAGGCATCATTCTACGGCGCTTCGTCATGACCATAGCAGTTGCAGCAGCTGCCTCTGTTCCCTCTTCATTTACATCCACAAACGCTTTATGTACCACCTTCGAAGCAAAGAGATCCTTCGTTCCATCGATGCCCGAGAGATCCGCGGATTCTCGCTCGAAGATCGATTTCATTCCCATGTCACCAAGGACTTTTTTCAGCTCAATATTCTCCTCCATTTTAAACTTCGGCAGCCACAGATTCACATCAGGATGTTGTTGAAATTCACTGTCGATGTTAACGAGATGATCAGCAGTCAGCTTTTTCTCGAGATCCTCCAGTGAAGAAGACGTTTTGTCTGGCAAAAGTATGAACATGCTCACTGCTCCAGACTTGTATGGCAGCTTTAAGACTTGACAGGAAAGCTCACTGGAATCGCTGTAACCTGCTCTTTCAACCTTCCGAAACATCATCCGTACTTTAATGGTCTCATCTTTTGAAACGTGGAAGTTGGCTTCTTCGGTATTGTTCTTCAGGAACTGGTTTTTCCAGGCACTCTTGAAGTAAATGGCGTTGATGAGAACGAGTACAGTGGAAGCGTCAACGCTACTTGGCGACAGGATGTCCTTGATCTTCTGGTTTGTCTTCTCTTCTACCCAGCTATTGATTTCTCGGATGGCACTGACGGTCTCCTTCCTTCTCAAACACAGAACACATCATGTTATCAATTCGCTGCCAAAAAACTAATTTGGAGTTTGCTGAAGTTAAGCATCGCGAAAATTCCTCATGAAATGAATAATCAGGTCTAGATGTAGCCTACATCAGAAAGGATGTTCACAAAAATGATCTTCTTAATTGGATCACTCTTCTCCTTGTCCGCATCTGACACTGCCATTCACTTTCGGTTTGCTTAATCTGAGCAGGCCGACTAGCCAGATTGTCTGCCGTTTTGATCGCGCATATACCTACTGGGCGAGATACTTTTCGACTGCCACATCCAGCAAGTTACTATAATCAGATCCAACTCGGTAAATACCATCGACATGTATGTTGTCTGACGAAGTTGTTTAAGGCACAGGCTGCACAGAAATAGATATAAGCAACAAATAAGATGCGAAGGACGTCCGCATTGGACAAAGCCGTGCCGGAATTTGCGTAATCTCTTCATCCCCAGCCTCATCCATTTGCGAGCATCCTTACTGGGCATTCCTTCACTTCTTGTGGAGTCTAAACTTACATCACCTTAAACATCTTGTGCAGCTTGCTTCAAATATTTTTATTTACATTGTTACTGTAATCTACTCCAAGCAGAAAACTTCTATATCGCAGTTGTCGTAACTCTTGCGTTCTCTATGAAAACAGTCACTGGTGATATACAAGCTAGGTCATAATCATGGGCTGCATTTTATAGGTCAGTTTATAAGGATAGACTAAATCAAGAGAGGGCAGACATTTGTTGCGAGACGTCTTCTGCACTTGTGAAATGAGCCATAAGCCCATAACGAGAACACTGACAGTTGATTAGGTAGAAGACTGGCCACCTGCCATCGTATGCAGCGATTGATAAAATGACGTCACTACACGTCATACCCATGGCTGTCTCTTGGGATTATCTACTCTTCGTTTTAGTTCAGGATCAGCGTTACCAAATTGTTTTTTCCCAAGATCTTGGGATTTTTTGATCCGACCTTGGGTTCTGGGGTTTTTCCTGAAGACCTTGGGTTTTTTCCTTGGGTTTTAAATTACTTATTAATTTATTAACTGAATCATATTTTACGTAAAAATTCAACTTTCCTCTCCAAAATAATTAAAATCGTACAAAAAATGAGTGATAATAAAATAAAACAAAGATAATACATTGTCCATTACGGTCTGGATGATCGAGATCAATAAAAGTCTTAATATTTGTGCAGCGTGGTCTATGCTATTGCTAAATATAGAATTAGTATAGCTCTAAAAGCAGATTGCATGATTTGCATCATTGTTGTTTTCCGGAAGTCAAAATTTTGCCGCGTTGCGCGTTCGAAATAAATTCAAAGTCTAAAATATTAGATTTTTTACTTTAAACATTAAATCAAAGTAAAAAAGTTGAAATGTGTGATAGAAGTAATAGTTCCAGCGACTCGGACTATGATGAAAAGAAAAACTAAGTCAACAAACGTAGTAGCAGCAGTGTTGCTAGTGTTACTAGTGCAACATATCCAGCTTTAAAAAAAACGAAATCGTGGTATCAGCAGTCATTTAATAACAGTTGGCTTCAAGATCCGGAGCTCAAGGATTGGATTGAAGCTGATTCTAAAGGCAGGTTCGTGGTCAGATGCAAGGTATGTGACTTTAGTCTGTCGAATATAAACAAATCGTCACTGTTAGCGCACAAAATGACACAGAAGCATGTCAAGAATTTTGTATTAAAAAAAGACATGACAAATATCAAGACGTTCTTTGTAACTCCCAAGGCACCTTCGTTAAGAGAACAAGTGGCCAAAGCGAAATCCTTCTTGTTGCATTCATGGCCGAGCACAATATGCCATTCAACCAGGCAGACCATCTTGTTGAAGTTATGAAACAAATGTTTCCTGACAGTACTATTGCTAAATCCATACAAACGAAGCGAACAAAAGCATCATATGTTATGCAGGATGGAATTGCAAGAGAAGAAAAACAAGATATCACAAAAATCTGCCAGGATAAAAAAATTTCAGTCATAATCGATGAAAGCACAGACATATCAATAACTCAAATTTTGGCAGTTGTAGTAAGGTACTATGATGAGAAGAAATGCAAAGTTGTTGATGCATTGTTTGACAGCATTGAGGTTGAAGATTCAACTGGAAAAGGTCTATATCACTCGGTAAAGAAGTTATTCACTGATAGAAACATTCCACTAACAAACATTATTGGATTTGAAAGTGACAATTGCTCTACAATGATGGGTGTCCGCAACGGATTTCAGGCTCATATTAAAAGAGATATTCCGTCGATATTCGTGTTAGGATGCATATGCCATTCATTTGCTCTGTGCGCAAATCATGCCAGCAATTGCTTGCCTTCTTGGCTGGAGAGTTTTGTTAAAAACGTATGCTGCTATTTTGCTCGCAGCAGCAAACGAAAACACACATTCAGGATGATTCAAAATGCTGTCGGAGCCCAAGAACATAGAATATTGAAACTTGCCCAAACTCGATGGTTGTCTCGTCAACAAGTAATTTCACGGATTCTGGAACAATGGGATGCATTGAGTTATATTTTCAGACCGAAGCTCCAACCGATAAAGTAGATGATGCTGGTGGTATTTATGAGATGATGGTGACACCAGGAACAAAACATATGTTACTGTTTCTCAATTATATTTTATCCAAAGTTGACAAAATGAACATTGAATTTCAATCCCAATATTTTCGAGTACACAAAATATTTTCAAGCATTTCAGACGAATATCGAAATTTGATGGCAATGTTCATTAGAAATGATGTCATGCAATCCAATGAACTCTCTGAAATTGATCCTTTGAATCAGGAATTGTACAAGAAACTTGGTGATATTGATGTTGGAGGTAGATGCGAGAGTATGCTAGCAAAACAGTCGTTAGGTGAGAAGGAGGTTAAATTTCGCAAAGATGCTTTAGCATTCTTGAAAGAATTGTGTGCTCAAATACGAAAACGTTTTCCGTTGGCACAAAACAGTGTCTTATCTCAGCTGAGAATTCTTGACGTTCGAGAAGCATTGTCAAATGAAAACAGGCTACAATCAATAGTTAGACTAGCGTCACAATTTCCAAATTTAGTAGCTGAAGAAGAACTGGACATACTTCAAGATCAGTGGAAACTATTGCCTAATGCAAAGGAATCTCTTGGTAGAATGGCCGATTTAACGCCTCCTGAATTTTGGTTTAAATTGAGCTCGATAAAAGACGGAAATGATCACATGAAATTCGGACTTTTGTCAAACTTTATGTGTGGACTCATGGCTCTGCCACACTCGTCGGCTTGTGTTGAGAGAATTTTCTCACAGGTAAATATGGTCAAAACTGCTCAAACGAACAAACTGCATGCTGAAACTGTTGCCAGTCGTCTACTTGCTAAACAAGCAATTGCTAGGGACGGTGTCGACTGCCATACTTGGACTCCTACCAAGTCTTTGGTTGCAGATGTTGCTGAAGGACGTTGTCATCAGCGTTACAGTGACAGACAAAAACTGAGAAAAATGCAGGAAAGCACAACTTTGGTTACATTACCTCCTTCTCAAGAAGAAGATGTTTATGACGTTATTGGCGTATTGAAATAAACAGTTGAGCATTTTCAGGTTTGAAAATTTGAAATTAAATAAAGAAATTTCATTTGAATCATATGACTTGATTAGTTGATTGCTACATTAATTCTTCATATTTTCAATTAAGATTTTCAAATTTTGACCAGTAGATAAAACATAGAACAACACGTTTATTTTAAAAACCGGTTTAATTGCATTATATTATAATATTTATCATGATAATATATGATTTATTAATTATTATGTTATTATCCCCCTTAATGTTTCAAAAGTTTGCTGAAAAACTGATCTTGGGTTTTCTTGGGTTTTTTATCGTCTGATCTTGGGTTTTTTATTCTTAGCACGTGGTTATACACTGTTCAGGATAGGCCAAATTGAACATTGACCAAGTTGATTGGTGACTTTTTTAATATTATAATTTCCGATTAAACGGAGTTAAAATTCCACGTTCTGTCGTTAGACGTTAACTTTGTTGGAATACCTCTTGGGTAGATTTTACGCTACACCATTCTTGACAATGCAAACGGATGGTCGGATCTTAACAATAATATTTGAAGTAGCTGGTCCAGCTGAATGGAAATCTCTACCAGAACCAATCCAAGATCCTCCTCAATTAATATTTTTTTAATGTAAACGTAAAACTCATCTCTTCTCAAAGTACTATGAATATTAACTACATTGTAGGGAGTCCTTCGATTGAGACTTTGTTTTATTAAGGCGCGTTATAAATACAAGTCCGAAAGCAAACCCGTTAACTCCGCCATTATTCTACCTGTGGTAGTGCCAGTCCCAAGTCTGGAGACATCAAGAGGGTGATGCTAATAATCTTAGTGTTGTTCAACAGCAACAGCAACTAACCAAATCCGTTTTACAGTTCTAACCATCAGACCATTTCCGTATGCATAGTGCACTTGCTTTGTGTTCAAACACTCCAGTACTATCCACGTTGGCTAGTGGCTACACTGCAACTGTGCAGTTTAAATACACTGATCGAGTTCGTGAACTAAGATAAACACTAAATCAATTTAGTGCAGGACCATAGATCCCAAACCAGTGCTTTAGATAATGAAGAAGAGAATCATTCACAGTATCAAAAGTAGCAGAGAAGCCAAGAAGAACAAGTGCTGTGCCTTACACTGTCCAATGAGCATAAGATGTCTGACATTTATTAACAGCAAGAAATATGAAGGCCACACCCATCACATTATCAGATTTATTCAAGGCACTAGCTATAGTTCTACTTGCATAAAATCAAAGCAAAAAGCTAGGTACGCATGCCACTGAAGAATAGTAAAGTAAATAAATAAAAATGATAGTTCTACCTCTCATTTTCTAATGTACATGTAGCAGGCCTACAGATATGTGACGCTGCCTCCTAGTTAATGCACTAATATCATAATTTCTGGATCGTTTTAACCTCAGACTTTCTGCAGCCAGACTCCTTGGAGTTAATTCATCCCCATGGCACAAAATAGTTAGGGTTGGCCCAAAAAGGTTAGTTAGAATGGTCTAACAAAGTTGGAAAACAAAGTAACATTATCAAAGTGGTATACTAAAACGGTAATATAATATCTGGGAGACTAAGACAAGATAATGAAAAACTGAAGGAAATTAATTTATAAAACTGGAAACTACAACAGGTAATCAAAAACCTTGGAAGCTAAATAATGACCGTAAAGCAACTATTAAACTAGACATTTAGTCAAAAATCTGTATATAGATCTATTTAAATTCTTTGCAAGATTCAGTTGTCTTCCTGGAAGAGTTACGAGTGCTTTGGTGCAACTGCTCTGCCAAGAAACAGAATTGCTTTCGCTTTCTCCTCTCTGATGAAGAACAAAAACGGATGATCAGCTCGGAATTCCACTGGGTCTGCTGGTGACATTCCCGCACAACACCCCAACATCATCACCATAGCAGTTGCAGCAGCTGCCTCTGTTCCCTCTTCGTTCACATCCACAAACGCTTTATGGACCACCTTCGAAGCATACAGATCCTTCGTTCCATCGATGCCCGAGAGATCCGCAGATCTTGGCTCGAAGATTGATTTCATCCCCATATCAGCGAGGATTTCCTTCAGCTCGAGATTCTCCTCCATCTTAAACTTTGGCAGCCAAAGATTCACATCAGGATGTTGTTGAAATCCGGTGTCGATGTGAACGAGATGATCAGCAGTCAGCTTCTTCTCGAGATCCTCCAGCGAAGAAGACTTTTTGTCTGGCAGCAGAATGAACATGCTCAGTGCTCCGGACTTGTACGGCAGCTGTAAGACTTGGCATGAAAGATCATTGGAATAGCAGTAACCTGCTCTCTCAACCTTTCGAAACATCATCTGTACTTTAATGGTCTCATCTTTTGAAACGTGGAAGTCGGCTTCTTGGGTATTGTGCTTCAGGAACTGTTTTTTCCAGGCACTCTTGAAGTAAATGGCATTGATGAGAACGAGTACAGTGGAAGCGTCAATGCCACTTGGTGACAGGATGTCCTTGATTTTCTTGTTTGTGATCTCTTCGACCCAGTTATTTATTTCTGCAACTGCGCTGTCCTTCGCTTTCCTGCTCAACATGAAACAAAGCTTGAATTCACTACATAATTCCATACGAAACAATTTCAAGGACTGTGATGTGTTGTGCATAAAATGTACGAATTCATTTCCAAAATTCAGGTTTACCTTACTCTCTGCACGTAAAAATATTATACACTTTAAATAAATTTAAAAAATTACTTTACCTCATTGCAAACTACTTGTGGAGCTCTTCTTTGTGCCGTTTCACTCTCTTCATGTCCGTCTTGTGAAACCATATTTTGGAAAATTTCACAAAATCTTTTAATGACACCAGCACACAGCATATTTCTTTAATCTAATCAAGCGACTCTCAAACAGGGCTGAGACTGACCTCAGAGAGCTGCTGCTTGACGAGTGTAGCAATAGTTTTGTCAGTCGTTGGTATGGAAGTTATAAATTGTTCTTTTACTACATGCTGAGAACCAGGGTTGTTCCTGTCATCAACATATCATAAGCAGGGCGAAATCTGTTTGGTGCTACTGCTATCTGCTCTCTCATTGGACAATAAAGTGTAGAACTTGGCTGCATGACATTCTGCGACAATAGGTCTACTGTCTCAAACTTCCTGGCCACACAGGAGGATCAGCTGATTAAAATCTTTACTCAGAACTTTGTGTAATCCTAGTTTATTATGAGGCAAAAAGCCTTGAAGTGACATACAGTAACGATTAAACATGGGAAAGAGACCAATGTCATATCATACAAACATAGGTTCAGATCAAACTTCGAAATTACCCAGTTGATCCCACAATGGGAAACCCTAGAATGGAGAAGTCCCACTACCTAGGGTGCCCTATAATTATAGTGCCAAGAAATTTAATCGAGAAATCTGGTTAATGCTGACTCATCTGAATGAATGGATAGGTTGACTGGAAGGGGAGTTTATGTTAAGAGCAAAATATTATATAATTAGTTTTACTCAGGTTAAGGAAGAGTTTGTTTGCTCTGAACCATACTGATATACAGTAGTTTCTAATTCAGAATTAGATCTATGGAATAAGTTGACTACAGATTTGACGTTGAGAAAGACAGTAGTATCATCAGAAAAAGTAACAGTTTGAATAAGGAAGAAGAGGAGGACAGGTCGTTGACACGGACTAGAAATATGAGTAGGCCAAGTACTGAACCTTGGGGAGACACCACAAATTATTATTCTGGAACCTGAAACTGTGTCTCCAAATGACACAAATTGTGATCTATTATTTAAATAATCTGCAAACAACTTCTTTGCCATTCCTTGAATTCACTACATAAAGCAACTATTAAGCTAAAGATGTCATCAAAAATCTGGATATAGATTTAAATAAATTCTTTGCATGATTCAATTGTCTTCCGAGAAGCATTATGAGTGTTTTGGTGCAACTGCTCTGCCAAGAAACAGAATTGCCTTGGCTTTCTCTTCTCTGATGAAGAACAAAAACGGATGATCAGCTCGGAATTCCACTGGGTCTGCTGGTGACATTTCTGCACAACACAAGATCATCATCATAGCAGTTGCAGCAGCTGCCTCTGTTCCCTCCTCATTCACATCCACAAACGCTTTATGGACCACCTTTGAAGCATACAGATCCTTCGTTCCATCGATGCCCGAGAAATTTGCAGATCCTGGCTTGAAGATTGATTTCATCCCCATGTCACTGAGGACTTCCTTCAGCTCGAGATTCTCCTCCATCTTAAACTTCGGCAGCCAAAGATTCACATCAGGATGTTGTTGAAATCCGGTGTCGATGTTAACGAGATGATCAGCAGTCAGCTTCTTCTCGAGATCCTCCAGCGAAGAAGACTTTTTGTCTGGCAGCAGAATGAACATGCTCAGTGCACCAGACTTGTATGGCAGTTTTAAGACTTGGCACGAAAGATCACTTGAATAGCAGTAATCTGCTTCTTCAACCTCCTGAAACATCAGCTGCACTTTAATGGTCTCATCTTTTGAAACTTGGAAGTCGGCTTCTTGGGTATTGTACTTCTTGAACTGGTCATGCCAGGCACTCTTGAAGTAAATGGCGTTGACAAGGACAAGCACAGTGGAAGCATCAACGCTGTTTGGTGACAGGATGTCCTTGATTTTCTGGTTTGTGATCTTCTCCACCCAGTTGTTGATCTCTGCAACTGCGCTGTCCTTCGCTTTGCTGCTCAACATGAAACAAAGCTTGAATTCACTACATAATTCTATACGAAACGTTGGATTTTACACAACTTCAAGGACTGTGATGTATTGTGCATAAAATGTACGAATTCATTCCCGAAATTCAGATTTACTTACTCTGTACGCAGTGCTTAAAGTGTAAAAAAGAAGTGCCTGGACGCCCCTTACCTTTCCCTCCCGTCCTCCCACCAATACCTTTTTCCAACCCCTCTCCCCAACTTCCCCTCCTTACTCCCATCCCCCGTCCCTCTCCTCAACCCTCTCCCTCCAATCAGAGGTGCAACTATAAAATGTTTTGTCTGTTGTTAACTCAATAAACGAATATATGGTCATGAAGTCGTATGTTGTCTCTCAACAGTTTCTGGGTCTTGCTGGTGAATTACGTAAAACTGGGACAGTTGGTGTTTTATAGGTCTAGGTGAATCGTATCGTATTGTATCAATGCGTTGTATTGAAGTCATTTAACTTAATAAGTTCATTCAGTTATGACTTATGAAACAGTCAAGACTCACAGTGGATGTGAGTCGTGTGACAGTCAGGTAGATCGTAAACTAGTTGTTAGGGCCTACGAAAACTCAGACGGTAAAACCGGAAGCGCGTATATGACGTGCGATTGATGAAAAGTTAACTAGAATGTACAAGTCGGGAATGAGATGGAGAAACAAGTTACACTTAGACGGTATACATTCAGAAATCAACATGACAACATGAAATTTCATTGGAATCTTAAAAAATTACACGTTGTTGAAAGTCACGTAGAGGAATTACAATGTTGAATGGACGCTGCATGCACGGCGTCCAGGCGGTGCTGCTTAATAAGTAGCAGGACGGCGTCCAGCCTTGAAAATAAGTGCCTGGACGCCGTCCACGCACACTTTAAGCCCTGTCTGTACGTAATATATACATTGAATAAATTTAAAAAAATTAAATAAATTACTTTACCTCATTGCACACTAATTGTGGGGTCTTCTTTGTGGTGTTTCACTGTCTTCACATCCGTCTTTTGTAAAACGAAATTTTGGAAAATTTCAAAAAATCTTTTAATGACACCAGCACACAGAATGTTTCTTTAATCTAATCAAGCGACTCTCAAATAGGGCTGAGACCGACCTCAGACAGCTGCTGCTTGACGAGTGTAGCTATAGTTTTGTCAGTCGTTGGTATGAAAGTTATATATTGTTCTTTTACCAATTACCACATGCTAAGAACCAGGGTTGTTCCCGTCATCAGCATATCATAAGCAGGGCGATAGAGATCACAAACCAGAAAATCAAGGACATCAAACTTTGTGCTACTGATAGCTGATCTCTCATCGGACAATAAAGTGTAGAACTTGGCTGCATGACACTCTGCGACAATAGGTCTACTGTCTCAAACTTGCTGGCCACACAGGAGGATCAGCTGATTAAAATCTTTACTCAGAACTTTGCGTAATTTTAGTTTATTATGAGGCAAAAGCCTTGAAGTGACATACAGTAACGATTAAACATGGGAAAGAGACCAATGTCATATCATACAAACAGGTTCAGATCAAACTTCGAAATTACCCAGTTGATCTCACAATGGGAAACCCTAAAAGGGACAAGTCCCGCTACCTAGGGTGCCCTATAATTATAGTGCCAAGAAATTTAGTCGAGAAAATCTGGTTAATGTTGGCTTCATCTAAATAAATGGATAGGTTGACTGGAGGGGGAGTTTATGTTAAGAGCAAAAAAACTATATAATTAGTTTTACTCAGGTTAAGGAAGAGTTTGTTTGCTCTGAACCATACTGATATACAGTAGTTTCTAATTCAGAATTAGATCTATGGAATAAGTTGACTACAGATTTGACGTTGAGAAAGACAGTAGTATCATCAGAAAAAAGTAACAGTTTGAATAAGGAAGAAGAGGAGGACAGGTCGTTCACACAGACTAGAAATATGAGTAGGTCAAGTACTGAACCTTGGGGAGACACCACAAGTTATTATTCTGGCACCTGAAACTGTGTCTCCAAATGACACAAATTGTGATCTATTATTTAAATAATCTGCAAACTACTTCTTTGCGATTCCTTGAATTCACTACATAAAGCAACTATTAAGCAACTATTAAGCTAAAGATGTCATTAAAAATCTGGATATAGATTTAAATAAATTCTTTGCATGATTCAATTGTCTTCCGAGAAGCATTATGAGTGTTTTGGTGCAACTGCTCTGCCAAGAAACAGAATTGCCTTGGTTTTCTCTTCTCTGATGAAGAACAAAAACGGATGATCAGCTCGGAATTCCACTGGGTCTGCTGGTGACATTACCAAACCACACCCCATCAACATCATAGCAGTTGCAGCAGCTGCCTCTGTTCCATCTTCATTCACATCCACAAACGCTTTATGCACCACCTTCGAAGCATACAGATCCTTCGTTCCATCGATGCCCGAGAAATTTGCAGATCCTGGCTTGAAGATTGATTTCATCCCCATGTCACTGAGGACTTCCTTCAGCTCGAGATTCTCCTCCATCTTAAACTTCGGCAGCCAAAGATTCACATCAGGATGTTGTTGAAATCCGGTGTCGATGTTAACGAGATGATCAGCAGTCAGCTTCTTCTCGAGATCCTCCAGCGAAGAAGACTTTTTATCTGGCAGCAGAATGAACATGCTCAGTGCTCCAGACTTGTATGGCAGCTTTAAGACTTGGCACGAAAGATCACTTGAATAGCAGTAATCTGCTTCTTCAACCTTCTGAAACATCAGCTGCACTTTAATGGTCTCATCTTTTGAAACGTGGAAGTCGGCTTCTTGGGTATTGTACTTCTCGAACTGGTCATGCCAGGCACTCTTGAAGTAAATGGCATTGATGAGAACGAGTACAGTTGAAGCCTCAATGCTACTCGGCGACAGGATGTCCTTGATTTTCTGGTTTGTGATCTCTTCGACCCAGTTGTTGATCTCTGCAACTGCGCTGTCCTTTGCTTTCCTACTCAACATGAAACAAAGCTTGAATTCACTACATAATTCTGTACGAAACGTTGGATTTTACATATCTTCAAGGACTGTGATGTATTGTTCATAAAATTAACGAATTCATTCCCGAAATTCAGATTTACTTACTCTCTGCACGTAATATATACTTTAAAGAAATTTAAAAAATTAAATAAATTACTTTACCTCATTGCAAACTAATTGTGGGGTCTTCTTTGTGGTGTTTCACTGTCTTCACATCCGTCTTTTGTAAAACCAAATTTTGGAAAATTTCACAAAATCCCTTAGTGACATCAGCACACAGTGTGTTTCTTAAATGTAATTAACATTTCTAATGTAATGTAATAAAATCTAGTCACGATCTGCGCCCACGCTCGTATAACTGTGTTCTTTCTGGATTTCATTTCCTCACCAGGCACACTGGCACAGTTTCCTGGCTAAGATGCTGTACAGCTATGCTCCTGTGTTTTTAGTTAACTTTTTACTAACTTTTCTGCTAATAGTTGATAACTTTATACATAAAGCATTGTGCATTTGTCAGCGTTTAGTAAGAACACACTTACTTACTTACTTATTTCTATAGCACCGGTTTTCATAAATCCAAAGGCATGAAACTGACCAGACAGGCAGCAAATTCCAAAGGTTCGGAGCAGACACTGAGAAAAAGACAGTTAAAATCTAAACGTTAGACCCGTGCTGTCCAACGCATGGTCCGTGGGTTGATTTTAAGTGAATGTCCAAGATGAAGTAAAAGACAAAGTCACTGGCGTACTTGCATAGCTATTCATTAGTAACTTGGCCTATCAATTGACAATATGAACACAGAATCCATACAATTCCTACCCTAATCCATCCAATTCTCCACCTTCCAAACTGTCTCATCCTCAAGAAAACCACCTGCGTCCTCTCTCTGCAGTCCATATTTTAACAGATTTTTACTACTGGTACAAAGTCTGCTGCTCCACTTTCAATGTTATCGGAAACTAACATTGAAATTAGAGTATTGCCTGGCACATATTACCAAACCACTGGGACAAATCCTAAAACTACTGGGACAAATCCTGAAACTATTGGGACATTTGTCCCAGTAGTTATACAGTTAAAATATGCACTCTCTCTCTGGCAAATGGACTCTGATCTCAACATGACATTTTTGGAAAACCCCTCCAACATGACGCAGTGCTCATTAATACGTTGATGACCGATGCTTAGCTCTAGAGTAGCGCATTATAAATTTAGAATTTACGATTACAATTCCTGCAGTTTTCTCACTGAGGCGGGCCACATAAAATGATCAGCACTGAGAAGTAAATCACTCATTCATTCATTCATTTCAGATATTTATATAGCGCCCCTTCAAGATTTCTACTCAGAGGCGCTCCCCAACTACAGCGGACACTGAATCGAAGTTTCACGCTGAAGCGCATGAGCAATTGCGAGTGAAGGACTTGCCCAGGGTCCCTACGCGGCGGCTTGAGGTGGATTCGAACCCGCAACCATCCGGCTGCAAGGTACCGAACATACCCCTACACCACTGCGCCCCACAAATCACGTACCTAAAGCTGACAGGAATCAGTTCGGCATCGTAATGGTTCCTGCAAGCATTCTGAAATTCATCCAAGATCTTAAAAGACTCCTCTCCATACAGACGATTTGCCATGTGCAGCTGAAAGGCCGACTCCTTGTTGCACTTCTTCACGTGATCGATGAAGTCGCTGAACGCCTCATGGACTTTCGCATCTTCAAGAGCATCAAAATGAAGGGTTTTCTTCATCTCTTCCAAGGTCTTGCCTCTGGCACCCAGGTAGGCCATGCTCAAAACGGCCGAGATGCTAAGGGGTGACATGAACAGGTTTCCTTTGCTTCTTTTCCCCTGTTCCTTGTACAGTGCCAGGGCGAATTTGGAAATGGCTAAAACCAGATCCTGACCATCTTTCTCGTTTTTAAATACTTGGTCTGCGCCTGCCATGTCGCTGACGTGGTTTCTGTCTTGATGGCGACTCTGAAATATTAAATAATTTTTTTGAATCTTCACTCCACAAGGTTCTTAATACATAAGAAGTAAAGTGCATACTTTTTTAACCTATCACAGCACGGCACAATTCGTGGTTGGCCGTAATAAGGAAGTATATCCATGGAGAGGACTAGAATGCAATGGTTAACTGTACTTTCAGCAGAAGAAGACCAGTGCATTAAAATGCTTAAATGAACTTTCTCATTGTTTAATAATACAATATACAATACAATTAGATATTAATAGCGCACTTTAACAAAACAAGTCTTGCACGAGAGCACGTTATGCTACATTCCTATGCATAGTGCGGTGAGAACAGATGAGTTTTTTATTTATTTTAGACTGAGCAACAGAATGTGCATTGACGAAACTGAGGTTTGAGCAGGGCTGTTCCATTCTTTGGGTCCTGAGACCGAGAAGGCACGGTTATCAAACTTCAAAGCGAAAGCTTAATGTATTTCGGAGACTTGAAGCTCTGGCTAGCACGGTCTGAACACGGGGAACTTAATAGGTGTGGCACTCAGTCAAGCAGGAGGCAGTGGTAAATGATCTAACCCGATAAATAAAATGAAGTAAGAGTAGAACCAGACTGTCGCCATAAAAAGTGTACATTTACATTTTACATTTTCGCGAGCACAACAGGAAACCTAAGTTAGAAATTCGTTAGTTTCTCTAAGTTAACTTAAATAACGAGCAACGACCGTACACACAGTGTGCAAATCGGATGAATCATGTTAAAAGTCTAGAAAATAAGGAACAAACCTTGAAAAGACCAAAAATACGTAGGGCGTTCCCGGACCAAACCCTTTTGTCGACTCGGTTCCGCACAGACTGTAGGCCCTACTTGGATATTTAATTGCGAATTAACAACACTATTTACATGTCTGGAAATTCCTAAACAACATCGTGTGACTAGACATTCATCGGGGGCGTGTGATTTACATCCCCAGGGGCGGGGTAAATGTCGCGTCTTGCTTACATTACAAATGCATTTAAACTATATTATTTTATGAAAGCAATAAATAAATATTATGTTTGCGAAGTAATTATTGCTTGTGTAGATGTAAACTAGCTCAGTAACTAAATTAAAATTTGAAGATGGGCGCCACCTTTGGATAAGTATGAAACGGATATGCAAATATATTCACCATTCTTCTAAATATAGATTCTTTGTGCTTGGAATAAACCAATGAGATATTATTATCATCACTAGAGCCCGTATGACGTATAATCCCTTGGCTAATTTTTGAAGCCAAAAAGCCCACAACCATAGATATAATAACACCTTAAAGAGAGCTCCGCAGTTAATTTATTTTGAAATGACGCGTTTTGATTGGTTGAAATTCATGAACGCAGTCAAGCTTAAGCGAGACTTTAATTTCTTTTCGAAGCTTACGCCTTGCAAAAAATACAACAGACACAAAATAACAACTTATCGATTAAATAATATTCCAGCGGCCTTGTTTTCTGGCTTTAATAAGTTGCAACATCCACACACTACACAATTTAACTTCGATCGTTTCGCCATTTTGAGAGGTCACAGGGTCAAGGCCGTTGCGCTGACTCGGGGTCACAGCCTCAACAAAGATGGCGGATGCGGGCTCTAGTGATATATTTATATATTGTACATCTCTATGGAATAAACCAAGGAATCTATAATAGGTCCGTGGAATAAATCTATCCCGATTCCTTCTCTTCCCCTCACCTCCCTCGCTATTTCAACTCTAAACATCATCCACGTTAGCCGTCTGACCTGGGACTATTATTGTCTGCCTGCCTGACTCTCCGGACCTTGACAGTTGACCTCTGCCTACCTATCGATTTTGTTTTGATAAAGCGCCGGTGAATAAGCTGGTTCCCGCGACTTCGCTTTTGTGGGCGCTCTAAAAATCTCCAGTTTACGAATACGATTAAAAAGTTATTTACAGTAGTCGAGTTTGGAATGAACGATTGAGGTGATTATTGTGCGAGTGGTCTTGTAATCAAATTAGCGGCAGTACGTGGACGACTTAAGAAAGTTAAGAGTCTTAGAATCGTAATCGTAAACACGAAACTTCTACAGCGCCCACAAAAGCGAAGTCGCGGGAACCAGCTTATTCACAGGCGCTCAATCAAAACAAAATCGATAGGCAGAGCTCAGGGTCAAAAGAAGCGCACAACACGTGGCCAAATGTGCGGATCCGATACAAGAACGTATATATATATACACAAAATATACAGTATGGGAATTGTAAAAAAAATAACTGGGGGGGTTAGACGTTGATTTATGTGTAGTTTGGGTGTAAAATGTAGACTTTACTATGGGAGCCTAAGAAAGACTAGGGGCTGAACCCCCCCCGCAACCCCACCGGAAATTCTCACCCTGAAAAATATATAATTATTCTTTGAGTCAGGTAGGCTACTTCACGCCCCCCAAAGACCTCTAGGACAAAACAGCCTTTCATTTGGTGAAAGTCCCGCGAAGACATCATTACAAATAAAAGTTTTTATAGCGCATTACTTTCCCTATGACATCATATAACGCGGAATCAGTTTATTTACCGCATCTGTAATCTGTGGCGTGTGGCATTCGGCGCTGGGTGTTGTCAACTGTTAAGTGAGGATTTAATAATTAAATTTTTGGATTAATTGATGTCGCGGCTCTTACAATGGATTCAATTAATAAGATCTGGCTGAATAGGTCGGCGAAACAGGCGCCGAAAGCGACGTTTAAATCGTTTCTATCGCCGAACGGAAGAACGGAAGAGAAGTCCAGCTGTAGCAGTGATACTACGGTAGGTACTTTACTACTGTTCTTTTTAATACAAGTAGACAAGTAGTAGGGGGCCTAGACCTACTCCCCATGGGGTAAAACTAAACCCCTTAAATGACCAGCAGTGGCTACTAATGGGTCAGCTGTGGACCCAATGGACGTGGCTGTTAGAGTCGGTATACTTTCAGTTAAAGTGTATTTCTGCTCTAACTACATGTAGTCAGTTGCCCTACTGCTTATTTATTTTGCCCTACAGTGATTCTATCAATCAATCAATCAATCAATCAATATTCGTTGAATTCAATAAATCCAGTTGTCATGAACGCAACTGGTTACAAGTAACTGTAGAGCCGAGCTTGAGTTAGTTACTGAAGACAATTACAGGTGATTATGAGACAATTAATAGGCCTATATATCTTTGAACAAGACTCCCAGAATGTAGTTACGCTTATCCTTGGTGGGGAGGATGAAATTGTGCATTCTAGGTCGTGAGTTATATTTGTTCTATCCCTTGCTATTTAGTTATTTTAACTTGCCGTTCAGTTTCCATGGTGATCATCGCCTGTTTAAATAGTTTTAACGGTGTTTGGATGTGTTAAACGTTTGAGCGCCTCTGAGTAGGTCTCGAGAAGAGGCGCTATGTAAATTCTCGAAATGAATGAATGAATTTTTGTGATGTGCTGCTTGGATGTGCTCGATAGTGTAGTGGTTAGCATTCTAGACCGCCAGTCGAGAGGTCGGGGTTCAAATCCCCGCCAGGGCAGTAGTTTGTTTCAAGATTTCTGCTCCACCTGTGCCCCAGCAATCTCGGCGATGATCAGTGTACTGACCGTACACTGTCAGTGGGAAGATGAGACAGCAAGGGAGAGGACTGGCCACCTGCCTTCATATGCTGAGGTTAAGAAAATGAAGTTGCCAGCACTTCATATGCATGGCTTCTTCAGGGCTAGCTTAAGAGACTCTTCTGTGATGCCCTTTTTGAGAGTGTTTCAACAAACATTATTGGCTTGCTCGCATGCATCTTAAGACCTATTTAAGAAGAAGAAGAGGATGAGGAAGAAGAAGAGGAAGAAGAGGAGGAGGAAGAAGAGGAAGAGGAAGAGGAGGCACATAAAAAAGAGGAGGGAGAGAAGGAGGAGGAAAAGGAAGAAGAGGAAGAAGAGGAGGAGGAAAAAGGAGGAAGAGGAAGAAGAGGAGGAGGAAAACGAGGAAGAGGAGGAGGAAAAGGAGGAAGAGGAAGAAAAGGAGGAGGAAGAGGAAGAAGAGGAGGAGGAAGAGGAAGAAGAGGAGGAGGAAGAGGAGGCAGAGAGAAAAAGAGGAGGAGGAAGAGAAGGAGGAGGAAAAGGAGGAAGTGGAGAGGAAGAAGAGGAGGAGGAAGAAGAGGAGGAAAAGGAAGAAGAGGAGGAGGAAGAGAAAAAGGAGGCGGAGGAGGAAGAAGAGGAAGCAGCAGAGGAAGAAGCAGAGGAGAAAGAAGAAGATGAATAACAGGAAGAGGAAGAAGAAGAGGATGTGGTCTGCCTGTAAAACCTCTAGACTATCGTTCACCCAACTGAACTCCAGCCTCTTAGTAACTGGCAACACACAACGTTACTGGCCATATCAGAACCAGGCAGAGATAATTTTGGAAAGTCTGGTCTATGATATGCATTTCATCATGCATGAATCATAACCACACAGTTGTTGTGTGAAGCCACTGACAGACATTCTACAGTTACTGCTTCCATATATGGCTTTGTTTACTCTCTCAGGTGGATAGTATCTATGAGATGATAGAAGAAAAACTTGAAAACATCAAAGGAAATGATTATGCAATTGTAATGGTAGATTGGAATGCATCAGTTGGTGAAGGAGGTCTAGAAAAATATGTAGGTAAATATGGACTAGGGAAGAGAAATGAAAGAGGAGAGAAGCTAGTAGAATTTTGTAAAAGACAGGAACTGTTGATAACAAACACTTGCAAGAAAAAAGGAGAAGATATACATGGAAAGCACCAGGAGATAGCACAAGATACCAACTGGATTATATCATGGTTAGACAAAGATATAGAAACAGCGTGAAAAATTCAAAAGCACTACCGGGCGCTGATGCAGACACGGACCATAACCTGGTGGCAATGACAGTTCACCTGCAACTAAAATTCATCAGGAAGAAGAAAGCAACGAAGAAAAGGTGGGATAGAGAAAAATTGAAAACAAACAGCAAGGCACTATCAGATAAGATAGAGGAACATCTGGAGGAAAGAAAATCGATGACAACAGAGGAAAGATGGAATAGACTAAAGGAGATTGTGAAAACAGCAGCAGTGGAGATGATAGGATTCCAGAAAGGGGCAGCTCCTCGCAAACCGTGGGTAACGACAGAGATGATACATGAGATGGAAGAAAGAAGAAAATGGAAGCATCAAAGCACAGAGAAGGCAAAGAGTGAATATAGAAGACTAAACAACCAACTAAGAAAAGCAACAGACAAGGCAAGAGAGCAATGGTGGGAGGAACAATGTGATGACCTTGAGAAACTACAAGCAAATGGAAGACATGACCTGGTATATGAAAAGATTAAAATACTAACAAGGAAACAAAGTGGAACTAGGGACATTGCAATCAAAGATAGGAATGGAAAGTTATTACAGGATCCCGAGGAAGTACGAAGTCGATGGAAGGAGTATGTAGAAGAACTATATAAGGGTGAAGATAACAGAGATGACTACACAGAAGAAACAACGCAGAGTGAGGAGAATATGGGACCGGATTTGCTGAAAGAAGAGATACTGGCAGCCATTGGAGAAATGAAAAACAATAAAGCTGAAGGAATTGATAACATCCCAATTGAAATGATTAAAAACTTTGGAGAAAAGGCAATGAAAGAACTAGTACAACTATGCAAAGACATATACAACACAGGAGTATGGCCGGAGGACTTCTTACAGACCATTATGGTTCCTATAAAGAAGAAACCAAATGCAACAACATGTGAAGACCACAGAACTATTAGCCTACTAACACATGCATCCAAAATCGTACTAAGAGTTATCACGAAGAGAATGCAGTCAAGGGCAGAAACAAATGACTGCCTAGGAGAGGACCAATACGGCTTCAGAAAGGGAAGGGGCACAAGAGATGCAATTGGAGCGCTGAGGGTGCTGACAGAAAGAAGCATACAGCATGGACAGGACATCTACATTTGCTTTGTGGATTATGAAAAGGCTTTCGATAGAGTAGATTGGAAGAAATTAATGCATGCACTGAGAAGAATAGGAGTGGACTGGAAAGACAGAAGACTCATAGGAAACCTATACATGGGACAGAAAGTAAGAATAAAAATAGAAGGAGAATTCTCAGAACCAGGAGTGATAGGTAGAGGAGTACGACAAGGGTGCCCACTATCACCAATTCTCTTCAACATCTACATTGCGGAATTAGTACGAGAGGCGATGGAGGAGGTGAAAGAGGGCATAAAGGTGGGAGGAAGATTGACGAAAGCACTAAGATTTGCAGATGACCAGGCGATGTTGGCAGGCAGCCAGAATGGATTACAAAAAATGATGGATCAGCTGAATAAGATCTCAAAGGAGTATGATATGAAAATAAATATTAAAAAGACAAAGATCATGAGGATAAGCAAAGGAAAGGAAAGAACAGTAAAGATCACTATAGATGGTAAGGAACTGGAACAAGTAGGAAAATTCTGTTACCTAGGAAGTATGATCACAACTGATGCAAAGTGTCATGTAGAAATAAAGAGAAGAATAGCCATGGGAAAAGATGCCTTCTATAAAAGAAAGGAATTAATGAGAGGAAAGCTAAATAAGAATCTGAAGAAAAGAATTATCAAGTCTATGATATGGAGTGTGGTGTTATACGGATCAGAGACATGGACTCTAAGGAAGGAAGACATCAGAAGATTGGAGGCCTTCGAGATGTGGATATGGCGAAGAATGGAGAGAGTCAGCTGGATGGATCGGAGGACAAATGAAGACATACTACAAATGGTGGACGAAAAAGATCCATGATAGGGATAATAAGAAGCCGACAAAGAAAATGGATGGGCCACATCATGAGGGGAGACTCCCTTCTAAGAATTATAATTGAGGGAAGAATGGAGGGGAAGAAGACACGAGGAAGACCGAGAATGATGTTGTTGGACTGGATGATGGAGGAAGATTACAGCAAACTGAAGGAAAGAGCCAGAAAACGTGATGAATGGCGAAATTGGACGTACGAACCTGCCTAGGAAGGCAGAGAACCAAAAGAAGAAAGAAGACTCTCTCATAGACAGGCAAGTCATCGAAAGTTATCAGCGTGAGATAAATGCACACACTATTGCAACGTTGCATACGGTAGCAAAAAGTAGCGTAATGTCAGTTGACAGAATGGTGCAATATTACAAACAGTTTAATACTAAACTAAGTAAGTAAGTATATCAGGGGCCCGATAGCGCATTGGATAACATCTGGCACAGAGACCGAGAGGTACCGAGTTCGAGCCCCCGTTGGGCGGATATGTTTGTAGGCTGCTATTAGCGCCGTTGTATTGCAAGCTGTCTGTTCTGTTAGTAGTTAAGATTTCAATTGCATAACATGTAAATGTACAGCGCAGTGCGTTTGTCAGGCGCTTAAGAAAAAATATTATTATTATATTATTATTTATTATACCAATTGCTAACCGCATTTTGGTTTACAAGAGAATCACTTTTATGTGTTGGGCTAACCTAACATGTCATTAAAGTTTTGGCGTGCCATCTATCCTCTGCATTAAACGCATGCGTAAATCATCCGTATAAATATAAATGTTTGCGTGCCAAAGTGTCCGCTTGTGGTATTACCCTATTGTTGGCTCTTGGGCGCAGTAGATGCAATTTGTTGTTTAATGTATTGTTCCAAGTTGTGTGTGATGGTCTACTGGTGAGTCTGCTGGACTCAATTAAAAGGTTGGGGTTCAAATCCCCACCAGGGCAGAAGTTTGGTTCGAGATTTCTGTTCCACCTGCACCCTTAGCCAACCCAGCCATAATGAGTACACTACTATTTAGTGGGAAGATGAAATGGCGAGGTAGAGGACTGGCCACTCCGCCCTCATATGCCGAGGTTAAGAAAATGAAGTCGCTAACACTTCATACCCTCATACCCCATCAAACTCCTTTGCTCCTGCGAGCTCACACTTCTATTAGACAGCGTTGAACCTTTTCGATTGTGGGTCCCTCCATCTATAATTACCTCCCAATAGACTTGCAACTGAGGCCTCCATTAAACTCTCCTGCTTTTTATAAGTCTCTCAAATCACACTTTTTAGGTGTCGCTGGGGTGGGAGCGCCTCTGAGTAGGTCTCTTGAAGAGGTGCTATATAAATCCTCAGAATGAATGATTGTCTGCCTGTCCTTTGCCCGTTAGTCTTACAAATGGACATGATTGATGTACGAGTATGTATAAGTTCATGAAGTGGGTAACGATGTATCTGTTAGATTGGTTCCTGCACTGGGTGAGCAGCATTCCTGAGAGTTTGACGATGTTTCCATAAAATATCTTTCTACACCCTCCTACAGCTGATACTGTGTACATCTGGGACTGGTTAAAACATGCTTCACGCTAAAAAATCTCCAAAAGATGTGATTGAACGCTGGAAACTACTCTACTTGAGATAAATGGCCTTGGTGCGATTTTAAAATGTTATGGGCGTGATGTGTGATGTAACATTTAGCTGTAACATTTTTTAGCAGTATTTAAAAATGTTATGTGACATTATCTGTAATGTGGATGTAACACTTTGCAGTTACGTTTTATGTAACAGTATTTAACATGTTACATATGATTTGGATGAAACATGTTGAAATAACGTTTTATGTAGCAGTATTTAACATGCTATATGACATATGTGATTCAATGAAACATGTTGCAGTAGCGTTTTATGTTACAGTATTTAACATGTTACATGATAAATGTCATTTGGATGAAACATGTTGCAGTAATGCCTTATGTAACAGTATTCTCATGTCATGTGACATTATATGTGATGTTGATGACACCTGTTGCAGTAACGTTTTGCATAACAGTACCTAACATGTTGTGTGATGTTACGTAACACTTGATGTAATGTTTTTGCAGATTGAAGATGGTTACATGTGCAGAAGAGCAGAGGATGACTTGGAGAACGAGATTTTTCTTATGCCCGGTTCGTTGATGTCTTCACTTCGGATTTTAACGCTATTGATTTTTAACAGTGATTTTTTTATTACAAGTCATGTAAATCGAACATGTTTTTCAGCTTCACTATGAGTAAGCGTCGCACAGGTGCACTTGATAGATGTGAGAAATGGATTTGACAGAAACATTTAATAAGTCATTTGCATTGTATTTGGCGTAGTAGTGGTTTGTGTGCTGTACTGTTGAAACTCTGATTCAGAGATGTCCGTACCCCTAGCCAAGTCAGCTGTGATATATACTGTAGTTGGGAGCGCCTTCATGAGTATAAATCTTGAATGGGGCGCTATAACTTGAAGGACTGCTCTTCTTTTTCTTCATACAGTTACATACATACAATACTACTGTATTTCATTATATTGCCCTCCTTTCAAAATTCGGAAGTGCAAACACGACCATATGACAGAACATCGATGGCACAGAACAATTGTGAGTGAAGGACTTGCTCAAGGTCCGCATTACAGGCCAAGTGCTCTGTCAATTTGACTACATTATCCATTTTATATCCATCATCCAGACCAGAGTCACAGTCTTTGGGCAATTTCCATGGTTCCTTTCTTTTGATTCCTTGCTGGAGTTTTGTCTTATGTCTGAGCACTCTGAATGTTTTTCAGGTGAAATTATTATACAGAGGACGGAAGAAGTTTCACGTTCTGTTCTGTACAGCTGCGAAAACCAGGACCCAGTGGGTTCGCTTCTCGTGACAACCTATCGAGTGGTCTTCATTCAAAACGCCCGATCCCCAACAAATGGGGTGAGTTTCATCCACGGATTGGGTTATCATTTCCACGGATGTGGTGTTTGTGAGTTGTTTGTGTGGTGTTTGTGAGTTGTTTGTGTGGTGTTTGTGAGTTGTTTGTGTGGTGTTTGTGAGTTGTTTGTGTGGTGTTTGTGAGTTGTTTGTGTGGTGTTTGTGAGTTGTTTGTGTGGTGTTTGTGAGTTGTTTGTGTGGTGTTTGTGAGTTGTTTGTGTGGTGTTTGTGAGTTGTTTGTGTGGTGTTTGTGAGTTGTTTGTGTGGTGTTTGTGAGTTGTTTGTGTGGTGTTTGTGAGTTGTTTGTGTGGTGTTTGTGAGTTGTTTGTGTGGTGTTTGTGAGTTGTTTGTGTGGTGTTTGTGAGTTGTTTGTGTGGTGTTTGTGAGTTGTTTGTGTGGTGTTTGTGAGTTGTTTGTGTGGTGTTTGTGAGTTGTTTGTGTGGTGTTTGTGAGTTGTTTGTGTGGTGTTTGTGAGTTGTGTGTGGTGCTTGAGGAGGTTGTTGTTGTTGTTGAAATGCCGAGTGTTTGCGAAGTTGAGTGAGGAATGGAACTAAGTCAGTGATTGAAATTAGAGGAAATTTTCACCAAGGGGAACAATTTTTATGACTCTGAGAAAAGAATAATTTAAGACAGGAAGGATTTTAAGGAAATAAAGACTATTTTAATAAGTAAAGGACCATTTTTACCAGTGAAAGACATGTTTTTACCAGTGATTGGACAAGTTTTAACAGTGAAGGAAACTTTTTACCAGTAAAGGTTGAGTTTTACCAGTGAATGGACAGTTTTAGCCAAGGAAGGACAATTTTAACAGGAAAGGACAAACTTTAACAGTGAAAGAAGAGTTTTGCCTGAAAGGGAACAATTTTTACAAAGGCCATTTTTACCGGGAAGGGACAATTTTTACCAAGGCCATTTTTATCGAGAAGGGACAGTTGTTTACCACGGTAGGACAATTTTTACCGTTAAAGTACAGTGTTTACCAGGGAATATGTAACAAAGTACTCTATAAATCTTACATTTTTGGAGCAGACTGGTTATGCTTGGCTAGAGCCATTGTGGAAACTGAAACGTGAGTGGGCAAAACTCGTGATTTGATTCATGGCGTATTTGCGTTAAGGTGTTTGCGTTAACGCAACAAAAGGGGTCGAGTCTTAAATTAGGTCGAGGCACAAAATACTGTCCAGACCACGTTCGGTCGGTGACCGACCTAAATCATCATCATCATCAGTTCCTGATGCCAGCCATTTGGGGGCGATGAGTACGAATAAATGATCTCCATTGTCTTTGGTCATTTGTCAAGTCCATTGCTCCCCTTGGTGTTGTCCAAGTGATGTTATGTCCTCATTTATGTCATCTATCCAGTGCAGTCTTGGTCTGCCTTTGACTGATCTAAATAGATGGAGAAAATACAGGATGAAATGGTGGTGGAGAGAGCCAAGGCTTAGTTATGGCTCTAGCCAAAGAGTTCTGAACTCTCTGCAGCTTCAACATGTTTGACTTATTGATACCAGTTAGAAGCGAGTTACAGTAATCTATGCACCTGGAAACCAATGCATTTGCCAGAGATATTCTTGCAGACATGAGCACGTAATGCCTAATTCTGCATTATGTCACGAATGAACATATGGGATGACTTACAAATACTGTTTACATGGCCAATGAGAGTAGTTAGATAGTAATCAAAATAGTGCCTTTCATCATCAGCAGCATTACTGTTTTTATTAGGTCTTATTACGCTTTGAAGCGGTTTCTATTACTGTTTTGTTTAGAAGCGACCATCCATTGTTGCCTTGTTAATTGCCCTAATTAAGTCAGGCCCGGATTAAGGGCCCTGCAGCCTATATAATTTTTAATTGCAGAACAATGAAGTCCAATTGTATAGAATTACTGTGGCGTATGCAAATAACAATTAGTGATCTGCATACCATGATGACCGAAATAATATAATAATTTCGTTACCCGGCCCAGCGCCTCCATAAAGCTGAGATTAGCTTGTAAGTACTTGGGAAAACTTCTTCCCAAAACCCCCGCGTGCTGACTCAACACGCCCCCATAATTTCTCTGCGGTAGCGACTTTGATGCGAGGAGATGGGAAATGAGGGTCCCTCATTATGTACCATGTTCCTAAGGCAAGAATAGGCCTTTAATACTGGTCCTTCACTGCCTCCTCATGTTCGCAACTCTCCCACGGAAACAGTCTTTCGCTCTATAAGCTGTAAACTTGACGGCTTTTATTGATCCCGAAAGCACAGTGCATATGGCAATTAATAATAACTCGTAGTATATCCTCGTGCATTGACCAGGAAACAAGGGAGGCCCAGAAGGGGTTAAAACTTCATTTAATTAGGGTCACCCTAGTGAAAGAGAAAAGTCGGCAATGGCTGCTTATAACTAGCACAAAGGAAAAGTGAAGTTTGTCATCACAATTGATCTAATGGCTCTTAATGGCTGCCCGGCTTTTGAACTTTGTAAGAGGGCATTATCAAAATTACAGTTGTATTATATTAAAGTGGGACAGGGCGTGGACTCCGATATAATTTATTAATGTATTAAGGCCTCCATGGACAGGGTAGCCAATTGGTTAGACCGTTATAGTCCCTGCTTTGTACTTGTGTACGGGTTCGATCCTCCTCCAACCCCTGAGACGGTTACGGCGGCATAGAGACTTTGAGCAAGTCCTTCGCTCACAGTAATGCTCAGTGCCATTGATTCATAAATGATTGCACAATAATAGCGAACTTTCGTAGTTCACTCGTCATCAGTAACCGATGCCAGCCATTTGGCGGCGATGGGTACGAATAAATGAGCTCCATTGTCCTCGGTCGTTCCTCAAGTCCAATGCCCTCTTAGTGTTAGCCCATTTGATGTTATGCCCTCTTTTACTGACGATGGGATAGAAATTATTGTCATTACATTACATTTAGATTGTCTATCCATCATATATAGTCTTTGTCTGCCTTTGTTCCCTATATGTTAATATTCATCTCTTGCATTGGATCCTAGCGGTGCACAACGCTCAGTTATAGGCCCTTCTCGTAGGCCGTTTGCGCGTTTAGACCTGTTCACTTAGGCTGGGAAACAAGTTCTAGTCGGTTTATCAGCCGCTGGGAAGGGAAGGAGAGGCGAGGCTAATTATTAGCAAATGTTTGAGGATAATAAGGCTTGCAGCGCCATGGGCGAAGTATTCGGTCGGGTATTTAGGTGTGTACAGTGGGCGTCAGATCTCGCTTTGCAAGTTTGTTTCTTAATTAAGTAATTGCTAGGAAATTATCTCATTTCTACCTTAGACACACGCACACACACACACACACACACACACACACTTATAGTGTGTGGTGCGCTTGTCGTGTACACACGCCACATCAACCCGTTCTTTGATGCTATCTGGGGGGCCAGGTGCTTCTTTTCGTTGTCTTAAGACCACTCTTTATGCTCGGAGTCTTTCGCACTGGGAGCGCCTCTGATTGGTGTTCACTGTGAGAGGCGCTTTATAAATTTATAAATACAATACAATACACACACACACACACACACACACACAGTCACACACACACACACACACACACATCCATATATGGAAACATACGCATCCCGGTGTGTGTGTATATATAGCCTATATATACAGTATTGTTGTATGTATGCGACGAATGATGTGACCTATTTCAACATAATCTCGTTATTTTATAAAAGTGGTCACTTTGTAGTGAGGCCCTGCTATATTGAGTTGATAGTCCTGATGAGGTCCTGTTATAATGAGGTTATGTTATAGCGAGGTCATACTATAATGTGATCCTGTTATAATGAGGTAATTCTATAAGGAGATCCTATTATAATGATCAATCAATCAATCAAATTTCGGTTATTAAAAATAAACTGACAAGGGGGGCCCGTGGCGCATTGGATAACATCTGGCACAGAGACCGAGAGGTACCGAGTTCGAGACCCGTTATCGGATATGCTTTGTAGGCTGCTAAGCGCCAATCATTGCAGGCTGTCTGTTCTGTTAGTAGTTAAGATTTAAATTGCATAATTGAAACTGTGCATCATTCTGCGTTGTGTCAGTTTGAAATTAGGCGAAGATTATTATTATTATTATATTAGTATGCAACTTATGCAGTGAGGTAATATGAGGTCGTGTTATAATGAAGTAATTCTATTATGAGGTCGTGTTATAATGAAGTCATGTTATAATGAGGTCGTGTTATAATGAGGTCGTGTTATAATGAGGTCGTGTTATAATGAGGTCGTGTTATAATGAGGTCGTGTTATAATGAGGTCGTGTTATAAAGGTCGTGTTATAATGAGGTCGTGTTATAATGAGGTCGTGTTATAATGAGGTCGTGTTATAATGAGGTCGTGTTATAATGAGGTCGTGTTATAATGAGGTCGTGTTATAATGAGGTCGTGTTATAATGAGGTCGTGTTATAATGAGGTCGTGTTATAATGAGGTCGTGTTATAATTTATATATCGCCACTTCAAGAGAGACTCACAAGAGGCTCTCCCGACCTAACAATGAAACCACGATTGGCTAGAATGTCTCCCAAGCAGTTTTTCCGTTAGAGTCCAAAAAGAGGACGTATCATGCGTGCCTGACGGAAGCCATTGGACGTAGCTCATTTCTTACGCTAATAAATGAAAATTTGGACTTTTTACGGACGTAAAAACGGCCATTTGGGCGTTAATGGAAACACTGCTCCCAAGTGCTTGCTGTGTATGAGTTTGTTGGCTATATGAAGAGATGAAGTGTTGTTATAAACCCTTTAACCCTACGGTGCAATGAAATACTTGTGGGAACTTCCGGTAGTTTAAGATTCTGGTCCAGACAGTTTTAGATTTCCAAACTCTTCAACCCAGACTTCAAACATCCCTTCATCTATAAAACATATCCAAGTGGGCAAATACGAGAGCCCGTGATAAGCCAAACAGGCCCCGTGAACAAAGCCGGCTTGGTGCCTCTACGGACGCCATTTCCATCATCATATCATCATCATCATCATCATCATCATCAGTGCCTGACGCCAGCCATGTGGCGGCTATGAGTACGAATAAATGATCTCCATTGTCCTCGGTCATTTGTAAGTCCATTGCTCCCCTTAGTGTTAGTTGTTAGTCCAAGTGATGTTATGTCCTGAATCATATTGTCTCTCCAGCATAGTCTGGTCTTGCACTAAATGGTCTGAATTGTTTCAGCACTGAGAAAGGTTTGACGGGCCATCAAAAAACAGCTGGCGGGAAACTTTTTGCCTGTGGGCCAGAGTATGGAAAACCGCTGAGCTAGATGTTAGGCCATAGGCTGGTAATTATTCGCCTGTGACGGTGCTGTTTGGCCGTGTTGGATAGACAATGGAAATAGTTTAGTGCATGCACTGGAATATGAAGGCGTATGATCTTTGTAAAAACAGATCAGTATGCAAACTACAAGAGGCTGCCATGGTCTTGCACAAAAATGGTCTGAATTTTTTAGCATTGAGAAAGGTTTGAGGGCCATAAAAACAGCTGGCGGGATACTTTTGACCCGCAGGCCAGAGTTTGGAAACCACTGAGCTCGGATGTAAGGCCATACGCTGGTAATTATTTGCCTTGACGATGTTGTTTGGTCCTGTTGGATAGACAATGGAAATAGTTTATGCATACACTGAACATGAAGGTGTAGACGAAAAACAGACCTGTTAGCGAACTACAAGAGGCTGCCATGGCTTTGCAGTGTTAGTTAGTTGGTTAATTAGTTAGCTTGTTGGTTAGTTCATTAGTTGGTTGGTTGGATGGTTAATTAGCTAGTTGATTAGTTAGTTAGTTAGTTAGTTAGTTAGATAGTAAGTTAGCTAGTTGTTTGTTAATTAGCTAGTTCGTTAGTTAGTTCGTTAATTAGTTAGCTAGTTGATTAGTTAATTAGCTAGTTGGTTAGTTAAGTAGCTAGTTTGTTTTTAATTTGTTTTTAATTAGCTAGCTGGATAGTTAGCTAGTTGATTAGTCAATTAGCTATTTGGTTAATTAGCTAGTTGGTTAGTTTGTTAGCTAGTTGTGTCTTTTGGTAACTGCATTGATTTGTTAACTAAGAATCCGTTAAAATCATGACCTATGTTAGCTTTACGTGGTGGTAGAGTTCGTCAATTGGCAAACAGTGTTCTGATAACTATAGAGCATAGACAGTATATGACTGGCTCTAATGGCAATCTAACTGTCTTACTCACTGTCATTACGTGAGGGTGACTGACCGCTTCTCTCCTTTGCCGTATGATCATCACGCCGTCAGTGCTTTACATACAATTGGTGTACTAATTTGATAGTCTGCTGTGGGGGAGGAGGGCTCAGTGGATCTTAACTCTTGAAAAAGTTTTGTTCTGTTGATGAATTGAAGCGTAAACTCTAGACTGACAGTTAAGCAGCTGACCTCTGGACTATCTTAAGTGCTTTCAATGTCTTAATTGTAATCATGATCTCAAGGTAATATATTTAAAATGGACAAGCTGCTGATTGTGATATACGGTAGCCAATTGGTGGAGTGTTCGCCTTGTTATGCTGAGAGTACGGGTTCGATCCTCCTCTCCTGAAACGGTTACTGTGTAGGGACCTTGAGCAAGTTCTTCATTCACAATTGCTCAGCGCCATCGATTGATGCTTCGTCATTAGATAGTGGCGCTTAATAAATGCATAGTGATGATGATAATTATAATCAAAATAATGACAATAATAGTAGTAATAATAATGATCTAAGTCCCTGTGGAATGAAGTACGTCTGGCAAAAAAATTTATAATAATAATAATGACTGTAACTATATCTATAACAATAATGATAAAAATAATAATAATGACGAAATTCGTTTTGAGATATTTATCATTGTGCGTTGCTAGTTTGAGGGCGTTTTGTGAATATAAATAAGAAAGATCTATGTGATTAAGATTTGTCTGTTGTAGAAATTCGACTCTGCCCGTAAGAACAAACTGATCGGAATGGAGGATATTAGTCTGTCGAACATCTTTGCCGTCTATCACGGTAATTATAATTCTGATTTAAAACTTTTATAGCGGAGAGACAGACAGACACACAAGCAGTATACAGAAGATCAAACCACTAAGGCAGGAAGAGAGAGAGAGAGAGAGAGAGAGAGAAAGAGAGCAAGGGAGAGACAGAGACAGACACACACACACACACAGACAGACAGACAGACACAGAGACAGACAGAGAGACAGACAGAGACAGACAGACAGACAGAGACAGACAGAGAGATGGAGGAAGGGAGACAGAGAGACAGTGAGAGAGGGGAAGACAGAGAGAGAGAGTCCAAAGTCTAACAGGTGACCGTATTTACCTGTCTTAATTGGTATTGTTTGATCAGCTGACTCCTGTGGTCTAGTTATCTATCATATTGCACAACACATTAATCAATTCATTTACCGCATATGAAGTTCAACAACTGACAGTTGCCTAGGCATGACGTTCAAAACACGTTAATGCGGGTCAGCAAACGTAATATTCCGCACAGTTTTGTCCAATCGTAAAGTCCAAATTTCTAAAACGCTACTCTACGGCTAAGCGCGGGGCACCAGCTTATTCACGAGCGCTGCTTCGTATCCAGAGATAGCTGTCCAGGGGAGGCCCGAGTCCGGAGAGACCAGAGAGAGGAGGAGGAGGCGGAGTAGCTCGTTTAATCAAGTATCTGACTTGACGTTATCCGGGACACTTCCGCGGATAACATTGACACGATTCAGGCCGAGTGATTAAGAAGCCTAGTTGCTGATAATTGCTAGTTTTGGGAACGGATAATTAGCGTAGAACTCGCCCCAATTGACCCACCGAGCCGTGTGACTTATCGGTCGTGCTTGTAGACTGCCAGGCAATACCGGCGGAATGTTCCTGTCGGAGATTGGCACGATTAGTTAAATTGCTAATCGATTAGAATTTGAATTAGCTGCTGAAATTTGCTAATCTCATTAGAATTAGCAAAATATTGCAGCTAATCGATTGGAATTAGAATCAACTTGTTTTCTTAAAATGTCTAATCGATTAGCTAATCGATTAGTTAAGGGGTGTGCAAAGAAAAATCTAGAAAATTTCGCAGTATTTTCTGCATAGATTTTGTTGCTGAACATTTTTTAGTCATCAGGAACCTAAGCGACCATTTTTTTCACCGGTTGGTTGGGAAGATGAGATGGTGAGGGAGAGAATTGGCCACCCGCAGTCATAAGCCAAGGCTGAGAAAATGAAGTCGCTAACACTTCATACCCATGGCTGCCTCTCAGGCTAACTTAAATGACTGCTCTTCTTCTTGAATTCGTAAACCTGTAAGTTCAGCCTTGTTGACCGATACACCCATTGAAGTCTTGGTCACCTGGGTGATCTGTTGCAGTTTTATGATAACAGTAGAAATGTTTGTTTCAGTTGTCAAAGGAAAGAGGAGAAAACTATCTCCAAACACTTTGATGTCAGGTTTCGTCAAAAGGCTTCAACTACACTGCAAGGTAACTACCACATGGCCAAGTGGTTAGAGCGGTCGCCTTGTAACGCGGAGAGTAAGGGTTCGATCCTCCTCCTCTGAGAAAACGGTTACTCTGTAGGGACCTTGAGCAAGTCTTTCACTCACAATTGCTCAGGTTTCATCTATTAATAATGCTTCTTTATTAGGTAATGGCGCTTAAATAATACAGAAATAATAATAGGAATAATAGTTCAAGGTTGCAAACAGACAATAGCAGTTATAAATTTTTCAGTTATCAGCCACGTTGTTTGATCATAGATTAACTCTTATCGCCGCTTAGGCCGGGGTATGTGGCACTTCTGTGAAGTACCTACTGGTATAAAGGAGTATGTTAAGTGTCTGTTGATATACACACCACTGTTGGCTTTCTGACAGTGCCAGTCCCAAGCCTGGATAAAGGAGGAGGGCGACGCTAATGGTCTTTGTTACCACACAGTGGTCGTTAAACAGTAAACAAGCAAGCAAGAAATACACACATATATATATATATATTAAAATATACATTATAAAAATGCATGCATACATATTTATATTTGGATACATACATACATACATACTTCTATACATCACAGAAGGTGGGAATATGAGATGGTGAATGAGAGAACTGGTCACCCGGCCTCGTATGCCGAGGCTAAGAAAATGAAGTCACTAACACTACATAGCCAGGGCTGCCTCAGGGCTCGCTTAAGGGACCTCTCTTCCACTTCTTCTGTTATATTTATGAAATATCATTATGTTTTGGATGTTTCTTTGTTGTCAGGATTTCCATGTCCACCAGTTCTGCTTCAAAGACAGTCTTAAAGATCACGTCAAAGTCGTGAGTTTTGCTTATCTGTGATCAGCTTCTTCGTATGTCGCATATAATTTGTGTATTGACATGTCATGATGTCTTTTTCGACTTGTGTCGTGACACATGCGTTTCTCGACTTGTGTCGTATCTTTGTTGACCTGTATGATGACACATGTGTATTGACATTTGTCGTGACATCTTTTTCGACTTTTCTCATGACACATACATTTCTTGACTTGTGTCATATATTTTCGACCTTTGTCATGACACATGTGTATTGAAATTTTTCATTACATCTTTTTCGAATTTTGTAATGACACTTACGTTTCTCGGCTTGCTTCGTATCTTTGTCAACCTGTGTCATGACATATGTGTATTGACTTGTGTCACGACATATCTTTTTTTACTTGTGTCATGATCCATATGTATTGACGTGTGTCATGACATGTCTTTTTCTACCCATGTCATGACACATTCGTTTGTCTTGCAGCATAAATAAAGCAAAGGTGTATTTCTTATTCGCTGACGTGTGCTGAAATGTTCTGTTGCAGTCGATCAACGCCATCTTACATCACTACTGTCCAACGAACGTTGAGCTGCTCTTCACGTTCGCATACAACAGCAACAGTGTCCATGACGATGGTTGGTATGACAACCGTGTTGGCAGGTCGTCTGCTTTGTAATGTAACGTAAAGTGTTGCAGTCCTTTCTTTGCCATTCCTCAGGCCACCCTAGTTAACCACTACCAAGTATTCAATATTATTATTTTTAACATAATTATTATTTTATGATTATTATTGACATTATTATTATTGACATTATTATTATTGTTATTATTGACGTTATTATTTTTGATGCTGATACCATTACTATTATTATTACTTTATATTAGATATTATTAATATTATTAATGGTCTGTGATTACTTTTTAACGATTTATTGCCCTGAGGTATGTACATATGATCCCTCAGGAGTTTGTCTCAGTTTCTTCTCTGTCTGTCTGTATGAATGAATGAATGAATGAATGAATGAATGAATGTATGCATGTATGAATGGATATTTTCATGTATGAATAGATTAATGTATGGATGGATGTATGTATGTATCTGTGTATATTGCTGTCAATTATTTGCCTGTTAGACCATTCAGAACCTCTGACATTTGGTTTATCTAGCTCTGGTGATGATGATGTTGTTGTTGTAGGTCCTATTCCAGATGATAATCAACCACCGATCCCAGAATTCCTCTCTTCAGAAGACTGGCAGATGGAGTTGAAACGACTTAAAGCCAGTGGCTTTGAAGTATCCAAATGCAACAGAGGATTCGTCATGTCCGAGAGGTAGACTGTTTAAACCAAGTGATTTTACCTCTGACAGTTTTAATGGCATTGGGATGTACATTGCTAAATACAGTTAAGTTTGTTGACTTGTGTTAGTATGCATGTCTATTGACGAGTGTCATGCCCCACACATTTGTTAACTTGTGTCATGATACATGTCTGTTGACTTGTGTCATCCCCCATACGTTTTTTTACTTGTGTCTTGACATCATGACACATATCTATAGACTTGTGTCATGCCCCATATGTTTTTGACTTGTGTTACATGTATGATGGATGTTTGTTAACTTCTGTCATGCCCATACTTTTTTGACTTGTATTAGGATGCATATTTGTTGACTTGTGTCATTCCCCATACATTATTTATTCGTGTTTTGTGCATGTTTATTGACTTGTGTCATGCCCGGACGTTTTTTGACTTGTGTCATGCCCCGTACGTTTTTTGACTTGTGTCATGACTGATATTTGTTACTTGTGTCATCCCCATACGTTTGTTGACTTGTGTCATGACACATGTTTGTTGACTTGTGTGAGCGGCTTAAGACGTGATGACGGCTTGTTTCGGTTGATACCTTGTGCATTAGACACCGGCGCAATCGAACTGACTGACTAATAAATATTAATAATATATGCCATGCATAGGCCTGTTTCGTGTACCCATGCAAACATACTTATAGAAGCTATAGACATGTTATTGTGGGTTTCAAGTGGATATACCTGTCAAAGCCTGCGTTATCGCAAGTGGGACTGAAGTTCAACTGAAGTTTCATAATTTATGAGCACTGAATGTAATGTCAGGTTCTGCTCCTTTAGTCATACATGTTATGTATGAGCACTTGTTATAGCGCCCCTTCAGAGACTTTCTACTCAGAGGCGCTACCCGACTACAGCGTAGCTGGACACTGAATCGGAGTTTCAGAACCAAGCGCATGAGCAATTGCAAGTGAAGGACTTGCCCAGGGTCCCTACGCTCTAAGGCTTGAGATTTGAACACGAACCCGCAAACCTCCGGCTGCAAGGCACCGAACATACCCCTACACCACGCTCGCCCCACTTATCATCTTTAGTCATACCATGTGTTGCTCTTGAGTCAAGACGTGGTTTGCGATCAGCCTCAAAAGGAGACTTTGTAATCAAAGGAGCAAATCTATGATTTGGAAACAGAATGTTTGAAGTAGCTGGTCCAGCTGAATGGAACTCTTTACGAGAACCAATCCGAAGATCATCCTCGATTAATATTTTAAAATCTAAACTTAAAACTTATCTCTTCTCTAAGTACTATGATTAGTAACTACATTGTAACACGTCCTTTGAGCACGTTGTATTGTATTGTATTAATGTTGGGAAAACTGAGGAAGCCACCATTGAAGGACTTCTCCATACATGTCTATGTTGAAATGTGTGTGGGACATGGTTGCTGATTGGTTAGAGCGCTTGTCCTGTAACGCAGAGAGTAAGGGTTCGACGCTCTCCCCGAGACGGTTAATTGCTCAGTGCCATCGATTGCTGCTTAGTCATTAGATAGTGGTGCTTGGTAAATGCATAATAATAATAATAAATAATAATAATAATATTTAATAATAATAATAATAGTAATGATAATAATTGTTGTTTGTTCTTGTTTAGCCTTCCAGAAAGCTTTGTTCTTCCAACTTATCTGTCAGAGTTGCAGATACAGAAGTCCGGACTAAACGCCACCAATAGATGCTTTCCAGTAAGTTACACTACACTGTGTTGTATGTTGAAGAATCCTGACTTTAGACAATTCTAATTTTATAGAATCCTAACTTTGGAGACTCCTTATTTTAGAGAATTATAATTTAAAAAAATCCCGACTTTAGAGAATCTTAATTTTAGAGAATTATAATTTTAAAAATCCTAGCTTTAGAGAATCTTAATTTTAGAGAATTATAATTTAAAAAAATCCTAACTTTAGAGAATTATAATTTTAAAAAATCCTAACTTTAGAGACTCTTAATTTTAGAGAATTATAATTTTACAGAGTTATAATTTTGAAGAATCTTAACTTTAGAGAATCCTAATTTTGGAGAATACTAATTTTAAACAATCTTAATTTTAGAGAATACTAATTTTAAAGAATCCTACTTATAATAATAATTGTTGTCTTTTGGACGTGTTGCTTAGGTCTGGAGCTATTCCCATGTGAACGGCTGTGCCTTGATTCGAATGGCAGACGGACACACAGACACGGAAGGAGAGTAAGTCTTCCAACCCACCATGCTTTCCATGATATCGCTTGTGTACATAGCACCTGCATCTGCATGTATCTGTGCCTTGGAATGCCTTAGTGACCTTAGTGGCCAATGGATGGAAAAGCGCTTGGCCTGTAGTGTAAAAATGTACGGGTTCGATCCTCCTCCCTGAGATGACTAGTGGCTACTGTGTTCGTGAATGAGCAGGTCCTTCACTCACAGTTGCTCAGCGCCATATGTCAAATTCTGTCCGTGGTCGTGTGTGCACTTCTGAACTTTCGAAGGAGGGCAATATCAAATACAATGTATTGTATAGGTTCTAGCGTCACCCCAGGTGGTCACTTTGTACAGACCTTGAGCAAGTCCTTCACTCACAATTGCTCATGCACCCCATTGGTTGAGCACCCCATTGACGCTCTTAGGAAGGAAGTTAGTGTCATCGCTCTACCCTATTGTCGCGACTATTCCTAGAGACTCTGAACATCCATGCTATCCGTTAACGGTAACACTTTGGTTGAGCACCTTGTTTAACTGTGACCCAGGCCACTGGTGACTCTTCTAGTTAACTGTGCATTGTTTTGCTAGCCGATGTAATATTGTTTTTCTTTGTTAAATTTGACTTGCTTATGTGGGTGCCGCAAGCACCTATGATTTGCTCACTGTGGGTGCTAAATCAATATTTAAATTGCAATTAAGTAAGTCTCAAGTATATTCTTTATTAAGCAATTGCTAATCACACTTTGGTGTACAGACATTTAATTAAATTAGAGATGGGTAACTAATCCATTAGATTCTAATCGATTAGACAAACAGCTAATTCTAATTGATTAGCTACAAGATTTTGATAATTCTAATCGATTAGCAATTTAACTAATTACAATATGAAATGCAGTTGCAATGTATTCTTTTCAGGATGATTGAAGCTGTTCGTCGATCGCATCCAAAGTTGCAACCGCCAGAGGTTGTCGAAATCGAGGCAACCGGTTTGCCTTCGCTGCGAAAGCTTCAAGCGAACTTTGATCAGCTGAGGGAACTCTGTATGCCATGTGAGAATTAATTCTTGTTAACTTATGATGAAACACGGGAGAGAAAAGAGGAGAAGGGAAATCTAAGACCAGTGCCTAAGATTCTTTGCCTCATTATGTCGTTCCAGGTACCTCTGTCGTAGAGCAGACCTGCTTGGTGATTCAGTTTCTAATGCGGAACTTATGCAGTGACATAATTTTATTTCATTAAGGAATTATGTGTATATTTCTATCAATGAAACTTAATTATAGCGCCCCTTCATTTGTATGCAAGGTTACTATAGTTACAGTTACTACTACCAAATATTATTATCCAGAAAAAGGTCAATCAGGCCGCAGCAGGTCCATATGACTCTTTTGGATTGACCTTTTGACTTTTGCATCATTTACTGGAAATTGTTTCTTGAGTTTGTACTGATTGCTGTTATTGTGATCTTATGGTGTTTGATGCTCTGCCATTAAACAGCTTACTTACTTACTATAGCCTATATTACCAAGTGCGTTTTAATACTTTAATGAGACGAGAGTGTACTAAAGTGACTGGGAAACCAGTGCAGTCCATCATTGAAGTGTTAAGTTGCTGTTCTTGTCTTAGCGTCATACAAGGAACTTGTAAATGCGGACAATTCGTGGTTGTCGTTGTTGGATTCCTGCCAGTGGATGTACATCGTGAGCGCCGCTCTTAGCGTCGCAGGCGAAGTTGCTGAGAAGATTGCATGGAAGGGCAGGAGCGTCATCATCAAAGGTGAATTATTCTAATTACAATCGGATTTATCTGACGATTGCTCAAGACAGAATGCAGCATTTCGTCTTATCTGGCATAATTCGTGTTTACGTTTGTTTGTATTTCTGTCTGTGTTTCTGTTTGTCTTTCTTTGTGTTTCTGTCTGTCGCATGAGGAACTGAGCTTTCTTTTAGAAAGTCATTGAACTAAATGAAATCTATTCTAATTATTGTTTATTATTGGGGCACAGTGGTGTAGGGGTATGTTCGGTGCCTTGCATCCGGAGTTCGAATCGGCCGCCGCGTTGGGACCCTGGGCAAGTCCTTCTGTGCTCATGCGTGAAACTCCGATTCAGTCTGTTGAAGCGCCTCTGAGTAGAAATCTTGAAGGGCGCTATAACAAAGTGCTCATACATACATTATTATTATACATTTATTAAGTGTCAGTATCTAATTACCATGCATTAGTCGATGGTGCTGAGCAATTGTGAGTGAAGGACTTGCACAAAGTCCCTACACAGTAACCGTCTCAGGGGAGGAGGATCGAACCCGTACTCTCAGCGTTCCAAAGCAAGCGCTCTAACCAATCGGCCACCATATCCGATGGTGCCGCTCATTAGGTAGAAGCATGGAAATTTATCTAAATGCTGAATTTGTTGTTTTCAGAGAAAGATGGCACGGATTTCAATGCACTGATATCTGGACTCGTCCAACTGATGCTGGACGTGGAATCTCGAACTGTATTCGGATTCCAGGCGCTGGTCGAGAAAGAATGGGTCGCACTTGGTCACCGTTTCGCACAGCGGTGTGACGTTGTGTGTTCCAAAGATGCAGAACAGGTAGTTATTAGTAATATTAAAATTAACGAGATGTTTATATGATGAGGACATGGACTGTACACTATCCTGAGAATAAGTTGGTTCAGATGCATACTTGCATAGTACAGCCCTGATGAAGATTCAAAGCAAGATCGCTGAGGGAGTGTCCTAACCACTAGTCCTGTGCACTGAAACCTACTTGTTAGACACCTCATTATGTAAGTGTTAATGCAACACAGAAGGGTACATGAATTCCAAGTCTCCTTTGGCATTGGAACATGACCATATTACGCATTAGAACAGGACCATATTACGTAACCACAGCGCAAGACAATACTTGAAATGTAGCGTTGGCAAGTTACAATGAATTGACTTGTGTACAGTCTATTTTATTTTACGGGATACTTGTGCCGACTTGTGTTGCATTCAGTCAAAGAATTTGAGCTCAGGACTTATCTTCTTTTTTCTTACAGCACCCATTTTCTTCAGCCTCAGCTCTTCAGTCTGTGGTACTATATAAATAATCATCATTATCACTGTTATTATTGTGATCATAAAGTGTTTTGGTTTTAATGACGAGAGTATTCTACGCGCATTTGGGAAACCACCCAGCTCGTAGTTAAAGCGTTATAAGACGATCTGATCGATGGTATATTTTTTCTTCAGAGTCCGGTGTTTTTGCTCTTCCTCGACTGCGTCTGGCAACTCCTGCAGCAGTTTCAAAGTTCGTTTGAGTTCACCGAGCTCTTTCTCATCTCGATATGGGACAGCGTGGGATTGGGAATGTTCCGGAACTTCGTCTATAACGGTCCATTCGACCGATCCAGCGTCCAGAAATCCCTTCTCGAAAACCAAACTTCACGACCAAACCAAACAACGAAGCAGGCGCTCTTTCCAAAGAGCGTCTGGGACTGGAAGCTACAGTTCTCGCCCGAGGACATCGCGTTCTTTACAAATCCGTTGTACTCCGTGTCGGAGCAGATCCGCGGCCTCCCTAACCGACGAAATAAAACCGCCACGAAAACACGATCGTTGGTGCCTTGCTGCATGGTAGCTGCTCTGAAATTCTGGGACAATTGCTACCTGCGATGGTTAGGCCCGCTCGAGATAATCGGAGGAGGAAAGCCTGCTGAATATATTACGCAGACGATGATCATGGAAGAGATTGCTAGTTTACAGATGGCGATAACAGAACTAGAAGAAGCGTCTACAGCGAAACCGATGAACCAACATCGTCAAAGCAAAGCGTCTCCGTTCGTTTTCGGCGATAACAGTTCACTGTTGCGTCGGAAGCTGTCGAAACACGTTTCGTCTTCGTATCCGTTTTCTCCGACCCAGTTAGCCACCCATCATACGTTGCTGTTACCCATTCCAAGTACAGACAACAGAAGTTCTGCTAATGAGGACACTCTTAGTGTTGACGACATAAGCGACTGTAACGATGTATAGGGTGTGGCCGAAGATTTAGATGTTGCCTTACAGAACTATTCAACCGGGGTTGTGCATTAAAGATTTCAGGATCTGTTTTGCAGATGTTTTGACTGAAGTGTAGTGCTGCTTTTCGTGGCTTTCTGACTGGCTGCCGCTTGTTATTAGAGTGCAGGAAGCCAGGTCATACTGACTGCCTCCCTATGTAGCAATATTGGCTGCTGTGCAGTGTTGTTTCTCGACTAGGGCATTTATTAAATAGCAGATAGAAGGGTACAGGGAACCGGTGATATTGACAATCGCTCCATATGGTTGCATAAGTTTGTACAAATGGTTTGGTCAAATGTTGGACAAGGAGTTCCATTCCACAGGTATGAAGTGTTAAGTTGGAGATAGCGGCTATGCACAGCCATTTGGCTTTAATTGTATATAGGCATATTTTTACAGCAACATTTCTGTACCTCAGCACTTCTCACTAACTGATGTTAAAGTTCTAAAAGAACAATAATTATGATTTTACGAGTGCAGATTATGTTGTTCAACTTTCTGGATGAGGTATTTACTGGGACCAGTGAATTCCCACCCATAGTTGACCATTGATGTATAGGCAGCTTTTCTGTTAAGAGGTTGTACACAAATTTGCAACCAAGTTTGTACATGCTAATTATAAGAATTGATCAATGTACATTTTTAGTTTGCCACTGCTTACTAACACGCTGCCTTCTCTCATTACTTTGGTAGAACGAATACTACACAACACGTTTTTGAAATGACTAAACAAAAGGGTTCCAGCAACATAGCATCTGTTGCCAAGAATATTGTGGCTTAGTCGGGACGTTTTCTTATCAGGCACTATACATTTCAATTCAAAATATGTGGACTTTGCAACATTGGCTACCAACGAACTTGCCATTGTTCGAACAGTTTACCACTTTGCAGCAGTCGAGTAGCTGTCAATAGCTGAAGGCTGTTTTGGACTATCCCTGAAACAATGATGGCATATTTTACATAACGTCTATTGCATTGTTAAAAAGTTACCATGCGAAATTAAATATACAACACACTACCATTTTTTTTCGTCAATTTCTTATCAACTTCTGCCATACAACATATCAGAACATAACAGTTCTTCCAGCCATGTGGTTCATAACAAATGACGATGCTATTAGCTTCAACTGTTGCGTCTAAACGCCGCGTTTGGCTTTAACAGTTCATCAGTTTATTTGCCCTTCTTAGCCTTGATCTTTCTGGCGTAGAATTCGAGCTCTTTGCCCTCAAGGATGTAACCGTCGCAACGACCACACTGTCCCGGACGAGAGGCAACGCAGGCTAACAAACACAAACAGAAAAACTGTGTTACATGCCAGAAAAGAATTCCTGTTACATTGAAACTACGTTTTAAGGGACCACGGTTACTTTTCCACGAAAACATTGCAATGTACGGATTCATTCATTAAAGCTCCATCAACTCGAATCACAAGAAATGTGTGACACTCTGCTTATTCCATCAAAAAACATAATCTCTCATTTTAATGTCTCTGCCATTATTCATTTCATTCAAGTATTTATACAGCACCTATTCAAGAAAGCTACTCAGCGGTGCTCCCGATTCAAACACAGTCAAAACAAACAGTTTTCAAGCGCTTATAGAGTTAACATGTACTGTTATCACAAGTTATGGCATCGATTCCCCATTCAGTATCGTCGCAAAAGTTGAGCCAATCCCAAGTTATGGCATCAAGTTAACATTTTGTGTTGTCAAAAAAGTTGAACCAGTAGATGCTCCAGAGTTCCATAAAAAATATTCACACAACAAATGACAGTATCCTTGCCAGACTGTCCAGACACAGTCGAAAACACGCCTTGTAATGTAGAGAGTAAGGGTTAAAGCCTCCTTCCCCAAGACGTTTCCTGTTTAGGACTTTGAGCAAGTCCTTCACCCACAATTTCTCAGTGCCAATGCTTGGTCATTAGATAATGGCACTTCATAAATGTGCATTAAAAATAATAATAACACTATCCACATTTGCAGACGATGGCAGTTCTTCAAGGCAAGGGCTTACGACCAAAGCTCATTCGCCTTTCATTGTTACATCCTACTTTTACCAATAATTCATCATCACTGCGCTTTATGACTTAATAATTGCCTTTGAAACAGTTAGAAATATTCAAAAGAACAGAACCAGCAAAGTTCCAGCTAGCAGAAGTGAGATTCTCACCAAGAAGACGACCGCTTGCGTATTGCTCTTCAAGAGCAGGCTCCACCTTTGACGTCTTCTTTCGCGTGTCGTACTTTCGCTGGGCTTTCTTCGATCGCTTCTTATTCAGCCTAGCCTCCTCTTCTGGTGTCTGAATAAAAATCATAAAAATCAATCAGTTACAAAGACCTACTAAAACATTTACAATACAACTATTTGAAATTCGCCTCCTTCCAAAAAGTTCAGAAATGCACACACAATCGTACACCAGAAGAACATCAACGGATGCCCTAGCAAAGACAAAATCAATGAAGTCTAGCCATCCCAGAAAATGCTATTCGCCAATATTTTTAAATCCTATGGATCACAATTGTACCTCAGGTTTCTAATAATAATAAATAGTAATCGTAAATTTATATAGCGCCACTTAAAGAAATACTCCTCAGAGGTGCTCAATTAGTACATATATAATTATGATAATAATAAAGTACAGCAACCACCTTGGGCAATGCTCAAACCAATGTTATCTGTGTCCCAACTCGAACGCTGAAACCAACTGGCTATCATCTCACAGTCGGATACACAGATAGATGCACAGAATGCCACAGATGGTACAAATTTCAGCAGTTCAACTTACCAGTTTCGCGCCCTTCTTCCTGCTGAGGGGCAGGGCGTAGTGAGCCTCGTACCAGTTTCTGAATGGAACAGCATCAATCACGACGATGGCGTTCTTGACGAGGGTCTTGGTTCTCACCAACTCATTGTTAGACGCGTTGTAGACAACGTCCATGATACGAGTTTTGCGTGAAACACCTACAGACATTAACGTAAAATACCAGAACCTTTTCCAACTTGTTCCACCATAAAAAGCTGGCAATAATTTTATTTCATATCATAAGAAAATTAATGTAGGACGATAGTAAATGCCAATGTACGCTTAAAATAAAAACTGCTTCACGATTCAGTAAATTTATGCTTTGAAAACTCTACTGGAATATAGCACAACTTGTTGCAAGAAAACTTCCATGATTTTCCAATATTTTTTTAGATTATAAAATAATTTTATTGGCTCTGAGAAAATTTTGTGGCCAATGCTTTAACAAATGACTGCCTTCATGAATTAGTTTTAGTGGACTAATCTTCAGACGGTTCGACATTTTAACGGCAAGCTGCATTGGTTTCTCGGTTGCTTTAAGTACACTCTCGTCATCGTTAAAATGTTGACCCAATTATGGCTTGGTTTTGGAGCACCATCAGTTGATGCTTTGTGCATTAGACCCACACAATAACAGTTACTAATTAAGGAACAGCTCTTCTTCAGTTCACGTTTTTCTTTACTCCAGCGACAGTTGATGGAACTGATCCAAGTTTCGAACAGTAAAAGCGTACCTTCCGATCCCCAGGAGAAGTTGCCCGTGTCGAGTCTCATAGCCCGGTACTTCTTGTTCCCACCTCTCGTTCGAATCGTGTGGATACGTCTGGCACCGATCTACAGAAAAACATTTCACAACCGTTGCTAAACATTTTCTTTGTTATTCATCGCCTCCCAAAGCATTTCGTCAACAATGCAGATACATCACCTCAGCACAGTAATTGAGAAAATACTCAAACTTCAACATGAGCAACAGCCTGAGGGAGGAGGAAAAGGATATGGAAGAACTGGAAGAGGAGCAGGAAAAGGAGGAACAGGAAAAGAAAGCGCAGGAGGAAAGGGACGAGGAACTGGAAGATGAGCAGAAAAGAAGGAGGAGCAGGAAAAGATGGAAAGGAACTGGAAGATTGAGGTGAACAAACTGGAGGAGGAGGAACTGGAGAAGGAGGAAATGGAGGAGGACGATGAGAAGAAAAAGGAACTGGAGGATTAGGAGGAATGGGAAGAACTGGAGAAAGAATGATGCTTCAATTAAAAAATTGAGTTATGTAAGTGGCCTACTGGCCTTCCTTTGCATCTGACAAGTGTGCATGCATCACTTCTGCAGCATTTTTATGATGCAATTAAAAATGCACTACATAAAGTGGCCTTACACAAACACTGCACACAATGATAACATAGGCCTACATATTTTAAATAGACTGTAACCAGAGCAGATTTGATAGCAATATGTGAACAGCTAAATATAACTATCCAAACTATTCAAAATAAATATTAAGAACCAACCTTTGTGCTGGCAGCTGGGCGACCAAGCTCGAACTTTCGCTTCTTTCGGACCTGGGCCATACGACCTCCGGTCTTCCTGCGCTTGTGCCATTTATCGCGAGAGATACCTAAACAGGCAAATTATTATTCATCATTACTAAATGCTCAAATATTTTAAAGACTGCTGCATAATTCTTAATAGTCACATGCTGAAATATCAATAAGAAATATTACTACAAAATACTAATCAGAAATAATAATCGGCATAATACATGTGCACCAAAATTAATTTCTTGTTAACCAGATTAAAATTTTCAAGTTATTTTTCAATTTAAACCAGGACTATGCATGCACTTTCTATCAACACTTGAAAACTGTTCTTTTCCACAGGGATTGAGGCGCTATATAAATGCTCTGAATGAATGAATGAACCTGAGAAGCCGTGGGTGTGTTATGTTTACATAATTTTAACGATTCCAATGAAAATCTACCCGGATATTGGTGAACCCTCTATTTTTTAAACGGATTATTGTTATTGCAACGTATTATTATTTAGCAAATTAAACGAATATTGATTGAATGATTGATTGATTGCAAGAGCAACTGCACGAAGCCATGTGGCAGGCCAAGATCCAATCGCCAACATTACCACATCGCGCGTAATCAAACTTGGTTTTTCATTATTATATCGCCAACTTCAATCGTCTTCACTTTGCATAATTTCAACCAAAAAATGTCAATGGCGGTGGTATATTTTCAAGCTAAAAGGGTGCCATTCTTTTTACGTCTCGCGTTGAGAATTCGGCGTGAACTTTAACAAAATAAACGCCTTACGCTTAAAACCTAAGTCTGTAATACGATTCAACTAAATGCCAGACGATTGAATGAAGAATTGAGAAGGATTGCGACGGATTAATTTTCGGTTTAGACACTAACCCATGGCGTAGTAGTTATTCCTGGCTCTAAACGCGACTCTTAGCCACCTTTAACGATGGCTGTTCAACATGAAAGGATGCAGCAATGCACGCCGTTTCCGGTCTTCCCATAAGGCAGCGGGTTATACAGAGGCGTGCGCTAATTCTATAGCGCTGATCTAATGTAATGCAATGTAATGTAAATCAATTCAAGAAAATTTAACAGAACTCAGCGCCCACAAAAGCTCACTCGTCAGGGAGATGCGCCAGCTTATTCGTTTAATGAGCCGGCGCTATATCAAATCAAGTCCGCAATAGCCAAACTCCTCTGTTCGTTTCGGTGCCAGGTCAAAATCCGACACAAATCTTAACTACTAACAGAACAGACAGCCTAAGCTACTCAACGGGGGCTCCGAACTCGGGAGGTCAGCCGAGGAGACAGCAATATACCTCTCGGTCACTTTGCCAGATGTTAGCCTCAGGGCACGCTGTAAAAAGTCAACAACGTTTTACGTTTATTTAACGACGCCGTCATATCGACGATGATTGGCGAGTCAACAACTCTAACGAATAATAGAGTCAACAACTCTAACGAATACGCTATTTATATAGCCCTTCCGTCGAGCAGTTGAGAGTGAAGGACTTGCTCAATGTAGGCCTACCACCGCCTCAGTGGAGGCTCGAACCAGTAGGCCTTACTCTCCACGTAACAGGCCGAGCGCTCTAACCAATCGGCCATCGCGTCGAACGAACAAACGCACATTCAACCGTATTCAATTAAGTTGAATAATAATAATAATAATCTTCGTTTAATTTCAAACTGATACCATGCAGTATGAACGTATGATTACAAAATTCAGTCAAATTGCGTTCTTGTGAATTGATCATAACTGTAAAGTTACCGGTTGCGATGTGTCAAGGAGTTTCGATTATTATTAATTTCTGCAGCCTATAATACGACAGCCATGCAAGGCGTCCATCACGTCCTACATCTCATTTTTACGAATGAGCCATCTCGCGAATGAAAGGCTAAGTGGACCTTTGGGAAGTTTCCGGAAGCGATTCCGCTACCTACTGCTCTTCACGTCACTGATATTACCACTTAGGCCTACCACTACACTATTATGAATAATACTAATTTCTGACTACAGCTAGATAATTTACAATAATTATTCCTATTTTTTAATGTTGGCACTTAATTATTATTATTATTTAAATTGGGGCTTACGTTCCTTTTATACACTTTGGGCAGTAGATTTCGTGTAAATGTTCTTCTGCCATCTAGCGAATCAATTAACTAATTAGAATGCTTGTAAAAACTGAAATCGTATTTACAAGTGTTATTAATATTATTATATTGCAACCATGAAAGCATATTATGAGTACTTTATTATAATTATTATTATTTTATTATATTTTCGTGATATTACATCTCTGGGTAAAACCATATGATTTTATACAAAAATTATTATAATTGGGCAAAACCATCGACGTATAGGCCTATTTGGTGGGCACAGCATAGCACACCTAAAATTAATATACTGTGAACCCTGCACCTGATGAACTTTCTGCCATGCATGACGTCAGGCAGAGCTCATTAACATAATAGGTTTCGTGTCCATCCAATCAACGTCCTCATATAAATAACGCATCCAATAAACGTCGATGATAAGATAACATTAGCCATTTGCGTGCCTGTGACGTCACGCATGGCAAAGGCTAAGGCTTCATCTTGAATCTCTTATGCTGTGTCCACCAAATATACGTCGATGGTCAAATCAGAGCAGACGACAGCTAAACAGCAGACTCGTTGAAGTCTGTTTTCAAAAACTGTTTGATTATCTAAAATACTTTAAAATAGAAATCAACTCTAATTAAATTATCGAAATATCTTAAAATATAAAGTATTCTATCATTTCGCTGCCGAGTGTCCCCATCGAAATGATTAATTCTTGTGCTATTGACTGCAAAAATCGAGTTGGTTCGTCTAGTGTTGTGGTTGAAAGAAAACTTTTCACAGGTACGTAGCTAAAATTTACTCTAGTCTGTGTAAATCTTAGTTCTGTAAAATAAGTTAATAGCACAAAATTAATGTTTGCATGAATATTGTGTTCAGTGCATTAGGTGTATGAAGTTTACCAGCACACTTATATTCATCTCGAGTGTCATTCAGGTGCAATATAAATGTTTTATCAGTTCACTACTGTACATCCAGAGTAACTTCTAGGATGCAGTAACTATAGGCCAATGTCACTTGAATAAGGCAATACATGGTGCATTCAATGCTCATATCTTAGTGTGCACACAGCACCCAAGGGCCTCAAAAACATCCATGCAAGGCAAGTGTTCCTAAGCTGTGCACAGTCCTCTAGGAGTATACCATTGCAGGTCTGATAGGAATCTTCAAAATGCTGATGAGCAGGCATGAATGAGTTAGTTTTCAGTAGTTGACAAAATGATTAAAAATTTAGTTTAAATTTTATTTAAACAAGACATATATTTCCATTTGTAAAAGTATATTCTTCACACAGAACCTTGCATAAAATCAGAAAATACATACATTTTCCCACTAGAATCTAGCGCAAACAATTCTGTCACTTGACTTAAAAGCTGTAGGTATTTACAACACCAAAGAATCACCAATTAGCTACTAAGCCACGATACGGTCAGATTCAAACCTGAGCTCTGAAATATTCGGTTGCCACACTTGCTTTTATGACCCTCTCCGTGGCTGTCTATATTGCATGCTTGTATGCAAGGATACAGCAATCTGATTATGCTACGATTTTCGGTTTGTGCCTCGACGTGTAAACACTGACCTGTGCCTCATTGACAGCTTAGTTTACATTGGTTTTGCGGACAGTAGCCTATCTTTTCTTACAAGTTCAGTCATTTTTCTAGGTCCTTACATCATCTTCCAAGACCTTTCTTTAACGAGTACAACTACATGCCCACAGCCCTCGGAGACATTCTTAAAATGCACTCTACAAAAGCCCAGAAACACACATACATCCAGTGTGGACTCATTTGAAAGGATTAGTGTAGAGCTAAATATTGATGTTTTCAGCAGTACCCCATTTAACTGGCTTACAGGCTATCCTGCTTTACATTCATGAAGCTCAATGTGTTTACACGCTATCCTGCTTAAAGTTAAGCTTAACTTGTGTCAACTTCCTCTGATGACTTTGGGTCTACACTGTACCTATACGTTCCTATGACAGTTGCACTATTCGTAACTATGTGGTGCCTCCAAATAGTTTGTGACAAGCTTAAGCAAAAACAATTCCTACATTTTCCATCTGTTCATTTTCTTTCCTTTCACCATAAACGCTGCAACAATTTTTATAAAATCTGAACATCAATTATTCGCCTCACACGTATAGATTCAAAAGAAAGTCCAATCAAATGAAGCAATCTACTAGCCGTACATCAGCAACACGGACGATAAAAAAACTATGAAAATGAGCTACAGAATGGCGAAAAGCTAAAAGACACTTTGCACAGCGAAGCAACCTGCCGAAGATTCAACTAGTTGCCAACTAGAGATGCTTTGAAACACATGCTAGACTTGTAATTAGGAAAGACGCTACCATCGACATTCCAATCAGCTTTTGACATTATTACGAAGCAAAGTCAAGTAGTTATACAGCAATTAATACATAATTTAATTGTAAAACATCACAAAACCTTCCGTAAATGTAATACCACTGAGACAACTGAATGACAGTCATGTTGTTTGCATTTTCTTAAGTACTTTTGTTAGCAAATGTAAGGCCGGTCATACACATGCTGTTTCCCTCATGGCAGCTTAAAAGGGCAGATTCCTGATGTGGAAGGCGCTTTTGTCTTGTTCTTAATGCCGTAGCGATGTAATTCCTAATTGCTCCAGCGCGAAACGCTGCTTATCCTGCCGAGTGCCCATATGAGGCACATCTGGATATACCACCAAATGTTATTGGGTATGAGGGCAGGGTACAGACTTTATTATTCAAAAATGTTTCGCAGTGTAATACAAGATAAGAACTTCAAAATACCTTAAGATGCTTAAGGTATATAGAAGTTCTTGTATAAGCTGGGTAATACGACTTGACAATTAGACAAGTCTTGTTTTGCATTAAATTCAAACTTAGATTCTGCTTCTGCTCAAAGTGCCTTAGATGCCGCAGCAAATGTACATGTTTGTTTGCAACACCAGTACAGCCTTGATGCTGCTCATTTTTCAAATAATATTTTGGGCAAGACTCCTGTGACCAATGAAACAATGAAGGAAACGATATTCGTAGAATCAAAAGGTTAAACTCTCTTTACTTCTCAGACCACATACTTTGCTTGCAGCCATAAAACGTGTCGCAACTATTAGGCAAAACTGCCTCATCTTACATGTACCGGGTTCTTTTCTACCATATATATATACCATACTACCGTGCATTTGACGAAAACATTTTTTACAGTACAACTATTCAGTTCCTTTCACCTGCACATCTAAATCACTTCAACTAGAATAATCTAGCATTATATCTTTGGATGGACTGACTTGACTAATTGCTAGACTCAAACATTTGCCCCTTTAATAAAATTATAAAACTGATACACTGTTTCAAAGTTTTGAGCATTTATTTTTTTATCTGGATAATCCTTAGTGTACACTTTAATACCATGTTCTTGAAGCCAATGTTTTCACAATGATGCTGACTAGGAACATCAAGACAATTACAAATCAGCCGAAAAACAGAGCTATCCCAATCGAGAAAGTCATAACAGTCAACCCTGTGCGTAGACAATCTCTAAAACTATCGGCAACATTATTATTATTACAAACATTTTTAATGTGCACTCAAGCTCACACAGAAATGTGAATCAGTTACTCTGAGTTGTGGTTAGTCACACGCCAGGTGAAGAGCTGTTAGCATAGGCGTAGCAACATGGAGGCACGAGGAGGCAGTTGCCTCCTCTTGCTTTCTTTATATGCTGGAACTTTTATTGACCAATGACCCCAATAACCAGAATTTTGCCAAGTTGCCTCCTCTTGAATTTAAGTCTGGCTACGCTCCTGGCTGTTAGATATCCAAATTCTTGAAGGCCAATGAGAAATAGCGAGTTTTAAGGCATTTCTTAAAGGAAGAGAAAGTGTTTGAACTTTGGACAAACATCGATAGTCGGTTTAATTCCTAAAATTGGTTTTTGTTAGAGGGAATGAGGCAGAAGCACAATGAAATAAGCATCAACTAGCGTGGAATAATGTTGGATCACTTTTGCATAGATGTTGAATTGCTAAAGCCCAGTATAAGCAAATGACATACATAGAAACGATTGATACAGAAGTTAAAGCACGCTGTTGAAGCACTCAGGAATTCAACATTATAATGCAACAATCTGCTGAGGTATAAGGGTTTTCCACAGCAAGCATGAACATAGTTATTATAGGTGTACATGGTTTAAGGTTTATGTCAATGGAAGCATTTATAGGTTTTCATTTTATCAAGCAACACAAATAAGTTTAGCAATTATGTAAATAGTATAAATTTAAACAGTTTCACAAAATTTCTTGAAGGGAAATCCCTGTGTTTAAAAAGATACATCTACAAAGTATACCTCTGTTATTAATTTCATCTGCAATTAAAATGTTTCACGCAATGTTAAATAAAATGATTCTAGCACCACCAGGTCTATGCATATCTGCACTTGCAATAAGAAAAACATTATTAACCATAAAAATTTTAATTCGACATAGAGGATTTTGATCCGTAAGCTAATGGTTTCAGACCTCTCCAACACTAAATTCTTTAGGATAATGATCGACACAAACAACTTTTGTATGAAGTCCTAATTAATCATAAATTCACACAGAGAAAATAAAAACCCTGTAGCATTAGTCAATAACAGCTGTTGGGAGAAAATTATATAGATGAGCCTACTATTGCAAAAACTGCACTAATAAGTTCTGATGACTAAGGTTAAAAAAAGCGGCAGAGAAAGCGTGCATTACATGAACAAAAACTAAACAGCATACAACCAAGTGCATTCAAGTTGCATTTTGCACTGAAATTGTCTGTGTACAGTCGTCAGCACTCCTAGGGCTAAAACAGCCTCATCGATGATTACCTAGTTAACTTACCCAAAAAAATGAAGATGATTATTTTGGTTGGATTTAAAAGATAACGCTAAAACGGTTGTACAATTTAAATTTTAAAAGCAACACAACCACATTTAAAACTAACGAGATTCTACATTGAAAAGAAAAACCAGCGCAAAGACGTTACAAGCATATTTTAGAAATTGGAAACAGTAAATAGACAAAAAGCTGAGGCTGTAGGAAGCTGCTGATTACATCGAGTCAGAAAAAAACCAGGAGTTCCAGTAAAAGTGACTTAGGAAAATGACTTACAGTCAAGAACATTTACCTCTCAACGTTTTGAAGTATTAAAACAGCATACGTCTCGTACGAATAAAACAGCTTCAAGGTGCTCTTTGATAAAGAAGTTACAACTCAAACGTAAGGGATGAGCATTTATGTCCAACATTTTCAAGAGACAATACCCAGAGGTGCTCCTGGCGTGAATGCTTGACAGGAATTGCCAATAATTTGTTATTATTCTTACATAGTATTTACCATGCGCGCAAAGTCAGAAAATCTGTATCGACAGTACTAAGCAATTTTGAGCAAAGGACCATCTCAGGGGAAGCTCAAACCCATACTCTACGACTTACAAGCCAAATGCTAAAACCATGCCCCAAATAGTGAGTTGTACAAGTTTATTAAAAAAACATTTATAGTTCTAAAGTGGCACTGCATAGCCACAATCCTACCAAACATATTGTGCAAGAATGACAATATCTGGGCACACTATAGCATCTTGAACACCATTGCATTGTTTGGAAATGTGAGGCAACCCACATTGCTGTTACAGATACAGTGTTGTTTTATCATGCACCACTCACAGTGAACAAGACTCTTGTTGGTTTTGTGGTAAATGTGATGTCTCAGCCAGACATCTTTTTACCCCAGAAATAGAGCTCTAGTGTTGGTAATGTTTGCCTGACTAGCACTACCATCAACTAAATAATTCTTTTACACATACACTATTAATCAAAATGAAAAGTTAGAGTTGACAGTACAGGGTACTTTAATTTATTAATGCATTGACGGGCACAGAGTACTTTAATTTATTAGGCCTTTAACTAATTAGTTAAACTTATACAACTATAATAAATTACTTGCTAATTGGCTATGGTGTTGTAAATATAATTCTGGGAAGGTATTAGAATGCAAATTTTTCTGTATTTAGTTAGGGCAAAGCAATCAATTGGTACACCACACAGAATATTACAATTTTGACACAGGAGATGAGCACAGTGATAGCTTTCTGAAGGTAAAGGCTAAAACACTTAAAGTCTAATCCAAAGCAAAATTGGTAATAGAAGCTGAAAGGTGCATATGAAGGATTTCAGTTTTGTCAGTGGTGCACAAAAAGCTTAATTCTATAATCGGATCAAACATCAATATGACTTGCACACATGCAAAACAAACATGAAACAAATTCAGCTACTTGAACACTATCCAAAACACACATTAGCAAATACCTCCTCAGACCTGCTCAAGAAATGCCGAGTACTGCAATGCTAAGCTTTACATTCAGTTACTAAAATCAGCATAACATATATCCACATGGTTAACCTGGGAGTTCCTTATTCTAGATCAATCAGTTTCCTAAGAGCTTTTACTTAGTCATCTGCAAGACCATGGTAGCAGAGTATTCCGGATTGACCAGTTCTGACCTGACTTTCAAGATCCTAAATGTGATGGCTACTGCAATAACTGCACCTCTTAACTATGTAAATTTTCATTCTGCCACTACTGCAACAGTTTTGAACTGATTCCAAGAGCACGTTGCATGATAACAGTTGGTACTAATACATAATTATTATAAACAAAAGTAACCATACAGCATTTCAATACAATAGCCTTCCACAGCAACTTCAGATAGTGTAACATCCATGCATAATAGCTATTCCAGATCAGGTTCATCTTTGTAGCAGTTCCAGATCCTTGAAGTTTTCTAAATCTCAAGGGGTCTTGCCTATGCCAGGTTAAATAACTAATAATAATATGACAAAACTGGTAATAAAAATAATAGCAGTAGCAGATATTTCAGCATATATTTCTAAGCTTGTAATTGAAGCCTGCAGTGGAGAGCAATGGCCGTGAACTGTGAAGTCTCTCGTAAAAGGCAAAGTTATGACCTGATAGCTGCAAGCACGCAGGTGTCATCCTATCAGTTCCTGCACTAAGTAGAAATGTCTTCTAAGAAGGCCTTTGCTAAGTCAGACGTTGAAATGACGACAACTGAGCCTCTATTCCGTTCGCCCCTTCTTTCTGTCCGTTGTTCCTGTGTAGGCACCAACGAATGAACCGTCTTCCGTGAACTTGCCAGGATCATCTCCATACTCGTTCAGACTAGCTTCCTCGTCGCTGTTGAGCTTCACCGAGCTGCCGAGGGAACCGCGACTTCCCTTCAGTGTTTGGCCTTCCCTGGTTGAGCAAACACAAGAACATTATTGTTTACTGTTGTACATTTTATCATGCTCTCAGGGTAAAAGATTGCACTTTGAAATCTTCAAACCAAGTCAACTAGGTTACACAGTCTGCTTTCATTTTGTATGTGGCTTAAACCACTTTCTTTGATGGTAATATAACTGAGCACTAGCACTGCTTTTCCATACTCATTTTATACCCATGATGCATAATGACCTGACATAATGCGGCACCCATTAAAATGGGTAGCAGTGGTCAAGGACCTCATCCGATAAATTCATTGAAAAATGGGCATGGTCAAGGATTCTAGGCAACCCGTGCTAGAAAAGTCTACATTTATCAACGGATACTAACATTCCTCAACGGTGAAGGTATGTAACAAATAAGTGATTATTGCAGCTTAATGTCTTCCAGCTGTTGGACGTTCATGGTAGGAATTGGATGAAACTGCTGAACATTTTAACAAACTCTAAAATCATGTAGCCGAACGTGCAGACCCTTAAAGGGTTTGGAAGGTGTGCTATATAGGCGTGTAGTAACGTTACATTATATTGCACTACTATTCTATTCAATCTTGGTTCGTGTTGTGAGGTCGGGAGCACACAGATGAGTTTCTATTGAAGTGGTGCTACATGAATTTATGTTTACAGTTACAGTTGCATTAATTATGGTACGGTTGGTGCCTGTGGGAACCGGTCATTGAATAAAAACTCACGGTCGTCGGTAGTCCTGGAATCCTCCGGCGATCAACTCCTTCTCCGGATCGTTACCGTTCTGGCGTTCCTTTTCATCAACTGTCAAACAGGCAACAATAGCATACAGTAAGTGCATGTACACACAACTTTCTTTTGATTTTATGCCACCTGCAATTGCACTCCATTTGACATCTTCATTTCATTGTGTGGAAGCGGTGTCTGAAAAAAGTCCAATCCTCCGCCCTCCAAACTTTCTTTTGCAACGAAACCCGCTTTAGCAGCTCCTCTGTCTCCTCACCCTGGTCTTGTTGGCAATATGGCTCAGACTTCCACTGGACAACCTCCTACCAATATGTAGCACTTGTGAATGAGCTGATGCTCTGCATGTAGCTTTCGAGCAGGGTTTTTCAAATTTGAATTTTTACAATTACGATTACGAAAGCCTAATTCATTGGACTGACCTGAATTCTGAAAAATTATTTACACAACTGATAACTTTTATTTATACGTTTTACACGAATGATAACTTTTATTAACGGTTTGTAAGGAATTGTTTTCTGAGAAGTGGAGACCTACCGTCATATTTGTCTCCTTTGTTGCGTTGTAGATAGATGCAGCAGCAGAGGATGAGAATGAGTAGGATCAGAATCAGCGCAATGATGAGAAAAATCCACCACCAATCTCCAACACCACCCGTCTGCGCAACTGCAAATGCATTTAACATTTGCATAAGTGCACTTTGCTCACGTCATAATGCAACAATTGGTTGACTGTACACATTATAATCAGTACCACATATAATAAATATCACATTATAACCAGTACTGTATTATAACCAGTACCATATTATAACAAATAGTATAGTCAGTATCATACTATAAGTAATGTTTTAATTGGTGCTGCATTATAATAAGTACCACATTATAACATGTTATATAGGGATTCATGTTATATTGATTAGTATTTTATCAAATTTCTGGTGTAATATGGTTAAAGTTTCTCACAAAAAACTTAATGACTAATTCTTGCAATTTTCCTACAATCTTTCCAGTGCATAGATTGACAGAAAAATTGTAGGAATTGGAAAGTTCGGTTTCACAAAAGGAATATTTTTCACACGGGACAAATGGTAAAGTTTTTCCTAATGCACGTAATACAGTGATTTATTTAGTTACTGCCAACACTTAATGCTTAGTCTCAACCTGTCAAGTTATTTACCTTAACATAGAAAGTTAACCAGCTGATTAAATTAACTGCACAACCACTTCCCAACACAAGATCCTTTGCACGCAAAGTGGGTGACCTCCACTGATATGTACATTTGAAGCAGTGCCTAAAATACACTTCTTCAAAATATCCAACTGTACTTGCAATAGGGTAAGTAAAATTGCAGCTATTAGAAGGAAATCTTGGGTAGCTGACTTCAGTTAATCTCTCCAAAATTCATAAGTACTAAACTCCAGACAAGACACATTCAACAGTGCACTATTTCAGACTGTGCATAAAAGGAAAGACTTTTAGCTTAGAAGTGTTTAGAATTATGGATTACCTTATATTACACGATACAATTCGAATGGCATTAAGCTGAATATGTCATTGTTTTGTTACCTGGTGGGACGTATGCTTCAACAATGAGATTCACTGCAGCTGTAGCTTTGCTGTAGCCATTGTCGCCGATGCACCTATATTCTCCGTGATAAGCTGTCCACTTCTGAGTACCGTTTGGATTGACATAGATGGTCAGTGCACCGCCCTTTATGGTCACAGTTGGTGGATTGTCTTGGACTGGTTGTTCCTCATTGTTTTCCACTTTGTACCACCGGACGCTAGGAGGAGTGCTTGGATCTGAAGTTGCACTGCATTCAAATTTTACTTCTCTTTCTTCATACATCTCGACACGGACATCTTGGCTGTCGACAAGAATCACTTTTGTCTTGCCTAGAAAGCATAACAAATTGTAAACAAATTAGTTGCATCGTTTTGAATAACTACCCGAAGCCAAATCGGATGGCTATGAGATAACTGCAATGAAAATGAACAGATGGAAAATGTAGAAATTGTTTTTGCTTAAGCTTGTCACAAACTTTTTGGAGGCACCACATTGTAACGAATAGTGCTACTGTCATAGTAACATAGGTACAGTGCTACACGGCTGTCACGATGTACAGTGTGGACCCATTAATGCAAAGTCATCGTGGAAGTTCTTATGACACACGTTAAGCTTAACTTTAAGCAGGATTGCATGCACTTCCTAAAGTTTGCATGTCACTGCTGTGACTGGAGTTAGAATAAGATATATAAACAGCAATGAATATAGCACCATGCAATAATTGAACTATGCACAGCAGTTAATCATGCGTAGTAGCGTCTTAGAAACTTGCTAACTGTAGTAATTATGTAGGTGTAATAGTCCTCTCGGCAGAAATCGGTCAAGAAAACTAGAACACTCAACAACTAAAAGTTGTTCAGATTTGTTACATGACGAAACATTGCCTGTGTTAAAGGTTCTTTGTGTCTAACAGACTTGAGCTTTATGCGATGATCACTACTCACTTAGTACGTTTAGGTATCCCGAAGCAAATGCGTATCCATGAATGTTGCTTGCATTGCACTGAATAACCGTCAGGTCCGTTTGTTTATCCCGGTCATCGCAGTTTCGACAAACTTCTCTGATCGTCAGAGTTTTCTTGTTGTTGCTGAATGCAAATCGCCTGGGAGGGCTGTTTACTAAAAGGAAGCATAATTCATTACAAAAAATTAATACCTTAATTTAGAAGATATTTAAATTGACAAACAAATTACCAAGTTTTTGAACAGTCACGGAAGACTGACTAGAACTTAAAATAAACCACATTATTTGCTGGAATCAACAACTGATTAAGATAATTTATGAGCCTCATTTGCAGTACAACATTGAATATACGACATATACGTGTATGATAAGGACGCTAAGGAGGCCATTTGATTACCATTAGATTAGATAAACAGACATATAGGAAGTTTACTTCACGGAAACTCCTCAATGTTTGACTGTATGACTATATAGCATAGAAGCCATAGATATATAGTAAATTTCCTATGATGACCTGGTAATCCCAGACAATAAATAGCTACGATAAACTAAACTGTTTCAAGTCACTTTGCTGCATTTTATTGTATTTATTAATAAAGACAAACCTTCAACGCGTATCTGAAGAGTATGCATGTTGCATCCTTGGGTATTTGAAGCAGTGCAGATGTAGTCTCCCTCATCAGTTGCCTACCTATGTTTTACCTATCTATGCTTTAGTGCAGCGTTTCCCAAAGCGTGATCTGCGGAACGCTCGGTTCCATGAGGGGAAGACAAGGGTTCCCTGAGAAAATTGGATTCTGGCAAGTGTTGTTTGAATGTGCCGTTACATCATAAATTGGATTCCGAGGTGAGGACAAAGATTCCGTGGAAAAATTTCATTTAAAATAATATCTAATCTCTAAAAGAGAATTCAGCTATTCATACTGTGTCATTAATTCAACCTATATTGATCTACTTCGCAGGCAATGCATATGCCTGAATATGTTTTGTTTTGGTTGGGATTCCGTCAAAAATATTTTAGATCAAAAGGGTTTCGTAGGCAAACAGATTTGGAAGCACTGCTTTAGTGTTTGATAAAATAACAGCAGGACTGCAAAGTCAGACAAAGGTAAAGTTTGAAATGCCAGTTTCATCAGGAAAAAATTAAACAGAGTATACACAAAGCACTTTTAATCCTGGTAGTCATTCATTGTGCTAGACTCCATTGCCAAGTGATGGAGATTGCAGACATGGTTCACACTGGAATTAGATACTGCAAGAAAATCCTGCCTACAACTATTACTATCATTACCAAATTGCAGTAGGTAAATGTGACATAAATATCTACAAAAACCTCAAAATTGAGTGGTACTGGTACCTAATGTAATGCAGAAGGCACCTACTAACCTGGAGTCAATTGTAACCCATTTCAAATTGTTGAAACAGATATACATGCATTGGAAAGAAATGTGGTTTTTCTTGCCCCGAATAGTTTCCTTTGAAGGAATAATTATATGGCTACTTACCATCTAATACTACTCCATCTTGAAGCCAGACAATCGTTGCCTCTGGTTTGGCATTGACATTGCAGCTGAAAGCGTGCGATTCACCTTCAGTCACGTTGACATCGTAAGGGCCATCCTTTACACTGCGAAATATGGGAATCTCTGAAAAAACATGTTACTATTACTTGTACATCAATTTAAAAAAAAACAGGTTTCAAGGTGTTTAAAAACACCTTGAAAACCGTCTGGAACCGTATGCTGGGATTGTTACATCATTTCACTGAGGTACAAACATAAATTGTCAATTCATCACTGCAAGTACCGTAATCACTAGTATGCCTACTTAAGCTTTCTATACCAGTAGCATGGCTATATAGTAAATTTCCTATGATGACCTGGTAATCCCAGACAATAAATAGCTACGATAAACCAAACTGTTTCAAGTCACTTTGCTGCATTTTATTGTATTTATTAATAAAGACAAACCTTCAACGCGTATCTGAAGAGTATGCGTGTTGCGTCCTTGGGTATTTGAAGCAGTGCAGATGTAGTCTCCCTCATCAGTTGCAGTTACGTTATTGATGACGAGTTCTGTATTAAAATTATTCAGTGCGTATCTTCCAATTGGAAGAGTATTCCTTGGCCCTGACCAGGTAATTGTTGGCTCCGGACTGAACAAAGATTAAACAAAAGAAACATAAAATAACATACAAAACTCAGTGTCAGCATATTTCTCAGTATAAGGATCTTACAGTCAGATAGAATTGAATGTAATCCATCAAACACCAATCAACCATTAAGAGTACATGTAATTATAAAGTGGATGCTCAAGTAAATCAGCTTCAAATATTCACTAAAAGACAGTTTTTTAATCATTCAAATTCAACCTACACTGTAACTTCATTCGGACACTAAATCCAAAATTCTGAAACAAGTTTTGAGTCGATCAGAGCATTCGTCAAGGAAAGTTGAACTGAAGCATTTAACGGCCTCGTTATTCCTCAAATTTACAGTAATATATCATTGGGATCTTGAGAGTAAGGTTACTTTAGGTAATGTAATTCAGGTTATCTTACTATCCAGAGAAGAAGCATCTGAGTGTTGCACTTCCTCCAATTACAGCAACAGTTTGTGTTTCCGAAGCAAATCCTAAAGTTGGAGCAAATGCAGTTAGGCCTCCTGGATCTGTAACATGATAACAACATCAAAAAAATTTAGAGAAAAGTAATCAATTTATCAGAGTATCGTAAAAGCCAGAGTATTTACTTTAAAATCATTTATTTGTTAACTTATAGTGATGTACTAGTTACAAAACCATTCTTACTTCTTGTCACTGTTAGTTTTGTGTAGCTTCCTCCTGCTTTGACATCTAGGTGAGGGTTGTAAGTCGTGCATTTGTAAATTTTCCCATCAAGAGCATCGTCAGCCGTAGCATAAGCAAAGTGTAGGTCACCTGGAAACAAAAAGAAAATAGATGTCATTTAAAGAAAAGCATAAAATGTCAATGAGTTTGTATTTTGGAGCTATTTCTCAATACCGCTGTAGATTTTTGTGTTTCCACAGATAAAGGTGGACAGATTATCAACAAACAGTATTGAAACTCAGACATGGACACATCATTTTTAACCACGAAATACTCGATTCGGTGAATGAAGGACGGGACAGTCTCTGGATTTTTAACCACGAAATACTCGATTCGGTGAATGAAGGACGGGACAGTCTCTGGAAGGTGTTGACCGGCAATCATGGAGAGTAATCGTAATGTTCCAGATTTCATCAGCGCTATTTCTCCAGCGCTCACCAAGGCTAATTCACGGGAACCAGCTTATTCACAGGCGCTTGGAACCAGCTTATTCACAGTTTCTATGATTAATTGGCCAACCCACAATGAGCACCTGCATTGCACACCTGCTGGTTGCTGCTGGATATCCGAACACTGCAACTTTCCGTCTACATGGTAGTGGATGGTAATTGTGTGCTGTGGACGACATCATCAGCTATCATCATTCTTCATCCTTCCTTGAAGCAACCGACTCTTTGGACTCCGCCCCTAGCTTCATTGTCAGCTCTGGAATTGAATCAGTTTACTGGGCTCTACGAATGTGCATGAGCCTGCCAGTGGTGAATTTTCAAGTTAACTGAGCACTGTTTGCTTACTAAAGAACTTACTGTTCTAAATGAACTTTAACATGATTTAGACAAGCATAATTTTTGTGAAGTAATTTTAACCTTAATTGCTGACATTTATAGAGCTGTCAGACACTTCAAGAAAAACTCATTAGTGGCGCTCCTGACCCGAACCCGTGAATCACTGTTAACCCTCATCCGAACAAGGGGTCTGGCCAGACCCCCTGGACATATTTGTTGCATAACTTTTTTAAATATTATATTTTCTCAAATCGGTTATGACTTTGTTGCCATATTGTTGAGCAACAGCAAGCACATCTAAACGACCAAAAAGACTGAGTGCTTAGGAGGCCCTGAAGATAATACTGGCTGAGTCTGTCAAACGTAAGACTAACAGATGGCCAGTTGTCTGTTTCTTGAAGCCTTCTTCAATGTAATGTTGTTGACATTTCGGCCCTCAATGCAGTGATCATCTGGATATGGAACAACCCAGAATAGGAGATGAATAAGCGCTTCCAACGGCACTTTTTCTTGAAATAGCTGACAAGATCTACCATAGCAGCGTGGATCACTATACCAGAGCAAGCAAGTCACAGTCAGAAGCAGTGCGGGCGCGCAATCTTGGCTGCCGGATTTCAGATTGTTACTCAACAGAAGCAGGAAGAGGAGGGTACAAAACTACGATGCTACCTTTGTGGCAAGGACAGATAAACACAGTAAAGATGCCGCACATGCTACAAACCAGTGTGTGTCTGTCTCACTGTTCGTCTGAAGAAAAGTACACATGTGATCGAAGCAAACAAGAGCAAGACTATCTGATTTACAATTACAGTGTATTTTCATTATTTTTTGAGAGATATTTTCTAGAAAATAGTCATGTAGCATTTGAACTTAACACCCACAAATCAGTACAAATTTTACTAAACTTATGGTTTCTTTATTTTTTGGTATTTTATAGATAGATTATCATTGAGTCGATCAAACGTTTACGACAGACTGTCACAAAATAATATAACCGAACATTTAGTTTCAAATTCATCATAGAAATGATTTATATTGCTTGGAGAGACTGATACATTGTTATTTTCTGTTATTCTAATAACATGTTGCAAAACTGCCATATAAAATACACTATTACCTATAAAGAACCCATATAAAAAAGGGGTCTGACCAGACCCCCTTTGTTCAAATTAAGTTGCATTTCTCGTTGTTCGCATGAGGGTTAAATAATACAGACTTCAGGCGCTTGCAAAACTGTGGAAAGAAAATTCGACGAGCTTGAACCGCTGCTTTCGAGAAAGTCGATTCCAGCTGGTGGGCCCAATATAGGTAAAGCTTTTGGACCCAGCTGTAGCAGTATGCATACCAAAGGGTGCCACAAAGGCACCATATTTAGTGTCAAGATAACTAACTTGACAACTTAACTAGCTAACTAACCAGTTGAGGAAAACGTTGGACCTGAAAGATTAAGCAATGAGGATAACAAATTTAATTATACATGCAGTAGAACTTGATTTCCATTACCGTTGTCAGCAATTTGTATCCTTCTCGAAGGTCGTAATGGAACTGGATTTTTGTCCACAGTGTCAGTAGCAATCTCCCAACCATATGTAGGCTTTGGGAAACTTTTGCGTGGATCTGCCTGAATATGAAATGGCATGCCCTCTTGAACGGTTTTCTGAAGAGTTGAGGGAGTTCCTGATGCGGAATCAAGAAGTGCTCTCTGGATGTGTGCCGTAGCTGAAAGAGCTGTGCCATATTGATTCTTAGCGAAACATTGGTAGAAGCCTTCGTCCGACGCTGCGGCACTTCTTATTGTTATTGAACCGTCCGTGCCTTTCTCAATATTTGGTTGATTCGGGTTTAATTCCAAGCCATTCTTTTTCCATTCATATCTGTAAATAACATAAAAAATTAATTAATTACCTTTCAACAATAGTGTGTTTCATTTGAAAATTCGGTAATTTATTTCCTACAATTAAATGATAATATTAGAGAAGATGTTGAAGTGCTATTTAAACGTACAACAGGTTTGTATGACTAACATTTATGCACAACTCTCTGGTCAGGGTAGCTCCTTCATACACCTCGGTCTCTTCACACCTGGTCACTCCACTCTCTGCTCGGCCGCCACAGGCCTTCTGGTTGTTCCCCGCATGTGTGCTTCAACTGCTCAATCCAGAAGCTTTGCTTATGTTGGCCCCTCTAGCTGGAACCATCTTATTATTATTATTATTATTACTAATGTAGAAAACTTTGTAACACAAAACACACAGATAGAAATGTAAAATTGAGCCAAGGCTAGACTAAACTTGTAGGCCAGTTTCACAAACTTTTCCGATTTCATTTTGGTTAGGCAGAGGGTGACTCCATTTGGACCCTACAACTTTGCTCCCATGTGAAATATTAGAGCTTACCAGTAAATAGTAGACTGTTCAGGTGTTTGAAATAAAGACTCACACCAAGACTCGGCAGAAAATTTTGACAAATCAAATGTTTCATTGCCCAAAATTAAACATTAAGAAAAGCAGAAGACAAAAGATGCAAAGTCTGCTTACACTACAGTTGGGACTCCCTTCCCTTTGCAGTCCAGTGGTACACTGTCATCAGAGCGGTAGATGAAGTGATGTTTTGATGGACCTTGTGTAATCGATGGCGGCATTCGAACTGAAAAGACAAAGTGCCACGGTTGCAGTAATAGCTAATGTTAAACATATGCGAAATCTGTTTATTATACTACAGTATATTCATTACACATGCTTGGCAAGTATGTATCTTGCTCTGGTCCCTACACAGTTATTGTCGTCAGGTATGAGGCTCGAACCTATACTCTCCTCATTACAAGCTGAGCACTCTGGCCAATCAGCTACTTAAGTAAGTAAGTAAGTAAAGACCTGAACAGTGCAAAACCTGAACATTTATACAGCGTCTTTACAGGCCAGCTCTTATCTAAACAACATAAAAATATGCTCACACCGGTAGATATATATATATCTATATATATCTATGTCCAAAGATATGAGAACAAAATTGATTTTAAAAAAGCTTTAGATCGGCTCGATCATGGACAGTTAGTGGGATACAGTTCCCCTCAATCTGCAGTAAAATTTGGTTGGGATTCCAACCTCATCCCTCCGTTGCTTGAAGACTTTCTTATTCCTTCGGGGCTGTCATGCTGGGAGTGCCTTTGAATAGCCTGTACTGTAAGAGGCGCTTTATAAATTCTCAGATATGATATGATATGATACAGTTGTGCTTGAAAAAGGGAAGGAAGAAATAGCTAAGATAAGATAAGAAAGCTAAACCTGTTTTTAAACTGTTAATGAACATGAAAGTATTCTGGTAGCTCTTACTGTCTTCCTGCCCCAAGACTTGACAGAATATCACAGCGACAAAGGTGACAATTCTTAACATCCACATGGCGATGAAGTTGTTCCGTCAATGCTTTTGATTAACAGCTGTGCTTGAAATGGCTATCACCAGCCTGGAACACACAAAAATCACACATAAGAAAATAATCCATCAATCCAAAATCTTTAAAATGATTAAAATTACCACAGACTTGCTGTCTTTAACATTTCATTCACCTAATGTTTGCAAAGTTTATGTACGTGTTATAATATAATTATATGTCATCATATCATAATCATAATCTCGAGATTTCTACAGCGCTCAAAAAAGTAAAGTTGCAGGAGCCAACTTGTTCACAGGTGCACAGTCAAAATAAAATCAACAGGTAGGTAAGGTTCCAGGTCAAAGCGTCAGGCAGACAGACAATCAGACGACTAGATACATCAGTATGTATAAAATGAAACTTACATCGATAATTATGTGCATATGCTGTACAGTACAGTTATATTTTAAGTACAATTTATGTTTGCAATGTCCTTCTTTGACCTCTACATAGGCCTAACTGCATGCAATCACTTAGACGGCATTCTAATACATAGTTAATTACACTTTGCAAGGGTATCTTTTTCCAAATGACCCCACTGTATCAGAGACCATCTATAATTTTCAGTTCAGCTGCTTTTATAGTTTACAGCTAAACCAATTTTAGTGTCATTGAAAGTTTGAAATATTCAGATTGTTAATTTAACAATAATGTCAGGGTTAGTACATTTGTTCTCAGCATAGTACACTCTGAACACAGTGGTGACTATGCTAGGGCTCTTCTTGCAGACTTCATCAATTACAATGTAACTAGGGCAAATCATTACAAATGGTAGACAGCTGTGCATTGAAAGAAGCCAGGGTAATGCATTAAAAACAGTATAGACCCCATCATGGATTTCTATATTTAGACATACTTTTGGCTAAAATAAGCGCAGGAAACCACTCAGACAATAAAATATGAGATAGCTCAATAGCTTCAATGTTCTTCCATTATCGTTCATTATCGTGCGACGGTAATAGGACAGCCAATGTGAAGGCATAATGAATCTGAACCACAGTGAAGTTCACACCATCATCATCCAATCTTTACAAACCCATGATTACAGACTTAACATATATGAGTTATATTTTAAGTACAATTTATGTTTGCAGTGTCCTTCTTGCTTTACTGTATCCCAAGTTTAACCCACGCAAAAAATCATCATGCATTGTGCCCAACAGACAAGACACCCCCACACCTCTTAACAGTCATTATTCAGAACATCATGTTAGCCTAAGTGTTTTGCCTCAAAACAAAATTCCGAATGACCTTTATGACATGTTGAATTGGAGCAATTGACATATCAACATAACACTGTACCCAAATGGTACAGAACCACAGGCACTAAGTGTAGCTGCAGAAAAGCATCAGCATATACATTCATCCTGTTTACTTCAAACTGCATGCATAGTAAGAGATTGAAATCAAACTAATAAATAAAACTGTCAATAAGTTCATTAAGACACACAACATACACAGCAAGAACAGGCATAAAACGCCAACGACGTGGATACTATACGGCGTTCAATACGGCAGCACCGGTGTGTGCTCAGTTTGCGACACATTTCATTAATTAGTAATCGCTACAGGTAGGCAAAAATAATCAACAGCAGCTGCTGCGGACTGAACATTTATAAACACGTGACGAGACCATATGTTGGTAAAAACTTGCCAGAAACTAAGCGGCCGTATATATATATATATATATATATATATATATATATATATATATATATATATATATATATATATATATATATATATATATATATATATATATATATATATATATATATATATATATATATATATCGTATATATATAGTGAATCACTAGGTTGACACACCGCAACCCGCAACCCATTACAGAAAGTCGTATTGCCAGATAAAAAGAAGAATGGAATAGGCTAGACTGTGTCCTACAAGTAGCACTATCAGTATCAAACGTCTGTAGTTCATTGGTACTTGGATTAACTACCAGACAAGCCAATATTACGTATTGTAATTAGCAAAAAATTGCTATTGCTCCGGAGTCCAATGCACAACCGATGGCACACCAAAACCAAGCCGTAATCAGGTCAATCAATATCCAGAAGATCAGTCCCTAAGACATAGATGCAGCCTATGGTGGATAAGCTATTTGAAAGATGTAATTATCGCTGTACCTTAACAAATAAGCAATCACAGTTCATCAGAAGATCTATAGATAGCTGATTGGTTTAACTTTCACCACTATGACCCAGTTTGCACTGCCATAACACGTAATAATTGATCTTACCTTCCACTGATTCCTATGATCGATTGCACTATAGTATTCCCAGATGCTCTATAGAACCATTGAACGCAACAGAGGCACTCTGCCTCTTTCAATAATACAAAGTCTGCTGTGCCAATACGTTCGCAACAGGTAGAAGAATCCTATAGCGGAGGCAAAGAGAGAACAGTCTTCATACGTACAAGCCGGACAATCCTCGAGGCTCATATGATTCAGTCTGCGAAGCCATATGCTTCATATTGACCATACAACTAGGATGAGCGCAGATGAATAAGAACTCATCCAGTTTCGTTTTAACCATAAGCAGTGAAGTGTGTCTTAATCACTCGGCCCACTCACCATCCAGCTATTCAGTAACTCAGGAGGCTAACGATTACTAATGCTTTGAAGCGTACGTCAGGTCCACTAATTAAGAAACCTCAAAGTAGTGGGTGACATTACCAAGAAACAATGGGTCTGTTTGTAGGCCTACTATGGAATGGAATCTTGATAACAGTCGTAATATAGGAAAGGTGGCCTATCATTAATGACGCTAATCATCTTTGTTATGAAACAGTGTCGTTAAACAGCAATAAATCTATCAGCTATGGATGTTGGTTGGACCACTTGTGTGTGCGTGGGCCCACCACTGGTGACTCTTCTAAGAAGTTTCCTGTGCACTGTCTTACTTACTGATGAAATTTATCTTCTTCACTACATTTAACATCATACACTGGTTTTTGATATCAGCTTTCTCTTGACGTGGCACAAAATAAATCTGTAATTAAATTTATTTAAACTGGCCCAATGGTTAGCATGCTGACTTGCCCATTCAAAGTCTAGGTTCAAATAAATTATGGCCATGTACAAATTAATTTTTAAGACATCTTATTCGAGTTTCTGAGAAATTATTTCCACATGTTTCTAATAAACGTTTCATTAACAACAATATTAAATAAAAAAACAATGTGATAATACACTGCATGATTGGGAAACGGAAACCAGGAAAGAAACATGGTAATCATTTCCAGTACGATCGTAGCCTAATCAAAACCATTTCATGATTCGATCAATAGATCATTTCATCAAGACCCCCTCAGACATCTCTCGATCAAGACTAAGATGAACATGCTCCAGGTATACAGCTGATTTATGGAGACCTCGTGACTACGTGATATGTCTAGACATTAGTCAATAAATCCGTGAAAAATGAGCAGGGTCAAGGCCATAATATGATAGCTATAGAAAAAAGTGATTTGCAACCTTTGGTAGTTTTTGCATACTTCAAGTGCTGTTGAATGAGAAGTCGGAGGTTAAAATGAAATTTGTTTAGATATTTCAACGTATATGAGTCATTTTCCGGTAACATGGTAAATTCACAAATTCAACAAGCAACAAAAAATTTTTTTTTAAATACAGTTTTTTTTTCTTTGGAACAAATCTTGAATGTTTCTATTTCACAAATATATATTTGGTTTTGCACTAATATGTAAATGTAAAAAGTTTTTGGTCGAAAAGAAATAGCCCTACTAAAATATTTGTCCACTCCGTTACTGTGTACATATGGGATCTGTTTATACATTGTACAGCTTCTGTTGTGTATTTTGACATTCCAATATGTTTCTAGTATTAATATTTATAAAATAGAAAAAAATGAAATTAGAAAACTTAGAATGTTTGATTCCATCACAGTTTCATTTATTTAGAAAAAGGTCCACTCCGTTATGGAAATAAAAGCATTTAATGTTAAGTTGAATAAATATTTTTGCCCAAACAACTGAAAAGAAATCACTTGAGCCAATCATTCCCAGTTATCGAATAGACAGAAAACACTAAAATATTTATGGTATTGTCTTAAAAATCTGCTCACAGCATCAAAATACCACACCATTTAGCCTATAATATTTCATTCCACTCCGTTACTATCTTTCGAGTGTCGACACTCCGTTACATAGCTGTCCCATGCGTTACCAAATAAATGTTAACGGAGTGGACAGGTAACGGAGTAGACAATTTGGGTTGCAGCACGGTAAATACCATATTATCGCTCACGCGTCCACATCGATCGTTGGTAAAATCATTATTTTGCTTATAAGCGTTATATTACAAATATTATTGGAATTAGATTCATTTATAATCATGGCAAAAATGCAGTAACGGAGTGGCCGTATAATAAAAAAACACATCTGGTACGAAATAAATGAAAATTCGTATGAAATTTGTCGGACCATTTATATCGTTGGTGAAGATATAAATAGCTTACATAGATTACATAGCAGAGATGAGTCTAGTTGCCCGACCACAAAATTGAATGGTTCTGAGATAGAAGATTAATTTTTTACATGGTAACGGAGTATACATAATTCCTGGGGACAAGTTTTAAAAATTTTCCTTTAATTATGCTGAAGATCCGGTTCACCAAGTTGTATTTTAAAACATACACAAATATATAATACATAAGAAACACGTGAATTTTTTTGGCTCAATACAAATCATTTCGAAATTGTAGACTAAAGCAATAAGTACTAGAGCCTAGGGACAGTAACGGAGTGGAACATTTTAAATTGAAAATAAATTTTAATAAATTAGGTTATTGCTTTAAATTACTTTCAAATATCTGAAATTGTTGACTGATCAAATACATTTTAATATCAACACTTAGCATAATCAGATTAGGTATAGTTTTTCGAGAAATGACCAAGGGACAGCTGAATTCTGAATTTACCATGTTACCGGAAAATGACTCATATATAGCCCAAGTGCCCAACCAACAGATTCCCATCCATAGCTTACACATGTCATTGTTGTGTGGAACCTGATGTAATAAAGCCAACTGTTCAAATAAAGGTGTAATTAGCGATCAGCCACCTTCCCTACATTGACTGCTATCAGGATTCCATCTCATAGCACAAAAACATACCCATTATTTTTACGTCACCCACTCCTTTCATGGAAGCCAGCCTCTAAGCAGGCTCCAGTCTGCTCTTTGAGAATCCAACTTCAGCCCTAAGCTACAGTTGTACACGAGCCCAGTAATTAGAGACTCCAGGAATTCTGATTTCTGCACATTGGGCTAATCCCACTAAGGCAAGGAGTACCACCTGCAAGAATCTAATTAAGACGTCCTTGTACTAAGCCCTACAGACACTCATCGAAACCATGTGCCTACAGACACTCATCGAAACCATGTGACTAACGCGGCAACGATCAACACAAGAGTACAACTCTCTCACTGTACCAACCACGTGCACACACCGCCCGTCTATCAGAATTCAGCCCCCAGCTAAACAGGAAACCGGACATCAATTTAGTTGTAGACACATCAGCCTCCCCCACTCTCATTAACAATCCTCCGAGTCACTTGACCACCGCGCAGGCCTCCTCGCTATGCAGGTCATAAACTGACTGAGCGGATATGCACATTCTCACAGCCACCCAGGCGTGAAATGCCTCAAAGCTGGCTGACCAGACACAAAAACCCTTCTGTTGCTCTTCCGCTTGCAGCTGGCCTCAAAGCACTAGTGGACATAAAGAAACCCCATGACCATTTTCTCTGGCATTCCCCCTCCACGTGAAACAGACGTCTGAAAAATAGTAACTGCTTGCAAAACCAGAGCTCAGCCCACAGTTGCATGAATCAGCGTGGGCCTCTGCCTGCCTGACCCCTTTGGATTGTAACCGGAACCAATTTTGACCATACCTGCCTATCGAATTTGTTTTGACTGAGCGCCTGTGAATAAGCTGGTTCTCGCGACTCCGCTTTTTTGGGTGCTGGAGAATTCTCGATATTACGATTACGAATGCCACCGTATTTTGACTTCACATTCGCAACGTTCAATTAGGCGACACCAATGTCTGATGGATACGGCTGTAATGGACGCGTTACGAATTTCTCAACGGAATAGTGCACTGTTGCAGACGGTCGCAACTCCTAAGTGATGGACCAATCCACGTCGACATGCTAATTACATCTGACAACATTCTTTACCTGTCATCCAGATGGCAACTGATATACTTTGTTGTCTGAGAATTTCGATGACTTCCACAGAAAGTCAACAAAAACTTTTCGAAAGTCTGGGGTGTTTTGGCCGCCTTTAGACTTTGAAAAACAAATCCGGTGAATTTTTGTGACATCTGATTAAATATTCTCTAACTTATAAGGAGCCGGAGCTGGATAGGACAACTTGAAGAATTCCGCACGAGAACCATTATTCCAAACAGGACAGTCGACGCCAATCACATAAAAATAAAATAGCGACATACGCCTACATACGTCTACAAAAAGTTATCCGAACGTCACTATGCTCTTCGAATTACAGACAGTAAACATTTGCACAGTTCAGTTAAAGTGGACGATCTATAAAGTGCAGTTGTCAGCGCACTTGTGGGCGGTAGATTCCATGACTCAGTGTCGCCTCCACAAAAGCAGACCTGGAGATTTCTTTATCAGTCTCCCCGAAAAACAAACCAGTCAACCAGGGTGGGCCAATTTGACAAAATGTCCTTAAAAGTGCATTGGCGCATAGCGAGGAAGGCCTTGGGCAGAAATCGTGCGACAAGATGGTAGCGTTTCTCGTCAAGTGGCATTCATACTTTTACATTTGTGATCATATTCGTAAACTCTTTCTCAAGTGCTACTCTTAAGCTAGGCGCAGGGTACCAGCTTATTCACAAGTGCTGCGTCAAGTCAGAGGTAGGTAGACAAGTAGAGGAGCCTGCGACAGATAATGGCAAGTGGTGCCATGCGAAGTTCCGCGTCCGGTTGATAGAGAGACCAGGGAACTGCTATGGCGAGTAACTCCGCCACTGTTCGCTTTCTGACAGTGCCAGTCCCAAGCCTGGATAAAGGAGGAGGGCGACGCTAATGGTATTTGTTACCACACAGCTAGTCGTTAAAAAGGAAATACACGCACGCTATGGCGAGTTTCGTTGAGGATGAGAATGCATGGAAGGTGTAGGATTGGATGGATTAGGTAGGAATTCTTGAAGAGGCGGGATTTTGAGTGGACAGGCTTTAGAATGACAAGTAGATGAGCTGAGGCAGAGAACGAGATAACTCTTAGCAGTTACAGGCGTCATCAGCTGCCACATAATGGGTGCAATAAAACCGCAATAATTGCCGTATACCCACAGGTCAAACACAGGCACCATAACGACCTGGCCACACCACCTTCATTCCTTTACCTCTAGCTATTAATGTTCTCCTCACATGACCCACGCAAACGTTGACATTAAGTATTCTGTTGAAATTAGGCAAACAATTGATAGCAAGTTCCATCAGCAATTCTTGCATCCTGGCAATAATGTCAGGCCTCTTGAGAACAGATCGCTCTCTCTTCGCGGGTGCTTAACGAGACCAGCATCCTGTAGATGGGCATTCCACTTGGTTAACCGCAGTGTTGATGAAAAATTAGCAGATACCAAGAGACCTTCAGAGCTGACAGTACCAAAGAAGGAGTCAAACATTGGCTGCTTATTATCCGTGTTTCAAGGCCTTGTCTATGGCCTTGAAGCGCAGGCCCACAGATTAGCCTCTGAAGCAAATACCTCAGAGTAGGCCTACACTCAGATATGACTACCCTAATTCATCTTGAACTCTAAGACCTCTATTTAAAGATGTCTCCTGCTAAATGTCAATGCACAATTTAACTCCGCCACTGCCTGTACTCTGGCAGTGCCAGTCCCACGCCTGGAGAAAGGAGGAGGGCGACACTAATCAACTTTGAATTGACATAGCATCGTTAAACAGCAACTTATCAACCAATGCACAATTTCTTGGTGTCTGGTTTGTCATGTGCAAAGGCCTTGGCTGCAATCCACACAGTTGTGGGCTCTTCAACGAGGTCGTTATGTTATTCAAAGGGTCCAATGAAAGTGGCTGTATCATCTGACTTGGACCTATACCATATCTTCCGATAGGTGGCGCAGCTGTTCTGCCTTGTTGACCATGACACACACACAAAATCAAACACACAAGGCCTTTGTTTAAAAAGTCCTCTGTTATATGCTGATGCACTTGATTAGTCATAACGCTACTGCACTTTACTAGCTTTATCCTAATACGTTTAAGCCAATATGCTACTGCACTTTTCTACCTTTAGCCAATACACTTTTTTGCCATTGTGCTACTGCACTACTCTAAATTTATCCTAATACACCTTTAGCCAATATACTAATGCACTTTTTTTCGCCAAAGTAGATAGTTTCTTCATTTGGAAAATTATGATAATAATTATATAATTGTAAAACTACCTATAGCAGATAACTAAATGATGACAATTACCTATAAAAACCTAGACATTCCAGATCAAATGTCGTTTAATCTAAAATTGATGCAAAAAACATTAATAAAAAAAGATGCATTAATAGCATGTGTTTCTAGATTATACAATAAAATGTGATTTATTAGGAACAGTAGATGAGTAATGTCCAACAATATGAGGCAGTGAAAAATTTATAAAATAATACTGGATAATATACATGTATATTCATTTAACATTTTACTTATTTAGTAGTCAAAATTGGTCAGTAATGAAGCTTGTAGGCCTACCAATGCTGATTACCAAAAACATTTAAACTTAGAACTTAACAGATTACCTTTGAAACGAGACATGAAAATCGAATGATACCCAGCTCAAGTTATTAAATGAATTTTCGTAATATTTTTCCGGCCATAAGTACTTACTGCCAATTCAGGACTGCCCAAATTCGCTGTAATGGCTGTGCTTCAACAGCCAATTGTGCAAAAAGTATTTACAGCATTCCATGGCATCAATAATCCAACATCGTTGATCATCTCATGCAGCTTCACATGTGCGCAGAAGCATGAACATCTGACTAATTATATTAATAGAATCTTAAATTGGCTTTGCCTGTGCAAAGGTCTTGGCCTATTTGTGCACCAGTAGCGCGTGCAGTTATTGCATAAATAAATTTAGGAAGCCAGTTCACAAATTAAAAACACATGCGCCCAAATGCCAGTAGGCTAGTTAGAAGACGTGGCAAAGTACGATAAAATTTATGTTTGTTTTGAAGTCGCTGCTGCCATCTTTCCTTAAATAATCTTGCGCTGAAATATGTATGTTCTGGCAGAGAGAGGAAGAAACATTTCAATACACAATAAGTCGCATATTTTTAGATCTGTTAGATGGTTTAACTCTTTTGAAAGTTTCTTTAAAATGTGAAATAAATAGCCAGATATATATATATATATATATATACAGGCATATATATATGTATATACTTATGTATATTTTATATATATATACATGCATACATACTTATTTATGTACACATGTTCTGTACTATATGTCTCATTCTTTGTTTTCAAATTGTGTTAAATGTACATAAAGATTGTATGCTATGACCCTTTTGTTTTCTATATTAACCAGACAAAACTAAATGACACTGCAATAACTAGTTTTTCAAAGGTATCCAGTAGCAGCAAAATACGATGTCAGTGTTGGTTTTGAATGTGATCAAAAGCTGGAGAGTATTCCCTCTTAACGGTATTTAGCCAGCTGGAGTGTGACCTGTCACTTAAAGGTCACCTTTTAATACGCCTCCTCCTCCTCCATATAGTCTAGGAACAAGGACACATATTCTTGGACCTAGGTTCTCTATCATCAAAGCTCAAATGAAATGGCATCCTGTATTTGCAAAAGGCTTGCTGCCATAAAATTCATAATCATCCGGGTCAGCAGATAAAAATAAAAGTTGTTCAGTACAGTCAAGCTCATAGTTATTTCACCATAAATTCTGTCTCGTATTTTTATACCGGTATTTTTTATTTTTTTTGCAAAACTTCTGTCATTGTGTTTCTTGAGCATAATTTTTTTATATCTGTCACTGCACTCTTACTTCGCTGTCCATCGTAAACATACTTTTCTGCTAGAACATTGCGGTTAGTGATCTTGCTTACTTACTTTAGTGACATAATTGTAAGTGTAATCTGACATTTATAAAGCACCAATTCAAGAAAAACTATGATGCTCCCGACTCGAACCAGTTAAATCACTGTTGAATAAAACAGACTTCGGGAACTTGTGAAACCGTGCAAGGGACAAATTGAGGATCTCCAGCCGCAGCTACTCGAGAAAGGCAATTCCAGCTGGTAGGCCCAACACAGGCAAAGCTTCTGGACTGAGCTGTTGCAGTACTCATACAAGGGACAGTCAGGAGTGTCTTACTACTCACTTGAGTGGTTCATGTTTCCAACGAATCAGAATCTTTGAGCGTGTTTGTGTGTAGGCGTACTAGGTGTAGTATATATGTGTATTTATCAAGACACCTGATAGCTGCCTTCTAAGTACACTTCACAGAAGCATATTAACAATAATCTTTATATTGATCTTTACCCAGACAATCTTCTAGAAGTTTTAGAACTTGTTAAACACTGCCTTGCACAAGTTGTTCTAATTACCCAGAATCAACAAAGGATGCTAAATGCCAGTATCATCCCGTGACGTCTCTACAGAACTCGTAAAGTTTTATTACTCTGGTTTACACACAGATATTCCAAGGACTGGTGAGATGTTCGAGGCCCCAGAAAGAGACATAGTTCCGTTTCTTAACCAGACTCCTCTGAAATATTGTATCAGCTGTAGAACAGATGAACCTGGCCGATGTGAATGGGACCCTGATCATTAATTTCAGTTGACAAATGCTTGACAAAACTGCAACAGGTCGGCCGACAATTACAGCGCTCGGCTGGTTCCTATCTGAAACAACTGTGTGGGTGCACTTTATGGACGTCACATATATAATAATTGAAGAGATAACCTGGTAAGCATAATATCCCAAACAGACTGTAAGCAGACTATAAGCTCATCAGCTGTTCATAAGAAGTCAAATATCTCGACTGCTCCTAAATGTTCAAATGTTCGCCGTCGGTGCCAATGCACTACCATGCATGGTCACTCCTGTCACCTCCGCCAAGTTCTACCTCACGTAGGCCAGCCATTCTGAATCTCTCACATCTGTCACCTGTAGTTCTCTGCCAGTGAATAAGCTGGTTTCTCTGGTATCTCGAACACCTCATCAGTCCTTGGAATATCTGGATGTATACCAGTCTTTTACCAGAGTATACAGAAAATTTTATGTTATGCAGAGATGTCACGGGATGTTTCTGGCATTTAGCATCGTTTGTTGGTTTTGTGCTGTGCTGAGAATTTTCAGACATTACAAGCATTACATTCTTCCATTTCTGCTAGCTTAACCTTGCCTCCAGCATCACAGCCGATGCAGTCTTCCACTTCTGCCAGTTCTGCCTACACTACTACCATCAGCAAACAGACAATGCTAAATCTCACCACTGCCACAACTGTCACGTCAACCAACACTAATCATATTTCGTAGCTTTTGTAGTGTGGTTATAATAACGTGAGCAGTGAGTTAGGTTGAAAGGTTCTCTCTACCATGCTTTCCTTAACAATAGTCCTCAGGTGGTTTAGTTCTACAGCTGAATGATCTTTTGCTGAAAGTACAAAACCTCACATAGAATTCATCTGCACATGTTGCTGATGATTTCTATATCCTTATGCAAACAAGAGGTAGACTTGTGGACTAAAATCTACCGTTCCCGTGTTCATTCTCGTTCATATCAAGCCAAAAATCCATAATCCCTTAACAAATATTGAGCCAAGTCGATGAATAAACATTTGCTGAAGACTTTGGAGCTATACCCCGGATATAAATGACAAGCAGTGTTCTGTTCCACCACAAAACCACTGCCCAAACAAGCCCTAAGCTATTTATTACGCAAAGCATGGCAAAACCATTGGAGCCTTTCATCCCTGAGGGACTTCATAAATCTGTTGAAGTCTTACTTAACAGCTGTTAAGTCTGGCTTCCATTCTGCTGTTTAATGGATAGGCTTTAAATCCCAATCAAAAGTTTTGTGAGTGACAGCCACTTGAACTTTTGAACTCCTTAAACACTGGAAAGACTGTCTATTGGAGTACAAACAAACTAGTTTCAATGCCAACTATACATTAACACTTAAGAATATACTTATTCCTACTAAGGATTGACTCATTCTAACTGAAGATATACTTATTCCAACTCCAGATATAAGTTCCAACTGACAAGAATTTATTCCAAATAAGGACATACTCGTTCCCACATAAAATATTCTTTTCCGACTACAGATATATATTCCATCTGCCAAAAATTTATTCCAACTAAGGATATACCCATTACAACTGAAGGTATACTTATTCGAACTACGGATTTCCAATTGGCAAAAATTTATTCCAACAACTTTAGGTACAACAGCTTAAACGATAACAATAACCTACATGAAACTCACATCTAGGCTCTTACAAGTAATATCTTTAAAATGCTTACACTAGCATACATAGCTAGACAGTTTATGATGTTATATGTCTAGTAATAAAAACGCAGTCACTGTGGCCTACAACCAGACAGTGATGTGACCACTTGAGGAAATAAGACCACTGGTGACAATAGATGTTCATTACACCAGACAATTATGTTTGCAAATGTTCTGGCCACATTAATCTCTGCTCTAGATACCATCGTTTATAGGAGTGTACTTTCTTAGGCTCTACAAAGCTTTCTTCCACACTCAATACCACCCTGGAAACTATTCCTTTCAGACAGGAAATCGGAGAACGGTAAATTACAATACAGCATCTCCAATCATGGAAGATGATTAATTAAACACGGGCCCAAGGAATGCCATAAATATCTGGTGTTCATTCATGCAGTCCTAATAACAGTCCATCAGTCACACTAGATATTTAGATTCTGGAAGGTCAGTAAGAGGAGGGGTCAGATAGTGCCATAAAACAGCAAACAATGCTGACCAGTCCACACCTATCCCTCGACCGGTCCCTGGAGAGGTTTATGTTTGATCTGGAATTGCTAATGTCCTCGCATCAATTGTACCGCGGTGACCACATGAAATGAGATGAAGAGATTATGGAAACCACGCCCGAATATAGTTCCACAGCGAAAGCCCGCGACCACATCAATTCAATGGCCGCCCTGTTGCCGAATCCTGTTGATTGTCCTCAGGTCATAGTCCGTCTTGCCAGCGATCAGTGTTGCCAGGTACTTTCCAGAAATCCCGCCCAAAGGCTTCCCAAAATCCGCCCAAAAGTAGCCCAATATAAATTATAACGTAAACAAAATGAAAATAGCTGAAAATGACACTCGGCAGACGTGGCATGATCATAAAGTGGTTTGGACGTCTTTAGATGCTGGCGACACCTAATGTCAGTTTCTGCAACTGCCTAAGAATAAGAACGAGCGTTAAACTAGTCGACCGCCCAAAGAAATATAGTTCCATGCGTCTCCTTGCGTGAGGATGCCGGTTTGCATACCGATGGTGGCTTATTTCAGGGATTTGAATCTCAGGATAGCATAGTACCCATTCAAACATAAGTTTAACAGACAGCGGTGGTAATGGAACACACTCGATCTTATTGACGAATGAGCAGGGTTGCGTCCACACGATCAAGTCTCTAGCACGAGTCCGTATCCTGGCTACGGCCTTGGGATCACACCCGATGGCATTGCACCCAATCAGCAGGGCCTAGTCCATACGGTCGCTCTAGCGCGGTCCATGCACGGGGACCTTAAATGGCGTGGCACCCATTCAAACGGGCGGCAGTGGTGAAGGATCTCGCCCAATCAATTTAATTTTTAAAAATGAGCAGGATCGAGGCCAAACGATCACTATAGCAAAAATGTCCTACTGTTATGATAATGGTAGACTCGGTGAAAAGTTGAAAATACTGACAGTAGGTGTCACAACCATAACCGACTCCTCGGTACACTGGGCTATTTCTGCCATGCCATCCCAAAATTATATGGAGGCGTGGTCTCTCGACCTGCCTTTGCAAACACTTATAAAACGTTATAGAGATAAGATAACTGCATGACGAAAGTTAAACATTAGATTGATAAGATGTTATTATTATAATGACTTTCATAGCAATTAGTTTTGATCACCAAAGAAGGATGATGTAAATCATTTGGAAGAGAAGAAAACGTTAAACTAGTTCTAACTTTAGCTGGATGTAGCCATCTCCAACATCCTGGAAGAGTTCCACCATATGGAAATTATGCTCAAAACAAGGGCACAGCCAGGTGCTTCCAATTAAGTAATAAACTGGTAATTGCAACAATTTGGGAGCTATTTATGTGGCAATTATAGATATAATAAGGGCAAACAGTAGAGACAAATGTACCATAGGTGCGGTGGTGACTGAGTGGGTGACAACCTAATTACACTGGCTTACCTATTTACCTTAAGTAATTAACATCACTGTTATCATGACAGTCATTGTCATCACTGTTGGTGCAATCATCAGCATCAATCATAATCATCACAATCATCACTGTCGTCATAAATGTGCCCTGTCTAGACGGCAACAGTTACTGGATGTCTCAGAATATCAAATTTTGTTTAGTGTCTCTCAAAGGCCTTCTCAACAGGGAAGCTTATCTACAGTAGCAAATCATGGCATCATAATATTGATGTTACTGGCTGTAACAAACTATGGAAGCTGGGCTCCCTACTAGCCAAACATTATTGCTCCTTCTGAGATTACGCTTTGTTCATCGATAAGTCTCGTAGTATGTATTTACAGTCTTGGTATCGATAAAGGTTTTTGGGTTGAGTAGAAAATCAAAATGTGGTAGGATAATTTGGGATTCCCATGAAATAAGTCAAGAACATTTTGGAGTACAAAATGTATTTAGAGTCATGAAGAGCTCAAAGGTTTTTTTGGGTTGAATCCCTTGAAAATCACAAAAAATGTGACAGTAGGATAAATTTCTAATAATCAAAACATGGACCAGTCTCCCAGCAGAAGAAATCACTGGTTTTTTATTTTTATGTAACTTTATTTATTTATTAAGTGTCTGAAAATATCCTTTACGTTGTCTCCGTCCTTTCAAGGATTTACATAATTTACGTCCTATCCTCCAACTACACAAAAGTATCCAAGTGACAGTCCTCCTATACCAGGCGGGCAATATCTCCAACCATGCCTTCTCCAACTGAAATGCCATCTGTGGCATTCACAGGTAATGCAGGGTCGCTATTGACCCCTGACCCTTCGAAAGGGTGTGTCTGTCTCCACTTGGCTATTGTCTGTTACTAGGGGGTATGAATAAGTTTGTCACGTAAGGGTATAATTTTCTCCTTGGAAGCTCATTTGTTGTGCTGTCACAAGCAGCAAGTTTCAACGCCCAGGGCTAGGCCCTTCAACTTCAGGTGCTAGGTCGGATGGGGTGTCACAGGGATAGAACCGCGCCAAATCACCTAATTATCCCTGGAAAAAGGAACAATGGAGCTAATTTGAATGGGTTCATCAGGTGGGAGACTGTCAACCGAAAATTGCTGGCTTGTTCCCAGGCACGAGGAAGACGGAGAATATCGAGAGAAATTCCAAATACAGAAACTGGAAACTCCACACTGGAGACAAGTATACATTTGGAAAGAATAAAAAGCAAAAATGGTATCTCACGATGGTTGAATTTGCAGTGTGTGCTCTGTTGAAGTAATCTTTGATCCTAACCTTACTAGATCTATCATTTCAAAAAGGAGAATGATATCCAGCATGATACTCTTCTCACACATAATTATTACAGTACTTACTGAAATTCATGGGTATACAGTGCAGTTTTATATGGTTGGAAAATTGTAGAGTACACCGCCTTCTACAGCAGTATACTGCATTATTGTATATTTCATTTACATACATTTACATCCCCGCCAGGGCACAAATTTGGTTTGAGATTTCTGCTCCATCTGCGCCTCCTAGCCAACTCAGCCATAGTGAGTATACTGTGTCGGTGGGAAGATGAGACATCGAGGGGGAGAGGTCTGGCTACTCGCCCTCATATGCGGAGGATTAGAAAAAGATATGGCGCACACTTCATACCCATGGCTGCCTCCGGGCTATAGCTCAAGGGACTGCTCTTCTTCTTCATTTACATACAGACTGCACGAACACCTGCCTGCCTGTGACCCTTGGACCACGAAACCAAATCTAATCCTTACTACCTGTCGATTATAGTTATGACTCATCATTACCAATTTACCTGTGTATTTAAAAGCGATTTAGATATTCCGTGCACTGTAGATATCTCGAGATTGCAATACGAATACTATACGCCCAGGCAGCATAGGGAGGCAGTTTTTGGCAATTCACGAGCCGACTCGTCCCACAATTTTTTCACAAACTACCAATTAATAATGGCAAGAGATATAAACCGATTAATGCATCACCAGTGACAAGCCATTCATGCTGTTGTGCAGAATAGGTGTCATATTAAATATGACATTGACCCAGTTACCGCTTGGGTTTGGAGTGGCATCAGTTGAAGCCTTGTGCATTGGACACCAACACAATACAAGTTGATAATTAATAATAATAATTTTCTTGGTCTTGTATCATTACTGATGACGAATAGATGAGATTGGAAGGAATTGTGTTTCATCATTTAGACTTGACCTCCAGGATTCTGACCTGGCACCACAACGAAACAGAGCAACCTGGCTATTGCATACTTGGATTTGATATAGCGCCAGTGATAAGTTGGTCTCCCTGACATGGCTTTTGTAAGGCGCTGAGATATTTAGAAGATTTACAATACATTTGACTGGTTGGAACTGTGTATCATAACAGAAAATTGATATAGCAGTTTCTTAGAATCACCAAGGCGTTTTCCAGATGGCTATTTGGCACATGGCAAAGATGTGCCAGGTAACAGTAACTTAACGAAAGCATCACACAGCTCTGTAGCTTTCACTGTGTACTTTGCTCTTGTGTTACAAGTCATAACTGAAGCCCGAGAGAAAACCTAAACAGAGTGATATGTTCGCTACACAACCAAAGTCCATGATGAGTAAGTCTTCATCACGGTTCTAGGCATTCTGCAAAATCCTGCTCTGCTGACTCATGCATCCTGGCACCAAGCGCTGATCATCCATTTATCAGCTTCGATCATAATTCTGTTTGCGAAAGATAAGCCCGTCAGGAAGCCGCGTAATCTGTGGTTCCTAATTTTTATCGTACCTTTGTGGTAGAGTCTTCGTGTTACAAGTTCCTCTGTTCCCATGAAAAAACGTAGAACCTATAGCTTCGGCCTTTGTTCGTGTGTGTGTGACAAGTTAACTCATGGGTGTAGTCAGTTTTCTATACAGAGGTGAAAATTTTTATTCTATCGAATTACTTGGTTATACCGTGTGGCAAAGTAACCAACTGGTTAGAGCGCTAGGCCTGTAAAGCGGGAAGCACTGGTTCGAGCCTTGCCCAAGACAATGGATAAAACAGCAACAATGCTGAATAGTCCAAATGTCTTCAGGTCCCTGGAGAGGCGTAATAATACCCTTATGTCTGATATGGAATTGCTAATGTCTTCCATCAATTGTACCATGGTGACCACAAGAGATGAGATGGAGAGATTATCGAAACCACATAGGGTGTAGTTCCACAGTCAAAGTGACCCAATCAATTCAACGGCCCCTTTGCTGTTTGTCGTTGTATAGGGACCTTGTGTAGGGACTGTGTAGGGACCTTGAGCAAGTCCTTCACTCATAATTGCTCAGCGCCATCGACGCTCTGTCACATAGTTACATGCACTTATGAACTTTGGAAGAGGGCAATATAAAATACAGTTGTATTGTATTGTGTCCCCAATTATGTACCAACTACTGGTACATGGCGTCTCATATTCCCTAAAGAAAACTTACTGAATTTCGCAACTCCTAAGGATGACTCTAGTAGGTTTGCTACGGCCTTAACCTCCCACTGGCTACACATCTGCAGCTGGGCAAGATAAATCTTACTAAAAAAAACGATACTTACTGCTGTGATTTTCAGACGTCCCAAATCTTCTTCAATTCTACAGCTCCCAATCGAACTGCACGCAGTTACAAGGTCATCACTAGAACCCACTTTATATCGTTTTAAAAACTATGGCAGTTATTCACATTATATGGTTTCTGCTCAACCGCCCTGTCAACAACATCCCTGTCAATTCATTCCATTATAGACAAAGGGTTAATGATAATTGCCTCAGCAGCTCCCACGGGAGACATACGCCAGCCAGTTATGTGTTCCTGTAATTGCCTACCTTGCTGAGGATGTTGGGTATGTCAGGCTATATCAGACCATCCAGGACCTAGCCATACATAACAGCAGACACAACGACATACTTCCATCAAATGCAGAGGCATTCCAGCTCTCTGTCTCCCTCCGTCCCCTCACTCCTCTCTCTCTCTCTCCAATGTGCTCACAGGCTCGGTAACACAACGACCAACGCGAAGCTAATTTGCTTTTAATGAAATGCCCCGGCTAATTTCTCTACATGCCAGATCCGGTGAACCAATTTCTGATTTCATATCTACAGCAAGAGGCAGGTCTTTGCAGACCCAAATGCAAAGCAATACAATACAAATTCATTTGATAACAGTGCTCTCCTTCCGAAATTCAGAAGTGGACAAACGACCCTATGACGGTGCTGAACAACTGTGCCCGACGGACTTGTTCAAGATCCCTATGCAGTGACCGGGCGGCGGTGGCTTTGACTCGTATGGTCTTGAAGGGGCGCTATATAAAACCTTCTAATGAATCTCTTTAACTGTTCCCATTTATCTGGAGATTTACCCTTTGCATCTGGTTTTCTCATGATTAAAAGGGCTTTACGTTAAGAAAAACGATTTACAAGCGCTTCATGCGGGCAAACTTGAAATGTTTGCATGGCAGAGATTTAATACCCTATTTTTGCAGAATTCAAGTAGTACCTATGCACCGATACCCAACAGAGTCGGAGGAATCGTGTTTCAGTTCAGCATTACTTCTGCAGAAGTGTACTCTTGAAAATTTCATCGCCAGAATTCTTTGTAGACAAAAACTGGTTTTACACAGGGTGTGGTTAGCAGGCTGGACTAACCGAGAGGTCTGGGTTCAAATCCCTGCTCCGAGAATTCTGTTCTATCTGCACCCCTGGCCAAATCAGCTATAATGAGTATCCTGGCCATACACTCTCGGTGGGAAGATGAGACTGCGAGGGAGAGGACTGGCCACCTGTCCTCACATACCAAGCCTAATAAAACTTAAGTTGTTAACTCCTCATGCTCTCAGACTATCTTAAGAGACTGTTCTTCTCTTCTTCTTTCTTGTGGTTTACAGCCATAAAGCGGGTTTGAGTTCCTCACAAAAAGTACTTAAAAGGCATATTTTTATATGAAGACAGTTTCCTTGCTGTTTGCTATGCAAAAACATTATGAAATGTCATGACTAGTATTCCTTGTCTGTGTAATATAACCATCACAGGTCACATTTAATGACAAATGCTTGTATTTGTTGCTTTGTACTTGTGCAACACTCTGGCTGATTGTAAAGTCTTTTGAAAATTCAAGATCTTTGAAGAGCGAATTAGCTATTGAGACACACTTCAAGTCTCAATAATATTGTGAATTGCTCTACTTGAGAAATTAATAAATACTTGAAACACGAATCTGATACTTTTTATGTATACTTCAAACAAGGATAAGAGGTAATAGCCTGACATATTGCTACTGACACCTACCTCCCCACCGGGATCAATCTGTGAAAAGCGGTCAAGCGCAACGGGCCGCAGAAATAGCAAGGTCTGAAAATGAAAAGACCCCTGTTAACACACAGGGTCAGACTCGAGCTTTGTAATCCGGCTTATACTTGAGTTTTTGAAGCAGAATCTCAGCTCCCTTGTTAAGTATTGTCTGGTGCATATACATAGATCTGCTGATAAGCCCTATATATCCACCTTCACTGTCCTACTGGGCTTCATCTTACAAAATAAACAGTAACTGTTGCTAGTATTCTACTGTTACACCCATCCTACAATTCATACAATATTCAAAGATCTATCTAGGTCAGCTGATATTGTCAAACACAATGTATGCTTGATCAGAGCTTCTAAGGAGTAGCCTACAAGGGAACTGTAATGTAATGTAAATCAATGCATTTGGACACTTTTACAGAACTGGTGTTCATTAATACTAATTCATATATGTAAAAGTAATCGTGATTACAAGTTGTACAGTTAGATTAAATAGGTGTGTAATAGTTATCGTGATTACATGTAACAGCTAGAGTACGTATATGTAAAAGAAATCATGATTACATGTATGTAACTGAAAACTTTATACATAGAAGTGCATGGGTACAACAACTGTAACAAGAAATCAAGATTACTAAATGTCTCTGCCATGACAAAACTGGAAGCCATGCTAGTGGATATTTAATGGGTCAAAACCCTGGAGGAGTAATGACCATAATTCCTATGGGTCACTAGTTGTTTACAAGTACCTAAACCACACTGCATTAGGGTTAGACAAAGAACAGGTCCCATTAGGACCCAGATTACACACTCAACTGTACCCTCCCTACCCTCTGCCTGGTCAAGAGCTCCACTGCTCACTCATCCCACAGTTATGACAACAAGTAATAGACGTCTATTAGGCCAATTCATTTATCTAATTCGGTCCATTGGTTTGATGGGGAAAATAAACAGTCCCATGATCGTTTCTCCGAAAAGCTGAACATCCTGTGTGCATTAAATGTCAGCTTCTTGGACACACACACTGCATGCACCCCCAAGTACGCTGGGAACTAGTTTCTCTCTGGCTCGCTCGCCTGGCCACAGTGGCTAGCTGGCCACCTGTCCCTAACATGATGTAAACTCCCACTGGCATTAGACTATTATCTATATATGGCTTCACTAAAATTGCATCTCTTTCTATTTCTGCATAGGTCTTTCACTTGAAACTGAAAGCAATCCTTTTCCACAAATCCTATCCCGATTCCTCCTCTTCCCTCTTCCCTCCCTCGCCCCCTTCAATTATAAACATCTACCCGTAGCCTTCTGACCCATTTGGATCTTGACCATGGAACCGATTTTCACCCTATCTGCCTATCGATTTTGTTTTTGACTGAGCACCTGTAAATAAGCTCCCGCGACTCGGCATTTTGCATTGCACTGTAAAAATATCCTGTTGCTCATTACGATAACGAACAGTGCACCATCCTAGTACGGTAGGTTAAACCGTAGTTTACCTTGCCAAATTATTTTATATTGTCACTTAAAAAAGCTGCATTGATGAAAATAATGTCTTGTGTAAATCGAAGTTGGATTGTAAATAGCAGCTGTATTGGCAGTGAAAAATTCTTTGCTTAAATAGAAGTTGGATTGATGAAAAATAATTTATTGCCTAAACAGAAGTTGGATTGATAAAAGCAATTTTTTTATTAAATGCAAGTTGGATTGATGAAAATAATTTGTTGATGAAATGGAAGTTGGATTGATGACAGTCATCATGGACATTGGTAGACTGCTTACTCACCAACGTAAAGTACGGCACTGAAGACATTAAAATAATTTGGCATCGTAAACAACGGGATAAATCTTCGGGTATGCTCGAGACCAACATCTCTGCACCAAAAGATTGCCAGCTGTGCTTCATAGGCCTCCAGGGTTGACGGCAAATCACCAAAGGAACGAGTTCTGTTTCTCATCGGATGTACAAGATTCAAATCATTGCCATCAGTTTACATGGAAATAACTTTGGCATTGCATGCTCCAGCCTCCCACTTGACTTAGTCATAGATGTTGATGGATGATGGGGGTCGGTGGGTCAGCTAAAGGGCATCCTGTTGCTCATCACGCCAACGCTAAGGCATGCCACTGCTCGAATACCATTAGATGTAAGTTGTCTGATAATTGCACCTCAAAATCCTGCTGAGCGAAGCTTCCGAAGTGTCTGGAAGCAAGAGAGATGGATACTGGACAGGTGGCTGTAGTTTCTGCTTCTACCAGTAATCAATTTGATCTCTAGGCCAAAGTAATGTGGCCTTTTCATACTGCCTGACAAAGACAATATTGTCTTCCTTCAAGAAACAGCAACACAGTAAGAAATAACCTATATCTGTATGAGCATATTTATGTATCTGTCCAGATATATACATATACACATACACACATACATATTACATACATACATACATACAGGCTAGCTTATACTGCTCACACACTGCTTGTGTCTGCATCTGATTGAGCCACATTATAATGTCCGCTGTTACAGATACACACACACACACACACACACACACACACTTAATACCACATTTTTACACAACACACACACACAAACATAAACACACACACACATACATACAGGCTAGTTAATGGTTTGCTCTTCTTCTTTTGCTACTTATGTCTGTGTCTGATTGAGCCACATTATAATGTCCGCTGTTAGCAGATACTATTTTCGAGTGAGCTGTAGCACGGAATGGTCAGTAGTGCTGCCCTACAGTTGGAGTTTGGTTAATTCTTCTCTTAATACCTGCATTTTTACCGCAATTGTCATCAGATATTTATAGCGCTTATTCAAGAGAAAGCTATCAGAGGCAATGTTAATTAACACCAGCATGATTAATTAATACTAGTTTCGTTAATTAATATCAACATCATTAATTAATGCATGTACCAGTTTGGTTAATTAATACCAGTACGGTTAATTAATACCAGCATATTCAGCAGTCTCGCAATTATAAGACTCGTGATGGATGCACGTCCCTACCAGCAAGGTATACCCACATGACTGGCACCACGTGTAATATCAAAAATCACAGTTTTTAACTTGTGGTCCTGAGGTGGTGGCCATTTGTTTTTGACGTTTTTTGGGTTCTCACAATGCTAGATGACATTTTTTTCTGTGATACCAAATATAAAATATGCCTTTTAAGTACTCTTTGTGAAGTACTCAAATTTAAAGGTGCTATATGAAGTACTGTTATACACACAACCAGTGTTTCCGTTAACGCCCAAATTACCGTTTTTACGTCCATAAAAAACGTCTTGGTCAGGGTGTAAATACGTCCTCTTTTTGGACTCTAACAAAAACACTGCACACAACATTCATACAAATGATAAATAGTAACAGCTGCTGTAATACAATTTTCTCTCATTCTGTTCTGTTGATTTTTCTCTTTTGCAGACTGTTATCAGAACATTTCTGCAGTGACCATCTCAGGGGAGGAGGATCAAATCTGCACTCTCCACATTACAAGGGGAGCAATCTAACCAATCAGCTGCCCTGTCCTTCTAACTAACTCTCCGTTAGGATGGCAAGAAGCAGTTCCCACATAATTAAATGGATACCTACATATATACATACATACATAGATGCACAAATATAAAGATACATAGGGCCTACCTAATTACATGCCAATATATATATATATATATTATATATATAAAAATATATATATACATAAATAAATTATATTTAAATAAATATATATCATATATATAAATAAATATATATATATTATATATGTACATATAAACCTACCTACCCATATACATAGTGCATAAAGTACACTTGAAACAGACTTACAGACAGCCACAGAGACAAAATCATTACAAAGAATATTGAGTTAAAAAGCATATGTTCTGTACATATAAATAGGCCATGTAATAAGACAGGCTATACAAGTAAGTAGGTAAGCTACGTAAGCAAGTAGGCTATATAAGTAAGTAGGCTATGCAACTAATTACGTCACGTTAAGTAAGTGCCCAGGTTAAGTAAATATGCAAGAAAGCAGCCTTTATTTCAATCCACATTATTAAATTATTCAGAAACATGACAACAAACACTACACAAAAGATGCGAATCTGGCAACAAAAGCAGGCCAGTCCCCTACCACAAGTACCCCCTTTTACTACATTTACCCAGAAGACAATACCTCTGCCCTGGGGACAAAACCCATCTGCACACACGGCTTTAAACTCCAAATTAAACATATTCCCTGTGTACCCAAAGTCTCTCACACAAGCAAACATCCAAACAGCACAGGACGACTTGGGCCAACCACCTGTCTACCTCTGCACCTGTGTATTGAATAGCAATACGAACTCCACCACCTGTGTCACTTCTATTTATAGCAGCCGGTCCAACAGGCCAGACACTTGGGTCTATGTACAGGTCATTAGTTATTTATGCCCCAACACTAGGGTTGAGTATGGTTACCTATGAGTTTGCTGTCATTAGTTATTTATGCTTCAATACTAGGGCGCAGTGCCCTTACCTACCTATATATTTGTCACGTTTTCTTATTGTTTGCCACGGTAAAATTTGCATAACACTACTCGATCTAGGTTCTCAGAAAGTGGTGTCCTTACTTGCTGTACTCTAGTCTGAGACTACTATTATTGCTGCTTGAGCCGTCAGCTCTTCTGAATAGATGGTTGGGTGGGATAACTGGTTAGTGTCTCCTTTGTGGTTCTCTGGTTCTCTCATTGGGCTTTTCGTACAAGGTAGGCTGTGACTCACTCATACAAGCTGTCAGTTACTGGGAACAGACCCTTGAAGGTAAAGAGGCCACTTAACAGTACTGTTGGTAGAAAAATTCAAATAGACTATATATCTTGCAAAGACATAACCGCAGAACTCAGCATAGCACTAGAAAGCCATAAAGAAGCCAAGTCCCTTCAGCTAACCCTGATAAGCAGTCGTGGATATGAAATGTTAGCAACTTCATTTTCTCTGCCTCGGCATACGAGGACGCGTGGCCAGTTCTCTCCCTTGCTCCCTGATACCCACAGGTCGTCTACAGTCTGTGTACGGTAATCATTACAGCTGAGTTTGTGACAGATACAAGACTCTCACGCACCCCTTCCCAAAAGGCTATAAACCATAAATCATGATAAATGAAGCCCAGACACTTTAAATTTATGGTGCATTTTAATAGAAGATAACAGTCTTATCGTTACTTGTGATTAATACTTGCAATTAAACGCTTAATTTTTTCTGTATATGCCCTTGAAAGATCTGACAACTGGAGTTGTGACTCACTCTCTGCACACAGGCTTTTGTGACAAAGAATATCAAATTAAAAGTCTGCCAGCTATTATGAAGATAATGAAAACATTCGACAGTTTATAACACGATATAATATAACCAGATATTAATCCAGTTATTTATGGACATATCTTATGCAGCTGTTCACAAGATGATCGTGATTCAACGCACTCATTCGAAGAAAAAATTTTTAAATTTATTCTCCAACTGACAGAAGCACTCCACCTTCAACATGTCTTGGTTTCATATCAGATGCGTTAGGCCTAATACTTAAAAGCAAGCATTTATGAGCTTTAGAACTATCTGCATACGAAACAGAACTCTGCATAAATGCACTTATAAAAAATCCAGACTGGAGTGAACTGTAAATATTAACCTACACACAGAAAATAAGTAGTTGCGACTGTACATAGCAAATTTAGTTCATAAACACTCCGAATACCAAAGACACGAGAATATGCTGCACTTAACAAACCGCATTCAATGTGAACTGGCTAGTAACACCACGGCCACACTATCAGTAAAATCTAGAAGCCAGCATACTCCCCATGTATAAATGTCACAAATATTTCCGAAAAGTTATCGTGGAAAGTTCATACACAACTTATCTAAAATACCACAAACACTGTAAGTACTGTTCTTCTTACCGACCAAATTTTTCACTGATGCATTCTGGCCAAAATAATAAACGAAAAATGGTTGTGCTGTCAGAAAATTTCCTCTAAATGCTTACAGAATAAAATTCATTTGACTGTACAACTGCCCTACGCTTTCAACAAAAGCACAATTGTGTCAGAAATCCTTTCACCTCAATCGTCACTTGTCAAGTCTCGGTCAACAAGCACGAAAAATACACAATTATTTCGAAAGAATGCATAGCTCGCGGCAATGAACTGAAGGAAACACTTACCACTAATTCATAAAACAATTCTTCAAACTAAAACAGATTTCTTGACTTTCCAATATGATCGTTACGTGACAAGTGACAGCGCCAGTGAACTGCCGAACTTTAAACGAAATAATAACTCACGGAATGTCGCATTTAACTTGTAATTTAAGTCGGAATAAAAACGCACGAAGAACTACTTCACGTATCTGAAAGTCAAACTACTGCAACTTTTCTGCTTTTATATGTCTACAGTCTAGTAAAATGATGACGAATGCTTCTCCTAAACACTTAAATATCGAGTGACCTACGAACTACGCAAGCAGCCACACACACCTTCGCAGTCACTGGAACGCTTCTAATGACGGCTGCTCAGTGCGACCACTCTCCATTTTCGGAAATCCCAAGCTCTTGCCAGAAAAATACCAAGATTGGCCAAAGGTGTAAAAAAATCCCAGGTTAATGAAAAGGAAAAAGTTATGATGAAAATATGATATGCGTTTAAGCAATCAAAATTATTCACAAAAATAACTGGCAAAGAAAAAACTGGAGAATAACATTGAATTAACAAATTACAATGTTTACAAGTAACAATAATAATAAACGTCTTTCAGACAGACACACTGTGCGAGTTTTTTTCTAATCTGATTCGCTGCCATTGTGGAAAGTACGGTAAAAACTAGTCTGTAGACCTTATAAAAAATCCCAAGATTGCTATGCAAAATCCCAAGATCCCAAGCCGGACCCCAAAATCCCAAGATCTTGGGGAAAATCCCAAGGAGTGGTCACACTGCGGCTGCTTGTTATTGGATTGAATCATTATGAATGAATGTGCGGTCACGTGGCTTTAACCACCGCACGGCCGCCATTATGCTGCTCCACTCGTGTCTGGAAGATCGGAATGCAAAATTATATAGGCCTACCGTCCCATAATTATATACCGTCCCACATCCAGGTGCATTTTCTAAGAATATAAGTCTCATTGTAGCTTGTAATTAACACTTGCAATTAAACTCCTAATTTTCCTGTAGCCTATTTGTCTTTGAAAGATTCTGAAAACTCGAGTCGTGAAAAGGGATATAAAATAAACAGTCCACAGTCATTTTTTATTTTTGAATGTTTTTCTCCAAACAGTTGGAAGCACTTCATTGTCTTGCGTATAGCGCGAGCAGTCTTAACTATGAAAGTTTAGTCCACAACGTAAGCTGTATGACAACAGTTACTGTGTAAATACATCAACTGGCATAAATAAGCATCATGGACTCTCAAATTTGTAATCAAAATGACGTAGACTTTAAAACGTTAAGTAGAGGCTTAGCCAAAAAGCTGGTGCAGCGTCGGCAAATAGAAGAGCAGGAAACTTTCGAATACTAAAGCGTAGCACCTCACTGTTTTGTTAATCGACGTATCTTTTTATGTATATTTAGATGTGAACGCGTGACTTTGTAATCTGCTCTGTCGCAGCCTTCTAGGGAGCACCTAGCGTTTGCAAATGAAGTAATAAAAAGGCTATACTTACTTACTTACCTGTGGCGTTCCAGAGAAAAGGTTCTAAATAAATGCTCATTTACGACTAAAATTATGGCTGCGTAAAACACAGTAGGGGCATTTCGGCCATTTTTGTGGGAACTTCTAACTCCTAGGTCCGAATTTCGATACTAGAGGGACAGCCGCATACAGCGACCCTCATTCAGTCGCTAGAGGCGTCATTAGCATAGGGGTTTCCAAAGCACTTCGCTCTGCGCGAACTTTCGTCAATTTTAAGCAGCGGTAGATTTGAGGGTTCATGAAAACGACATGCCTCTTCTGCAAGCTTGTTGGGATATTTGAAAGCCTATTGGGTTTCTTGGATATCTAACAAGAATGGGAGTATATATATATATAGGGGGGGATACGGGTTCAAACCCCCTCCCCAAATAAATTCCCGACATTTTTTCTATGCAATTGTAGGCCTATTGCGAAACACAAAAAACCTGAAAATTCATCTAACCCAGTAGGAAGAAACCTATGCTGATCAGTGAAATGCGGTAAGGAAAAACTGCATTGTCAATGTCATCGTAATAGAAAAACTCTAAACTTCTAAAGCCAAGCGCATGGCACCAGCTTATTCAGAGCGATGCGTCGAGTCAGAGGAGTTGTCCAAAGCGTAGTTAGAAGTCCGAGTCCGGTTGCCAGAGGGTTAGAGGGTCAGAGTAGCTGTTAAAGCGGGTGTCATTTAAGTCTAGAATTGGAAGGTGGAGGATTATATGAAACGGGACATGACTTCTTGAATAGGTGAGATTTCTGTTTTAAGTGGAAAGCCCGAGGAGTGATAGATAGGCCTAGAGGAGCCTGAGGCAGATGATAGTGGGTGATTGGCAATGATGGTGGAGGAACCGAAAAATCATCTAAACCAGAGGAGAGGGCCAAAAAGTTGCACCTATAAATTCCCCAGACAAGTCGACGTTAACAGCTTTTACTGTAGTCGACTTTGGCTTCTGTAGGTATCGCCGATGAACGATCCGTCTTCTGTGAACTTTCCCACGTCGCCCATGTATTCGTTGAGGCTGTCCTCCTCCGTTATTCTCAGAAGGGTGGCGCTGCTGAAAGACGGTCGAGTACTGAGAAGAGTCGGCGTAATACACTCTCTTAAAACGAAAAAAACCCGATTTGCATAGTTAGAAAGGCAGAGAATATCTTACAATATCAAGAAACTTATTGCCGAATTGCAGTTTAAATTTAAAATGTATTTGGTATACGTAACTCCGAGCATTAGCATTTTTGCGCTGACAGTAGACAATGTAGGCCCTATGTAAAGCAGGCATGGGCAACTTCTTTTAACAGAGGGCCGCCCTAAGTTTTTAAGCGCAGCTCAGAGACCGTAAGCCAATAATTGCGCGCTAATTTTTGCAAATTCATTTGCTCTAGAAATGAGACAATATTAATTTTATCAAACTAAAAGAATATGCAATATCATCATCATCGGCATCACCATCATCACCACCGCCACTAACCACCACCACCACCACCACCTCCACCACCACCACCAATACCACCACCACCACCAATACCACCACCATCATCATCATCATCATCATCATCATCGTCATCATCATCATCATATTGCATGCAAACTGGTTTTGTTCTAGATAAGTTCAGAAGTAATAATTGTGCTCACTGTCTTTGATATTCTTGAAATCCATCGTCCAAGAATTCTTTGACTGGATCTCTACCAGTCCAGCGTTCACTCTTATCAACTGCAAGAAATCAATCAGGTTCTTACATTAATCGTAACGGTAATCTCGAGCTTTCTACAGCGCTATTCTTAGGCGCTCAGTCAAAATAAATCGATAGGCAGGTAAGATCAGGCTGGGTTCGAGATGAAGGTCCAGACAGACAGACAGACAGACAGACAGACAGACAGACAGACAGACAGACAGACAGACAGACAGACAGACAGACAGACAGACAGACAGCAGATAGACAGACAGACAGACAGACAGACAGACAGGCAGATGTATGCATACACCGATCTATAAATACATGTATAATTATATGTGCACATACATACAGCATACATGCAAACATCCTGCAATGTAGGCTACACATGCATTTTTCTCTTTTTCTTTCTCTTTTTATCGATATCCCGCATTAGCCAATTGCTATCATCCTTAAACGATGGAGCTCCGATAGTCAGGCCTATAGTTAGGTTAGGGCTAATTAGGCCTACATCCAGCTTCATTCCGGGAGGGGGATTACATTGGTTACCGACGCAAAAACGCAAATAGTTTCATCCTTGCCTAGCCGCAGTATCCTATTATATCCATTTGATCCGCAGCGCAAGTTTGACGTATACTTGTTTCAACGACTCGAACTTTCACAAAAAAACCTCGGTGTGGCTGATCCAAATTTCTGGAACAGGTCGTTAGGAACCATCGACACCATCTCCATTCCATAAGCGCCTGGAAGCTATTCCGTTCTATCATGGTTTAGCGTTTTCAGGTTGGCTGCGACTTGACTGCGCTAGTTTTCGCCGACATCGCTTTTTAGGCGCTGTATAAATCTCCATATTACGATTACAACTCGTTATCGTAATATCGAGATTTTAGAGTGCCCAAAAAGCGAAGTCGCGGGAACCAGCTTATTCACAGGCGCTTAGTCAAAAAAATCGATAGGCGGGTGGAGGTAAAATTGATTCCAGGTCAAGATCCAGGTCAGACAGGAACGCAGACAGTCAGAGGACTAAGTTGGATGGTGTTTAGAATTGAAACTGCGAGGAGGTAAGGGGAAGGGGATGGTTCAGGATATGATTCTTAAAAGAGCATTGTTTTCAGTTTTGTGAGAAAGACCGGTGGACAGATAGCAAGAGGCGAGGTTTTCGTGGGCAGACTATAGGGTTGAATCGCTCTGAAGAGGCGCTACCAGTGGCGTCGCAGTGTGATTTTCCTTACAGATTTTATTTTAGTTATAGTTATAGTTATAGTTAATGATTTTTATTTTAGTTATAGTTATAGTTATAGTTAGTATTATTTTTTAGTTATAGTTATAGTTATAGTTAATGGATTTTTATTTTAGTTAATTTTAGTTACTACTTAGTTACAATAATTAAGTCTATTAGCAAAATTGTGCGTATTAATACGCTGTTTCACAATTTACTCAGAGCTATGAAAACCTTTGAAGCATGGGTACATTCAGCTTCATCAATACACGAGTTTCCAAAGTAACTGACAAATTTCACAATAAAAATTTCGCATTTTTCGTTCTCATTTATGTCGAATCGTCCATATTGCACTTCCTATTTTTATTTTTTGTATTAACGAAAATAAAGACGAATTTTCGTTAGTGTTATTTTCGTTATAGTTATAGTTATAGTTAATGATATTTTTTAGTTATAGTTATAGTTATCGTTAACGAAATCATTTTATTTTCGTTAACGAACATTTTCGTTATCGTTATCGTTAACTAAAATCACACTGTGGCGTCGAGTGCGAGGGGTGCAGGCCGCATCGGGTGAATGTAATGTAAATCTTCGAAAATTTCTCAGCGCCCGCAAAAGCCACGTCAGGGAGACCAGCTTATTCACCGGCGCTATATCAAATCAGTCCGCAATAGCCAAAACTCCTCTGTTCGTTTCGGTGCCAGGTCAAAATCCGGGGAGGTCAAGCCGAGGAGACAGCATGGTGCTACGGTGGCAATCGGTGATGATGGTGGTCGTGTGGTGGCGAAGGAGTGGAATCAGGATAGGATATCTTAAAGAGTTCGGTTTTCAGTCGTGAGTGGAAAGTAGAAGAGGAGAGTGCAAGCGGAGGAGAAGTTGAGTTAAGAGGAGTGACACCAAAGTCACAAAATGACTATTTAAAGAAATTTGTCCAGAGTTTCAGCAGAAATTTAATAGTTTAAATTAATAATAACATAATTATAACAACAAAAACATTTTTTATTAAGCCCAGCTTGCATTGTACTGTACCTAAAGCTGAAACTCTATGCTAATTTGCTTGTTGAACCTCTCGTGCGCTCCCTCAGTGGTGGTGACACAATGAGTTTACCGCACTGAGTAACACCAACCATAGTGATACCTCTGGGCGCTACATTACAATTACATGGTTATTATGTCGGGCAAATAAAGTGTTGTACGTACTGTTGTACTTTTCTCCTTTCTTGCGCTGACAAATGGCGCAGCAGACGAAGACGAGAATGATGAACAATCCTAAGACCGCAGCCCCAATGCTCACCCAGAACCAACAGATCTGGAGACCGAACAACACTCCGCATACGTCCGCTGGCAGAAGAAAACAGTGCGGAGTCAGGAAATGGGATTTTTACACGATTACACTGTGGTCATAGATTATGATTAGCTTCATAGCTAAAATGGCAGGACAAGCCAATAACTACCAAGGTAAGGCAAGACAAGGCATGTATACATGTATTCATTCATCCATTCATTAATTTGTATAGCGCCTCTTCCAGGGAACTACTCAGAGGTGCTCCCACCCCAGTGCGGCCAAATAAAACTATTTTAAGATTGTGTGTATATATATATGTATGTATGTATGTAAGTATGTATGTATGTATGTATGTATGTATGTATGTATGTATGTATGTATGTATGTATGTATGTATGTAACGGATCCCCCTGTCTCTATAGGAGGAAGCTTAGAGTTGGATCTTACTCACGTTACTTTATTAGCTCCCTATGGAGAAGGTAGCAATGCATGTAAGGCCTATCATTATAGTAGAATTCAATGAAGACAGTCTTGAGTTTTGAATATTAATTAGTTCAACAAATGTCTGATTTAAATACAATTATATTACAATGTTGATGCTATATTTACCTATTCTAGAAAGACTAGTTATTCATTAGTTCATAGGCTACAATCCTTACTTAGAACCAGCATCATTGACTACTTAAATTTATGTTTTATAAGGCCCTAGCTAACCTCCCCAAACAACTCTGTGATGAAAAGTTATATTCACTTGAACTGTCCGCTCGTCGTGTAGTTACAGTAGATCGTCATTGATCTCCCTCTCGACTGACTTGGCTTGCTTCAGGCTGACGAAGTTCTTTTCGATGGTTCCTCTTGTCATGGCCATTCTGCTTGTAGTAATTCTTCTTGTTGAATTCAGCGTTTCTCCCAGCTTATCTCCTGGCTAGTTCTTGATGATGATTGCGTGGCGAATCACACCAAAGTTCAGAGTTCGTATAACTCGTAAACGAAAACGTTCTACGTTTGAGTTATAAATCGCACTTTTGCGTTAGATATCAAACCCAGTCGATCGTACGTTATCCGCCGAAACTTTCGTTAGTCCGACGAGATTTTCAACGTTCACAACACTACCGATTCAACGAAGTGTGTCGATGGACACGTAACGTAACTTCGCTTTCTTCTGATCGTTCTCGTTACAACAAATTATCAAAACTTGCTGTAAGATCAGGAGTTTGTCTATTGAACTGACTCGATCGACTACCTTAGTCTTTGCAGTCAACAGCAACACTGAATTGATCCTTTGCGATTAATTCTGCAGTCCAGGCGTGAAGGCGGCAAACCGCGGTTCACCTAGCAGACGACAATTCTCAACGGTCCGTATTTTAATCCAACCAATCACGTCTCGCCAACATCGTCACGGATTAACCCAGCACCACAGGTTATCCCCGAAGCCTAGCTAAATATTATTATTATCTATATCGCTGGTTCTGACGCTGGTTCAATTAATTAATTGAATCATTAATCCTATACACTACACAGCTTAACACTTACTGCAGCCTTACACCTTAACTATACATGCATATATATAAGAGCGTATATTTATAGCGCTTGGCAATACGATTTGTGTGGGGTCTCAAGGACATTCGCTACATAAACCCCCACAAACAAAGATTTGGACACAAATCTTAAATATTAAATGTCCTATATAACTACACACAAATCTTATCGTTACTTAAAGACTACCTATTCACTTACTCATATAATAACCTTTACTTATTCTAATCATCTTCTATATCTTATCCTATTCATTATACTTTAGACTAGAATAAACATCAATTCTACTATTAACCAATACTAACTTAAGTAATTGCTTTAACCATCACATTACTGCTTTACCTTATAACACTAAATTACTGACATTACTTAACTTCTATAGAGTCCTATACTCTGCCTATAGAATATCATTCTATAACTAAATCAGCAAATTAAGTAACTTACTATTTAATCTACGTTATAAACTAAACTCCTTTCTTAGATATACTTAATTATCTAAAACATCGGATTAACATATTCGAATATCATCTTACTCGTCTTCACACCATCTTCCAAATGTAGAGTACCGTGATCCTCCTCTCTTCTCATTAAATCTCTGTCTCCATTTCCAATCAGGTACATAACCATCTCTCACTCTAACTTCTCTCTCAAATCCATTAGAATTCCTCTTTAGGTTCATCCACCTCCTTCTCTTCAACGACTCCTCTTCCATTCTTTTCTCATTACCAATTTCATTAATTCCTCCTGCTATATCCACTCTTGAATAAACTCCTTTAGCCGGCCTTCGCCAGTCTAAGCATTCTCCTTTAAACTTTCTTTGATCTCCTCTCCAATTTGTAACACAAGATCTGCCACCATCTTGTTTCCAATACTTCTTATTCACTCTACTTCCGACTACATTCCTTCCTTTCTTACACCAACCAGGTTCACACTTATTCAGATAGTCTCCTCTGTACCTCACTCTATCATCGTGTCTGACTCCGCTCGTCTGTTTATTCCTCCAATCGGATGTATAAGGTCTTCGATAACCTTTCTTACAATCGATCTTTTCACTTCTATCTCCTTCACTTCTCCTTTCATTCAAATACAACTCGTGATTACTTTTCCTGTTGCTAGTTTCCTTTTGCTTGACGCTAAGTAATTTATTTGGAGTCACTTCCAAATCAGTTAAGACTGACACTTTCAAGGGTTGTTCTGTTCGAACCCGTTTCTCATTTAGTGCGCGTGCGTTGCAACCTGCTATCTTCTCCGTCTCAGACTCAACTATCAACACACCGCCATTTTTATTTGCCGCGCTATTCTGTAGGCGTCCTCCAATGACATCATCATGTCCATCCTTCTCAACTAGACATTGTTTGTCTACCTGTGGACTATTTTTCATGTACGGAACACTTCTACTCACATTGCTAATAACATCACTAGTTCTGCTAGTTCTCACCATTCCACTAGTCTCAGTGCCTTCTGTCCTAGATTCCTGTCTAGTCCAATTACACAGTTTAGGTCCAATTATCAAGTCTGTCACTAGACTATCAACAACAATGGCCTGTGTTTCTCCTGTGAAACATTCACCTTCAATCTTTATTTTAGCTACAGGATACTTCTGTTTCATTCCATTTGTGAAAACACAGGTTCTGGTTTTCCCAGTGTACTGATCTGGATTCACCAAATTAGTTTTAACTGCGACTCCTGTAGCTCCTGTATCATATAAGCACGCAGCTTTATGTCCATTAACCATCATGGTCCTAGTGAACTCGTTTTCACTACAAGCCTCCTCGCTATCACTCTGTTCCGGTTTAACGGCACAATACAATATTGCCATTTCTTTATTCTCATCTTCTTCTTCTTCGCATCTCATCATCGCTACCTGATGTGTTCTCAGCTGTCTACTACCCTTATCGCATTGTGCTATGCGATGGCCTAAAGATCCACACCGGAAACACCCTGTTTGTCTATTTTCTCCATTATTTCTTTCTTTCTTATTCTCGTTGAAGTTCCAACCACTTCTGAACGGGTTTCTGTCTTTATATTCGCGCTGCTCCTTGCTTCTCTCCGGTTTTGCAATCGGGCTACTCCTGTCCATATGTTCAAACTCTCTACCATGATACTTATTATCTTTATCCTTGTTCTTGCCACTATGTACCCATTTTCTTTCATCTGATTCACGAGCATCGAGAAAATTCTGGGCCTGCTTTAGCATTTCACTAAGCCTCAACTTCCCTTTTTCTTTCAAGAACTTTCTCATCTCATTGTCGCAACCGATGAAAAACTGATCTCTCAGAATGAGAGTTTCTAATCCTTCATATCCTTCACCAATTTCTGCCATCTGTAACCATTGCCTAAGATACCTCCTAAGTCGTTCAACATACTGTGAAACCGTTTCATCTTCATCTCTAGAAGATTTCTTAAATTTCTTTCGATATCCACCCTCAGTCAACTTAAATCTCCTGAGTAATTCATCTTTCAACTTCTCATAATTTTGGGCATCCTCTGCTTCCATTCGCTGGTACACTTCCAGGGCTTTACCTTCAAGGAATCGAGTAAGTGTCAACGCCCACATATTCTCTGCTACGTTATACGCAGTGCACGTTCTCTCAAACCTTAAGAGATAGGCGTCTAAACAATCCTTATCTTCTCTAAATACTGGCATTTTTATGTTCTTGGCATTATTATTATTTCGTCCAGTATTATCCCAATCTCCTCCGTTACCAAGTACGTCACCTCTGTTTCTTTGCTGAGCATTATACTCCGTCCTCAATTCTAATTCTCTTAGTTTTATCTGTTTCTGGTTCTCCATTTCTATACGTTTCAATTCTAATTCGTCTCCATGACGTTTAGCTTCGAGCTCTTCCGTACGCCTCTTAGCTTCAAGCTCTTCTGTACGCCGCTTCTCTTCAAGCTCTTCTGTACGCTTCCTAGCTTCAAGCTCTTCTGTACGCTTCCTAGCTTCAAGCTCTTCTGTACGACGCTTCTCTTCAAGCTCTTCCAAACGCCTCCTAGCTTCAAGCTCTTCTAAACGTCGTTTCTCCTCTTTGGCTTCTGCCTGCCTTTCTTTTACAAATTCCCTGAGTTCACTATTTTCGAAACCCAGTTCCTGTCCGATTTTCATCCATTTCTGATATTCTGCGGACATCTTGCGTTATTTTCACTATAGGCACTGCTGGCGCTATATGAAAAATCTCAGCCTTGCGCTGATAAATTTTCTTAAGGCTATAAATAGTTGTATAACCTTGACCCAACCTCGCTTTCGCCGCTAATTACCTATAGCGTTCAACACTCTCGGTATGCAGTTGACCTGACCTCACCGAACTGACGTCACTATTACGTCGTGACTACACTTTCAATATGCAGTTGACCTGACCTCACCGAACTGACGTCACTATTACGTCGTGACTACTAATAAGCTAATCAGACGACAACAAGAAATTGCAAATGGCTGCCAAGTGAGTTGAATTCGATTTCAATCTCAAAATTAATTAAGCTCGTGTCTATTCTATCTGTCTAATTCTATCCCGGACGAAATGCCACCACTCATGTAACGGATCCCCCTGTCTCTATAGGAGGAAGCTTAGAGTTGGATCTTACTCACGTTACTTTATTAGCTCCCTATGGAGAAGGTAGCAATGCATGTAAGGCCTATCATTATAGTAGAATTCAATGAAGACAGTCTTGAGTTTTGAATATTAATTAGTTCAACAAATGTCTGATTTAAATACAATTATATTACAATGTTGATGCTATATTTACCTATTCTAGAAAGACTAGTTATTCATTAGTTCATAGGCTACAATCCTTACTTAGAACCAGCATCATTGACTACTTAAATTTATGTTTTATAAGGCCCTAGCTAACCTCCCCAAACAACTCTGTGATGAAAAGTTATATTCACTTGAACTGTCCGCTCGTCGTGTAGTTACAGTAGATCGTCATTGATCTCCCTCTCGACTGACTTGGCTTGCTTCAGGCTGACGAAGTTCTTTTCGATGGTTCCTCTTGTCATGGCCATTCTGCTTGTAGTAATTCTTCTTGTTGAATTCAGCGTTTCTCCCAGCTTATCTCCTGGCTAGTTCTTGATGATGATTGCGTGGCGAATCACACCAAAGTTCAGAGTTCGTATAACTCGTAAACGAAAACGTTCTACGTTTGAGTTATAAATCGCACTTTTGCGTTAGATATCAAACCCAGTCGATCGTACGTTATCCGCCGAAACTTTCGTTAGTCCGACGAGATTTTCAACGTTCACAACACTACCGATTCAACGAAGTGTGTCGATGGACACGTAACGTAACTTCGCTTTCTTCTGATCGTTCTCGTTACAACAAATTATCAAAACTTGCTGTAAGATCAGGAGTTTGTCTATTGAACTGACTCGATCGACTACCTTAGTCTTTGCAGTCAACAGCAACACTGAATTGATCCTTTGCGATTAATTCTGCAGTCCAGGCGTGAAGGCGGCAAACCGCGGTTCACCTAGCAGACGACAATTCTCAACGGTCCGTATTTTAATCCAACCAATCACGTCTCGCCAACATCGTCACGGATTAACCCAGCACCACAGGTTATCCCCGAAGCCTAGCTAAATATTATTATCTATATCGCTGGTTCTGACGCTGGTTCAATTAATTAATTGAATCATTAATCCTATACACTACACAGCTTAACACTTACTGCAGCCTTACACCTTAACTATACATGCATATATATAAGAGCGTATATTTATAGCGCTTGGCAATACGATTTGTGTGGGGTCTCAAGGACATTCGCTACAGTATGTATGTATGTATGTATGTATGTATGTATGTATGTATGTATGTATGTATGTATGTATCAGAACACTTGCACGTAGCGCTCTTTAGGTTACTCAGAATTGCGCACAACCATACACTTGACCTCATCATCACATCATCTGTCTCAAAGTTATCGCCCGATATCTCTTTCTCTTTTGACACACCTTCCGATCATTACCCTATCTTCACACGCCTCAACATACTTCCTGTTCCACTTCCTGACCCCGTCTCTCATTCATTCCGCCGCATCAGCTCCATAAACATTGAAGCCTTCACACAAGATCTTTCCTCTTCAGACCTCGTCCTAAATCCTCCATCCTCTCTCGATGACCTACTGTCTTCCTACAACACCACTCTCTCCATGCTCCTTGACAAGCACGCTCCTATTATCACCAAATCCGGCTCCCACTCCAAGAACCCTTGGTATAATTCCTATCTCCAGGCCTTCAAAGCTTTCCGTCGACGCCTTGAGCGCACTTACAAACGAACCCGTGATCCTCAACTTCTATCTACCCTAAAATCAGCCACAAATAAATACCATCACCTTCTGGCTACGGCTAAAAAGAGGTTTTACTCCTCACTAGTTCAATCCCGTTCTTCTAATCCTCGCCTTCTTTGGAAAACTATTAACCAACTCCTCCACCGGAACTCCTCAAGCCCACTTCCAAACTCTCTTCCACCTTCCTCAATAGCTGAGTCGTTTTGTTCCTTCTTCTCTGGCAAAATTACTACCCTCCGTCTCTCTCTTCAATCACTACTCTCAAAAACCACCATCGATTCACCTCCAGATACTCCTCCCACCACTCACGACCGTCCACCCTCCCCACCTCGATCATCATTATCTGTCTTCCAACCAACGTCAGAGATTGAAATATCCCATCTGTTACAATCTCTTCCAAATAAGCAGTGTGAACTTGACCCTATACCTACCTCCTTACTGAAAGACTGCTCATCTATTCTCGTTCCCATCATCACCAAAATAATCAACCTCTCCTTGTCTACTGGCAATTTTCCCCTCCTCTTCAAACATTCTTTAGTCACTCCACTTCTCAAGAAACCATCACTTGATAAAGAAATCCTTTCAAACTACCGACCTGTCTCCAACCTGTCATTCATCTCTAAACTAACCGAACGCATAGTCCTGTCTCGGATAAATGATTACCTGACTTCAAACTCACTCCTTAACCCGCACCAGTCTGGTTTTACCAAGCGGCACTCAACCGAAACCCTTCTCACTTGCCTCTACAATAAACTTGTTTCTGCCATTTCTCATCAACAAGTCTCCTGTCTGTGCCTCCTTGATATTTCTGCAGCTTTCGACACCATTGACCACAACATATTACTCCAAAGACTGTCTACCTGGTTCGGTTTTACCGACACTGCTCTCCTCTGGATTCAGACCTATCTCTCTTCCCGCTCTTTCTCTGTTAAAACACCAGAAACCTCATCGCAATCATGCCCTCTCACCTGTGGTGTTCCGCAAGGTTCTGTTCTTGGGCCCCTATTGTTCATCCTTTACACTACTCCACTCAGCTCACTCATCAAAGCATCCTCAGTTGACCATCACCTATACGCTGACGACACCCAATTATTCATTTCATTCTCTCCCAGCAGCTTCGCCGACTCCATAGATCATCTTCTTGTTGTGGTAAAACAAATCTCCTCCTGGATGACTTCAAACATGTTGTGCCTCAACCCCTCTAAAACTGAATTCATTCTTATAGGCCTCCGTGAGCAACTCAAGAAAATTCCAGATCCCTCTATTTCCCTCAGCCTTGACTCTGTATCCACTCACACATTCATAGCAAATTCTCCTGTCCGCAACCTAGGTGTGACTTTTGACCAGAATCTTAGCTTTTCCGATCACATCACCCATCTTTCCCGTTCTTGCTTCATGCACATCCGTGACCTGCGTAGAATTCGCCCTATGCTTGACTTCAAAACCTCATCAACAATCGCCACATCAATAGTTCACGCTAAATTAGATTACTGCAATGCTCTCTTTCTCAACATAGATACCACTCAAATTAATCGCCTCCAAGCCATTCAGAATGCCCTCGCCCGTGCTGTCACCAAAACCCCCAAACACCACCACATCACACCTGTCTTGAAATCACTCCACTGGCTCAAAATTCCTGAACGAATAGAATATAAAGTCCTATCTCTCACCTACAATACGCTTCAATCCTCTCAGCCCTCGTATCTCCGTCAGTTGTTCTCGGTCCAACCTCTTCGTTCAACCCGTTCATCTTCCACCCTCACACTGCTCCGCCCTTCCGTCACCTCATCGCTTAAATTTGCAAATCGTTCCATAGCCATAGCTGTCCCGCCTCTTTGGAACAAACTCCCGCCTGTGCTACGACAAATATCCGATCCATCCTATGAACTCACCAAAACCTCACCTCTTGCTATCTCTCCACAGGTCTTCCACTCAAAACTGAAAACACTGCTTTTTCACAAATCCTATCCCGATTCCTTTTCTTCCCCTCACCTTCCTCGCCATTTCAACTCTAAGCATCATCCACCTTAGCCGTCTGACTGTCTGCCTGCCTGACTCTCTGGATTTTGACCCCCTGCCTATCGATTCTGTTTTGGTTAAGCGCCTGTGAATAAGCTGGTTCCCGCGACTTCGCTTTTGTGGGCGCTGTAGAAATATCGAGTTTACGATTACGATTACGATTACGATCACTAACATGAACAGGAGTGGACAAGATATAGGCTAAGGCAGAGGAAGGCGGGGTATGAAAAAAAACGTAAAATTTCTGTGGATCGATGTATATTTGCTTCTTAGTTAGGAAGCTACATAGCACACTTTATATATGACGAGCAAGCTTTCGCTTGTTCGTTTCACACTTACATTGTATTGTATTGTATTTGCTAATTTATATAGCGCCGCTCAAACAGTGGCCATTCAGTAGCGCCCCCAGTGCGAGAACCCCCTAGAGAAGAAGGTTTTGAGGAGGGAGAAGGCTGTAGGAAGAGACCCAGAAAGAATGGTAACACGCAGAGAGAGGAGGGAAGGGCATTCCATATAGGGAGGGCCCAATGGTGGCAAAAGATATAGTTTGGCTGAGAAATAAGCACTGGACAGAGACACCATAGGAAGTAGGCATACAAGATTGATCTTGAACAGAAGGAGACAGAATGATGACATTTCTCTAAGTTTAGAGATAAGCGAAGGCAACAGACTGTATGGATCAGGTAAGATACCTTCTTCAAGAGTAAACATATTACTATAACATGAATCACAATATAGAATCTTAGGTTGGCAAACCGTATAACTCTTACCAGATATAGAAGTGAATCTCTCGCAGGAAAATACCAAAATAGGTCCATTGCCTTTTGCACACTTTTACCTTTCACATGCCATCAACGGTTCTTACCTGTTAAAAGAGGCGCAGCAGCAGGAGTAATATCAACTGTTTGATTGACACTGCTGTGTCCAGCGTCGACGACGCATCTGTATTGTCCAAGGTACTTTGACCATGTTTCAGCAGGGTTCGCAGCTACGTGTATTGACAACAACCCACCGTTAACGGTTACAATGGGTGGTTCGTTACGAAGGAGTTGTTCGCCCTCAGTTTCTGCTTTGAACCATCGAAAGGTTGGAGGTGTGCTTGGATCTGATGTCGCACGGCAGTCTAACTCAACCCGACCTTCTTTATGTACGTTAACCGTCAATTCCGTTGCATTGTGTATCGTGACTACAGTTTTGCCTATAAACGCAGCGTAAATATATAGATCTACATAAATATACGAGGTAGACCTACACAGAAAGCCATGATATCGTACATGAAGTTACAGAAGGGCAGTGGCTTATATCCAACCGGGCTCAATCCCCCCCTTCTCTTTCCCCCTCCCGGACTGGGCCGTCCCTCTCTCCCAGACTGCCGTAGCCTACGCGAGTTTGGGCTCATTTTTCTGATTAGATAAAAGTGTCTGTAATTCATAGGTCTCGTCGGCTACATATAGGCCTACATATTACATAAGTGGCGAATCTACAAATTGTGGTATTGCACAAACAACTTACACACGTAACAAGAGACAGTCACACAGCATAGTCGACATTCATTATTACTTACCAAGCATAATGAAGCATTCTGAACAAATGAACTTTCACTCTTTCAGTGATTCAGTGTAAGTTGGAATCAATTGTGATAAAAAAAAATGAAAAGAAACACTTCCCCCTGTTTTTCACCGAGCTCAAGTTGCGCCCGCCCTGTAGCCTATACGGATAGAAGCCCCTGAAGTAGGTTGAGTTTAAGATACTGCTGTAGCAGTCGATGTTTTCCGTATCAGCCAATATAGACTGATTCATCCTTAAATAAACGAGTCTAAACTGTAGACCCGAATGATATCAAGGAACTGACAGAATTCAAAGGACTGGGTAGTGAATTGCGAAGGTTCTGATCAGCCACTGAATACCCCGAGAGTCCAAGACTCTCTCGGTGCAAGTAATAGCCTAATAACAGTCAGTCTCTCTGGATCGAATGCAATATTTGTCTCTACTACCAGCGAGTTGGACTTGTTTACCGACTTCGTTTATTCTCGGTGAATATTAACGAACATGTATCTGGAGATATGTCTTCCTAAAAGGACTAGATATTGTTACACTGTTAAACTCACTTAGTACGTTTAGGTATCCTGAAGAAAAGGCGTATCCGTGTATGTTGCTTGCATTGCACTGAATAACTGTCAGGTCTGTTTGTTTATCACGGTCATCGCAGTTTCGACAAACGTCTCTGATAGTCAGAATTTTCCTCTCGTTGCCGATAACAAATCTTTTGGGAGGATTTTCAACTACAAAAAACACCAAAATAATAATCAATTAACACCAGTAATTATTTGGCACACAAATTACAATAGAATATAGGCCTAATCTTTGAAGCTAGGTTGGCGCTAATGAGAGGTCGGGACATAGATTAATTATAGTTTACACTGATTTGTAAAAGCCTTATATACCTACAAGAAAAGTGAATAGAGGAATTGCAATAGAAGACAGGGAAGAATACAGTTAACAGGGTAAATAAAACCCGGCTGTAACTGAATGTGGAGTGATGATGCACCTTGCAACCGAATATTCAAAACAAGTTTTATGCTAAGCGCAAAAGTATATTGACTGTGCAATATCATTTAACATTCATTCATTCGTTCGTAAATTTATATAGCGCCCCTTCAAGGGAACTACTCAGAGGCGCTCCGACTCGAGCGCGGCCAAAAAGTACAGTTTGGAGTTTAATAAAGAAATTGTTTCAGTAAGAGTCCCAGGGAGAAGGCATAGATTATGGAGGAGTCAGTTCCAGACCACCGGGCCCACCACAGAAAAGGCTCGATTCTGCATAGTTTCAGTTCTTGCAAATGGGACTAAGAGCAACCCCTTGTCTGCAGAGCGGAGGGGGCGGCGACCTTGAATACCCGAGGGGCAACAAAGCTCTCGCAGGTAGTCTGGGGCGAGATCCAGCCGACATCGTCGCACCAAGGCAGCAATCCTGTACTCAATGCGCTGCTGGGTAGGGAGCCAGCGTAAAGTATCCAGCATATAGCTGGAGACATGACCAAATTTGGGGATTTGCTCAATAAGACGCGCTGCAGAGCGCAAGACCCTGTCTAGGCACACTATTTGAATGGATTGTAACCCAGAGTAGAGTGACGAGCAGAAGTTAACGCTTCAAGTGTCGCTTTTAAAATAATCTTAAGAGTAATTATTTTGAATACCGGAATTAACTCAGGACCGTATATTATATAAAAATGTTGAAACATTTCTTACTATCCAGTTCCTTTCCATCTTGAAGCCAGACTATATTTGCTTCTGGTTTAGCGTCAGCTTTGCAGTTGAAGGTAAAAGACTCTCCCTCAGTGACGTTGACATCGTATGGACCATCCTTTACGGTGAGAAAGCTAGGCACCGCTGAAAGACGCAGAGTCAGGCAAAGCCATTTTATTATTTCATCTATTAGCCTATTAGCTTAAAGCTGATTTCGCAGAGGTGAAAGCGAAACTGATTGTAGAGATAGCATGTGGGATCCACGAGAAAGGAGTGAGGCATAATCCATGGAGAGGATGAATTTTCAGATGCAGGATGAAAGTGGTGACTGGAGAAAATTAGTTTAGCGGGAACGGTCCGGCAGATTGTTCAGAAATTAATTGAGATGGCATTCTGGCTGGTTGACGAAGGAACCTATTAGACAGGCGATCATTTAGTTAGAATTGACCTTAAAGGCCATTCGATCATGCTCGGTATACGTTCTTGCAATTGTTCACAGATCTACCAAAGCTAATTCTTAGCATCTGTAAGGACATTCAGATTAAAACAAATAATTGAACGATTGAAGAGAATTGGACTTCATTGGCTGTAATCAAAATTCATCAATTCATTCTGAGAATTCTTTAGCGCTCCTTTAAGATACCTACTCAGCGGCCCCATAAATTATGAGCCCTGCGCATGTCTCCTAGGTAGCCGTGTTTGTTAAATCAATCCTTTTTCTAAGCTGTAAGTCATTAATACGCCATATAAGGATATACTTTTGAAAGCGATCCCACGTTCTGGACTTCAGAATTCGCCTGTTGCTGAGAGTTAAGCTGCTAAAAATCAAGTTAAAAACTGGACAACATTTTTATAAACATAGATACAAGGTTTGCTTAACTAGAAATTGTTAATATCAAATTAATTATGCGTTCACGTTAGAACCAAGACTCAGTGCAATATTTCAGATTGAGTAAACTAGTAACAACTTCGTCGCAAAATAATGTTAAGTAATGAACAACACAGACCTTCAACGCGTATCTGGAGAGTAGATGTGCTGACGCCTTGGGTATTTGAAGCAGTGCAGCTGTAGTTTCCCTCATCAGTTGCAGTTATGTGATCGATGGTGATTTCTGTATTAAAAGAAGTCAGCGTGTATCGTCCAATTGGAAGAGTATTCCTTGGCCCTGTCCAGGAAATCGTTGGCTCCGGACTGAATTTGTAAATTACACAAAACTCAATCAATCAATGCTTTATTGTTCACCGAAGAAAACGTAATCATACAATCACAGAAACCATAAGCAGAAGTAAGCATGCAGTGAACAATGGGAAGCCCAAAAAGAACGTTCCGCTAACAGAGGTCGCCCAATTACAACCATTATGCAACCAGTGGAGTAGATCGCAAATAACAATTACATGAGTAATCGTCAGTAACAATATCCTCACTATGTATACCAAAGCATCAGGTGTTATCTATTCAGTGAACAAAGCAAATAGGGCCTACACTTTAAAAAAACCATGTCGAATAACAAAGTAACAGCAGCACAAGGGTTTGGTGCTTTAACGACTCGAGATCTGAGAGTTCAGTAGGTAGGATTTTAGCTTATTTTTTAATCTGATACAGCGTTGGCACGCTGATTAGATCTGTTGGTATTCCAAAAGATAGGACCATCAATTCTGACACTGAAAAGCCACATAAAAGAAGATATAAAGCTCAAAATTGATCCCAGTATTAAAGATAGTACGTTCGGTTTAGCCTAAACTATGTCTAGGCTTAATCATCGGTCAGTGACCACTTAACTGCACGAGTAAATATCAAGTTGAAATTTATGTAAATATGATTGAGATACTCACATAGGCGTAGGGGGAATTTCAGTGGTAGGGGGGCAAGATTTTATTTTTGCCCGAAAAAATATAAATAACGAATATCTGGTGTCTTGCATTTATAGTCGCTCACGTCTCTCTAGAACACGATAAAGTTTCTGTTCTCGCGTCTAACCAGTCTCAATAATGTCTTTCATCTGCAGTTGACCCCAGTTGTAGTTGCACGTTCAATGTTGATAATCAAACGATCATTGAGCCTATCTTGATCCATGGTTAGGGAGAGGCCTATAGTAGAAATTCACGAAGTCATGGAAGCCGTGAAGTCCGTGATTTTCGGCACTTGCCGTGATTTTCCCCAAATGCCGTGAATTGCCTTGATTTTCTGAAATTTTTTTGACATATGCGTCGGCACCGTCGCAGTTTTACATACGAGAACTTGGCGCTACGTGTGTCTACAATTGCAGAAACTATGAGCCAAACGTTGACTGACACTTAGGCGTAGGCCTAGCGTGACAATACACTGCAACAGCGCGTCGCTGCTTGATCTATGTTATAATTAGTCTATTAATATGATTAGGCCTACATCGATTAGATCTTAGTAAATACAAGCATGATTTGAAGGAATTGAAGCAGGACGTTTATGCTGACATTAATACATAGCGAAGCGTTCGTTTCTTTCTTATTTACGTGATTGCTTGGTCGGATCATAGCAAAAAATGCGTTAAGCCTTTTTCATGCCCTGAATTTACCGTGATTTTTGCCAGTCTTTACTAAATGCTACCGTGAATTTTGAACTTTTTTGCCGTGAATTTCTACTATCCCTACCTATGGTGCTTTGCAGATAATGTTTTCCTCCTCCGAAGTCCACTGAACGATCGTTCTAAAACGATCTGAACGATCGTTCTGAAACTATCTGAACCATCTTTGGAACGATCTGAAATTTCTGCACTCAAAATTAACTTACTTTCGGAATTGCACGCTGAAAAGTGGAGTGCAGCAACTTGAATTTAATTTCTTTATTAAGTCGGTAGCCTACCGAGCCAACAGGGGTCAACCCGAATCCCCGAAACCCGAATCCGTGAAAACGCTGAAAATATATGCTACACAAAAGCCCGATTTCCCGAAAACAGTTTTCTAGAAAGCGGCCGAACTCCAAACAGCTATTCACAGTTTCAAATGCAAACATGACATAGTAGTAGTAGATTTCGTTTATTAAAAATACTAAGTTGACATACCGCAACTTGTTTACATGGGATAATGAAGGTAATGAAATTAAAAACTATAAGTTTATGCCTTTAGTCAGATTGAGTTAAATCTTAAAATCACCGAATAGTCCGAAATAGAACCCTAGAGATGAAATTGTGGTCATCTTTTTTGGGCAGTTCAAATTCATGAGGCCTAGGGCGCAGAGCATATGGCCTACGTACGGTCGGAGGAAAGAGGCCTCTAAGCACATGTTGAAAGTTCCGGTTGACCGCTTGAAGGAGTCTAACGTCTGCATCTTCCATCATTCGGTCTAAATCCTGGTGTTCAGGAGGGAGGTAGCCCAGTCGTTTGGCCCTTAGCAGACCTAGCATGACCTTGATTTACATCGATATTCACATGTTTATTTGTTAATTATATTCGGGTCGGACTTAGAAAATCAGTTTGGGGATCCGGCCGAAATTCGTTTCGGGGATTCGGGTTTTGGGGATTCGGGCAGCACCCGAGCCAACATGTTGGATGCTATAAGTGACTGGCTAATTATTCAGTAGCCTACACCAATGAATAAAGCTGTAAATATTATGGTGGTTTGCGAGCTAGTAGCTAAGTATTCCGATTCGGGCAAGTTGGAGCTGGCAGATCGCGCTGTGTGCTACCGATTGCTGAACTTCTAATTGTTTGTTCAGCATTTACCCTGGCACTTCTTGCCCGAAAAACAGGAATTCCCGAAATTTGGGGGGGCATTTTCCCCCTCTGACCCCCCGCCTCCTACGCCTATGGATACTCACTAAAGACACGTTCAGTACAATTCAAGAATTAACGTGTGTAAAATCAACCAGCACCGTATTGCTTTCAGAAACTAAATTCAAATTTGTGAGCAAGATTTGGAGTTGACCAAAACCAATTGTTTCTTTTAAAAAACATCGAATTCAAGTAGCCTATTCAACCGCTTTTTCTTCCTCAAATTTGCAAACGCGAATTTAAGGTTAATCAACTAGTTATTTGAAGAACCATTCTACACAATGTCTGACAACACTTTCTGAACAGTAGAAAGGTCCCGTATTAGGAGACTTTATACGGCTAAACACAAGTTTACTTATAAAAAACATTTTGCGGAGACATCTGAAAAACACGGCTCAAATCAAGAGCTAGAGATTTAAAAAAGAACATTAAACTGAAAAATAATTTAGAGGATTATTTCAGGTAGCCATACTTTCCATAGAAGAAGCATCTGAGTTTTACACTTCCTCCAACCAGAGCAATAGTTTGTGTTTCCGAAGCAAATCCAAAAGTTGGAGCAAACTTACTCATGTTGCCTGTAACAAGGAAAAACATCATCAAAAACTTTAAGAGAAAAGTAATCAATATATAAAAGTTTCATAGCACCGCAAATACCTAACGAGAACTATTTACTTGATAAAATTAGGCTATTTGTTAGTTTATATTCTTACTTCCTGTCACCGTTAGTTTTGTGTAACTTCCTCCCGCTTTCACATCTTGATTAGGGTTGTAAGTCGTGGATTTGTAAAGTTTTCCTTCAGGAGCATCGTCAGCCGTAGCATAAGCAAAGTGTAGGTCACCTTAAAATAAAAAGACATCAAGACGAAGGAATAGATCACCTTTAGACGTGTAACACAAAGCAGTAAATAGATACGCACAGGATCACTGAATCAGATAGATGATGTCACTTGAATAAAAATGATCAAGAGTGAGTTACAGTAATCGTAATCGAGCATTTATATAGCGCCACTCAGTAGTTTGTATTTTGGTGTTGAATCTTGAATCCGTTGTACATGTAGATTTTGTGTTGTTTTGGTCGCATATGTTTGCAGCGTGATTGGCAGCTTGAATCGGTCCACAAGTAGGCCTAAAGGTAGACTGGTTTCCACCAGTTTCGACTCTCAGACCCATGTATGTCGCTTTTTTTACCTGGAAATGTTGGACTCTTTAAAAGAAATGCGAGGGCGATCATTACTGACGATTTTTCATAATCAACCTCCAGCGCAGTAGCGTAGCCAGGAAACAAGTTGGGGGTTCCATTGGACATGGTAGCAAACGTTACGTTTTTTGCAATTCACATAATAGAAGCATATAAACAATTCTCAGCAATTTATTGGAGGGGTTAAACCCGTAACTAGTGTTGTTTTCGTTAACTAAAACTAAAACGAAAACCTTCGTTAACGAAAACTCAGGGTTTATAGTTAACTAAAACTAAAACTAAAACTTGGTGAAATAACTAAAACTAATAATAACTAAAACTTGCGGAGCCGGCCAAAAACGATAACTGAAACTAAAACGGTCAAAACTAATAATAACTAAAACATCTAACGAAAACCTAATGAAAACACACAACGAAAACCTAGCGTCCTTGAATATTCAATGTTTTTGTACATACGGGCGAAAATCGGGGAATCACATAAAGCTCATCAAGAAATTTTTACCACACTAATCATTAAAGGGACATTATCATGTATGATACTTGGCATGTTGTCATACTGTAAGAATAATGGTTGCTATTGCATATTGGCAGTAATTTGAAATACATTGTTGTCGGCTAACTATCAGTGAACAAATAACTGAAACTAAAACTAAAACTAAAACTGAAACGAGGAAGTGTCAGTTTCTATTAACTAAAACTATAACTAAAACTAAAACTTGGCGAAATAACTAAAACTAATAATAACTAAAACACCTAGCATGTAAAACTAATAATAACTCAAACTAAAACTCAAGGCAAAACTAAAACAACACTACCCGTAACCCCTCTCCTAAATGCGCCCATGCTCCAGCGTCATTAAGAGCGCCTCTGAATAGGAATCTGGAAGGGGCGCTATAACAAGTGTTCGAATACAATACAAAACAATACAAAAAGACTATTTTGTGATGAGATTAAAGGCGCTATCTTAAGTTCCAAGATAAATTAAATAACTGGCTATAACTAACTGAAATACATCGATAAAGGTGGCATTCCACAAGCAATGAACGTTGATTTCAATTATGTATCGCAGAACTGCATCGACACGACTGCATTAACGACAATATGATGACTATTACCGTTTTCGGCAATTTGTATCCTTCTCGAAGCTCGTAATGGAACTGGATTTTTGTCCACAGTGTCAGCAGCCATCTCCCAACCATATGTAGGCTTTGGGAAACTTTTGCGTGGCTCTGCCTGAATATGAAATGGCTTGCCCATTTCAACGGTTTTCTGAAGAGTCATGGGAGTTCCTGAAGCGGAATCAAGAGTTGCTACCCGAATATCTGCCGTGATTGAAAGAGCTGTGCCGTATTGATTGCTAGCAAAACACTGGTAGAATCCTTCGTCCGATCGTGCGGAATTTTGTATTGTTATTGTACCATCTGGGCCTTTTTGGATATTTGGTTGATTCGGGTTTAATTCCACACCATTCTTTTTCCATTCATATCTACAGAGACATACAACGTGTTGCGGATTTATTTAATATTGTTATGTTTTCCTCCGCTGACAATGCGTCTACGACCCCTTGCCGCTTGGTCTGATGGCGAATGTCGCCAGCACCGTCGTCTCACGTGTGCTTTGAAAGACGCTACCGTCGCTCAAAGAACCCGACTGGCCGCTTGGCATGGGTCACTCAACTTCGGTCACTCCATCGCCTTTATCGTCACAAAGAGGCCGAGTTCTGGGAGCACCCCGTGGCCCGAAATGAAAAGAACCCGAAACGCCTCTGGTCTTCCATCTCGGGACTCCTGGGTCATGCCTCCCGCTCGCCTGCCTCTCCTGCCTTCTCTGCCGACGAATTCCTCAAGATTTTAACCGAAAAGATCGTTAGTCTTCGTGCTTCAACCGCCGACGCTCCTCCACCTCACTTCTCTGTCACTAAATCCAAGTTCGACAGCTTTCGCCCGATCCTTGAGGATGAACTCCGTCGGGTTTTCAGCTCTTCAAACCAGAAGTCCTGTGAACTGGATCCACTTTCTCCCTTTAGGATCATTAAATTTTAGACGACATTGCTCCATTGTTAGTCTACATGTTTAACAGGTCCTTTACTGAGGACGTGTCAAGGACTGCCACGGCCCAACACCGTGCCTTTGCTATCGTGGGCCCTTCCATGTGGAATTACCTACCTCCCTCAATCCGTAGTAAGATTTTAGTCGGGTCCAACCCGCATCCCTCCGTTGCTTGAAGACTTTCTTATTTCCCGGGCTGTCACGCTGAGAGCGCCTCTGAATAGCTAGTACTGTAAGAGGCGCTTTACAAATTCTCAGATACGATACGATAGCCTACGATAAATGTCTTTTTGAAGGAACTTAATATTTGACACCCTCAAAATGTGCAAAATATCTTTATTGCTATTACTATTATTTTTTAATAAATCTGTTAGATATTAAATATAGAAATGAAGAAAGTAAAACAGATAGAATGAGCTCAACTTACGTCACATCCGGTTTTCCTTCAGCTTTGCATTCCAACGCAACTGAGTCATCACTTCGGTAGACAACAGTCTTCCTGGGATGTATCGTAATTGTTGGTGGCTTTCGAACTGAAATCATTAATTAAATGCAGCCGGTACTGTCTCCTTCTCTCTGTCTGTCTGTCTCTCCCTCTCTGTCTGTCTCTCCCTCTCTCTGTCTCTCTGTCTCTCTCTTTCTCTGCCTCTCTATATTCTCTCTCTCTCCCTCCCTCCCTCCCTTCATCCCTTCCCCTCTCTGTCTGTCTCTGTCTGTCTCTGTCTGTCTCTCTCTATTCCTCTCTCTCTCCCTCTCTCCCCCTCCCTTCATCCCTCCCCACTCTCTGTCTCGCTCGCTCTCTGTCTTCCGCACTCTCTCTCTCTCTGGTCACAGATCTTGTTTTTCATGCGATATCTCTGGAAAACCTTCTGACCTGACGCAGCGCTTGTGACACTGGTGCAATGCTCTAGGCTGCACGTAGCGCATTATCAATATCTCGGCACTCGATTTTACGATTACAACTTAGATTTACGACTACCAATTGATGCATTGTGGATTACGATAATGACACTGTATTAGCTAGATTATAGCAGAATAGATTAGAATAGATATTAAGATTCGATTTGCGTAGATTAGATTACATCTGACTGAACTATTTGACATTCGTATTAAAGGTTTCTGCAGAGACGAAGTGTAATGATTTGTGCTGTAAGTAATGCATGCGAAGGACTTACTGTCCGTTTGGCCACAAGTTGAACCAAGGAAACAAACAACCAGACATGAAACACACAGATTCCACATTTTCGTCTATGGACTTCAGTCAGATTCTTGGCTTCCGTTCAGTTTACTTCTGCCTTATCATCCTGCAAAGAGATATAGGGGTGATAAGAGACAACACCCCTATCAGGTTAAGGGAAATAAAAATCATAACGCTTTTAAGAGCAGTTATCAGAACGTTGACTATAATAATTGATTTAAACAGATGAGAGTTTGATTGAGAGGAAAGTGTTCCTGAACTGCCGCAATCGGAACTTACTTAAGTGCATAGGACAATTATTATTCCTGATGGAAAGACCAGTACATAAAAGGGCCCATCGCCGGACCAGTGTTACATGCTACAGCGATGGTCTAGTGGCTATAATGCTTGACTGTCATCCCAGACGCTGGGGTTTAAAATTTACATCTGCAAGGGCAACCAGATTTTTCGAGATTAGTGCCTCACTTGCGCTTAGTATGAGGTCAGCCATAAGTTCAGCCCTTCAACTTCCACTCCCACCGTAGCCTGGTTTCCGATTACCCTGATCTATGGGATTTCGACCTCGCTTTTCAATAGATTATGATTTTTTTATTGCGATTTTACTGGAAGCGACCGTCGACTGATGTCTTAGACATCATTATGATATTGGCGCTATGGAAGTTACTAGAATAGAACAGATTACATTAGATTAAGCCTAAAATAAGAACACTGGCTGTGTACACTGTTGGTGAGAAGACCAGACGGGGAGGAAGAAGACTTGTCACAGCTCTTATATGCTGAGGCTAAGACGGTTTCGTTGTATAAATATTAGCCCAATTAATGGCACTTATTTCAAAGTAATCGTAATCGTAATCTCCAAATTTCTAAAGCGCAACTCGAAAGCTAAGCACAGGGCACCATCTTATTCACGAGCGCTGAGCTTATTCACAAGGGCTGAGCTTATTCACAAGGGCTGAGCTTATTCACAAGGGCTGAGCTTATTCACAAGGGCTGAGCTTATTCACAAGGGCTGAGCTTATTCACAAGGGCTGAGCTTAATCACGAGCGCTGAGCTTATTCACAAGGGCTGAGCTTATTCACAAGGGCTGAGCTTATTCACGAGCGCTGAGCTTATTCACAAGGGCTGAGCTTATTCACAAGGGCTGAGCTTATTCACGAGGGCTGAGCTTATTCACAAGGGCTGAGCTTAATCACGAGCGCTGAGCTTATTCACGAGCGCTGAGCTTATTCACAAGGGCTGAGCTTATTCACAAGGGCTGAGCTTAATCACGAGAGCTGAGCTTATTCACGAGCGCTGAGCTTATTCACAAGGGCTGAGCTTAATCACGAGCGCTGAGCTTATTCACGAGCGCTGAGCTTATTCACAAGGGCTGAGCTTATTCACAAGGGCTGAGCTTAATCACGAGCGCTGAGCTTATTCACGAGCGCTGAGCTTATTCACATGGGCTGAGCTTATTCACAAGGGCTGAGCTTAATCACGAGCGCTGAGCTTATTCACAAGGGCTGAGCTTAATCACGAGCGCTGAGCTTATTCACGAGCGCTGAGCTTATTCACATGGGCTGAGCTTATTCACAAGGGCTGAGCTTATTCACGAGCGCTGAGCTTATTCACAAGGGCTGAGCTTAATCACGAGCGCTGAGCTTATTCACGAGCGCTGAGCTTATTCACAAGGGCTGAGCTTATTCACAAGGGCTGAGCTTAATCACGAGCGCTGAGCTTATTCACGAGCGCTGAGCTTATTCACAAGGGCTGAGCTTAATCACGAGCGCTGAGCTTATTCACGAGCGCTGAGCTTATTCACAAGGGCTGAGCTTATTCACAAGGGCTGAGCTTAATCACGAGCGCTGAGCTTATTCACGAGCGCTGAGCTTATTCACAAGGGCTGAGCTTATTCACAAGGGCTGAGCTTATTCACAAGGGCTGAGCTTAATCACGAGCGCTGAGCTTATTCACGAGCGCTGAGCTTATTCACAAGGGCTGAGCTTAATCACGAGCGCTGAGCTTATTCACGAGCACTGAGCTTATTCACAAGCTGGCTGAGCTTGATTCACTATTCGAGCTGAGCTTATTGAGGGCTGAGCTTATTCACGAGCGCTGAGCTTATTCACGAGCGCTGAGCTTATTCACGAGGGCTGAGCTTATTCACAAGGAGCTGAGCTTATTCACAAGGGCTGAGCTTATTCACGAGCGCTGAGCTTATTCACGAGCGCTGAGCTTATTCACAAGGGCTGAGCTTATTCACAAGGGCTGAGCTTATTCACGAGCGCTGAGCTTATTCACAAGGGCTGAGCTTATTCACAAGGGCTGAGCTTAATCACGAGCGCTGAGCTTATTCACGAGCGCTGAGCTTATTCACAAGGGCTGAGCTTATTCACAAGGGCTGAGCTTAATCACGAGCGCTGAGCTTATTCACAAGGGCTGAGCTTATTCACAAGGGCTGAGCTTATTCACAAGGGCTGAGCTTATTCACACAATTCACAAGGGCTGAGCTTATTCACAAGGGCTGAGCTTATTCACAAGGGCTGAGCTTATTCACAAGGGCTGAGCTTATTCACAAGGGTTGAGCTTATTCACAAGGGCTGAGCTTATTCACGAGCGCTGAAAGTCTGGTGCTCTAGCGACTTATGATAACCTGAACGTTGAACTTCAAAACCCATGTAGCCGATATGACAGATCTGTATCTGCCACTACTATTTGCTAACCGTGACACAACAAATGTGTAAAACGATAATGATAGATCTACATAGTACATACCGTATTTTATTTTTGTAGATGGATATTTCTCTCTCGTCGTTTGAGGAAAATGAACAGAGCAAATTGCACAGTAGCCCTTACGTCAAGGTTATGAAACCACCAAATGTTTCTAAGACTTGACCTTATAAGCTTAACTAAACATGAACCACCTGTTACGAGCTGAGTAACCTTATGTCACGAACTTTGCCGAATAAGGAAGAAACATCGTGACAACCGAAGCACTCGTTATACTTTGGACGATGATGAGAAAATGACGAACAGAAACAAATATCTTTGTGCTACCACAATTTGGTTGCAATTATCACCACTCAAAACTGACTCAAAGCTGAACATCCTGTCACACAGCGAGAGGGGAAAGACCGAATGATAGAGGCGGAACAAAACCATGTATACATGCAGCATCATTGTAATTGTACTTGTACTCTGATATACTTTGACCATAATGTTGCTCAAATATGAAAAAGGAACATACTGTAGGCGTTTTGTAATGGCTGTAAGCGAGCACTGGTACTGTGCGTTCGTATTGGTACTGTATTTGGTATTAGTAGGCCTACTTTGTATTGGTTTCCGCGTCTCAGATTCACATTTCGTTGTGACCGTGCGCGTAACAAATTCAATTATATTAATAATAATAATAATTGGTATTGGAACTATACATTGGTTTTGCTACAATACTTTGATATTGACACAGTACTTTGGTATTGTTACTGTACACTGCTCTTGGTACTGTACATTGGTTTTGGTACTGTGCTTTGGTATTGGTACTGTACATTGGTATTGGTAACATACATTGGTATTAGTAATGCATACTGGCATTGCAACTCTAATGACGTTGGTATTGTAATAACTGTAGAGCATTGGTGCTGCGCTCACTATTGGAACTTCACCATTGGGACTTCACCATTGGGACTTCTAATCTAAACTGATCTAATCTAATCTCACTTCCATGGCGTCCGTATAATAATGCCTAGAGAATCAATTGATGGGAGCTTCAACGCAACAGGACACAACTTTCAGACCCTAGTGTGAAAAGGCAAACGGACGGAGGGCCAATTGGTTATAATAAATTATGCAAAGCATGTTGGAAATGCTTATTTCGATCGCTGTGCTATGAGAAAGTCAAAGTGGCGCACACAGAGGCGCTTTTTATCATAATTACTTTCAATTAAATACGTCATTAGCATTTCGCTTGTTTATGATAGCATGTGCTCTTGGTGATCAGCAGCTGTAACTACAAACTCACATCAGCATAGCTTTTAAGATACGAGGAAGCAACCTGGACATAAAACCAGTTCATAAGAGAAGAGGAAACGAATGAATTTTGCCCATTATGTGTGTCGGACAAGCCCCTATCAATTTGAAATTTGTTCATCGTGTGTCTAGATATCGATGTGATATTTGACCATAGTAAATTGTGTCGAGATATCGATGTGAAATTTACCAATATGTGTGTCAAGATATTGATGTGAAAATTACCCATATGTGTGTCGAGATATCGATGTGAAATTTACCAATATGTTTGTCAAGATATCGTTGTGAAATTTGCCCACACGCGTTTTTAGATAGGTTCAGTCAATTTCGACAAGTTTATATTATAGCCAAACTATTTCATTTTTCTCAATATTTAGAATGTGGGGCGTAGGACATAGCTTCGTTTTAGATAATCTAATCTAATCAAAACGAATGACTTCTATAGCGTCGTTATCATAATGCATAAGAAATCCGTCGATGGTAGCATCATTAGAGATCGAGGTCAGAAGTCAGCACCCCGTTCGAATGGGTTTGGGAAACTAGAAATCAGGCAGAGGTTGGGTAAAGAAGTTGAAACGGATGACGCTCAAATATAGACCTAAATAACACCAGAAAATTAACAGAACAATTATATTATGTATAGAGACTACGATGATGTGAGGTTATGGGGTGGTCCATAGAAGAGGCCATCAAATTTGACCTCCTTGTGACCCCTCCCTTCTCCCTTGACGGCATTTGTCGCTACCTCTTCCTCTCTATCCCTTTTGCGAGCGTTCCTCATCCTGCCGAGTTCTAAAGGGCGAAATTATGCTACATTTTAGCTACCGCGTTGAGCAACCAGACCCCCAATTAGATCCAAACTAGAACGAACTGTTCGCTGAATTAACTGAAGTTTGTTTTTATTGCACAAGCTGTACCAAAAATAATCGTATACATGTACCAAATTTAGATGCGGACATCCGCGTTGGGCATAAGTCCTCACTTTGACCGTAATTTGTAATTGGATTACTGCCTTCTACTCTCTGCGGGCGACCTTAATGAAAGATTCACAATATGATGTAAAGGCTAAGATATCGTAAACGTTTGTTCTGCAGGTTGACTTAGGAGTCGCTTTAGGAAGCATCTCAAAGCACAGAGAGCGGGTCCGTTAACACGAAGTCGTTGAAGGGAGACAAAGCCATCTGACACGGCGTGTTAATCGGACCGCGTGTAAAACGAACAAATGCAGAAATCAGCTTACTACGATCAGTGTTGTATCAATTACATTCCAAATGTAATTCAATTATAATTGCAATTACATGCCTGTAAATGTAATTCAATTACAATTACAATTATTTGATTGTGAAAGTAATTGAATTACAATTACATTTTGATTGTAATTCAATTACCAATTACTTTTCAATTATTCCTTTAAATTTGGCAAATGATTTAGTCCTTTTTTCGATAAGTTTTTAATTTACTCGATTTTAAACTAAAACTTCCCATGGACCAACGGCCTGTAAATTGTAATAATACATTCAATTGTATTATAAGTTTGTCAGGTATCTAAAATATGATTTGCAATTATGATCCATTAAAACAAGTTACAGTTTATTTGATATTTAGTAGAAGATTTTCAAAATGATAGTCTGTTAGAGAACTTAGTTGATTGCGCCTGGGTGA
>JACEVL010000933.1:337500-352500 GCA_020284085.1 Aporrectodea caliginosa
TAATCTTGAAAGTCATTTTCCCGAATCTCTTTCTCCGGACTTCTGCCAGATTTTCGTTCTTTACCGTCAACTGCACACAGCCAACAGAGTTAATAGGAGATCACCGCTCATGAAAACATTTACAGCTTACAAGTAACAGAAGGGTTACAAATTACATGTAGTGAGACTGTAACAAATTTAAAGGAAAAGAGGATTGCAGCTGAAAAGGGAATGTTACAACCCTGACGGTAAAGGTGGATATTACTTACAAGTAGAAAGGTTTAAACTTTAAGTCATAGAGATTAACATTTATACAGTGAGAAGAAGTTACAAGGAAAAGTAAAGGTCACAACTAGGAAGTAAAAAGAGCGTTAGAACTTTCAAGTAAAAAGATGGCTCTAACTTACAGGTAGAATGCAAAGGTGTATACAGTTCTCTTTGCAGCTGCCAGTAGTTGTTTAATAATAGTTTAATAATCGCTTTGTGAAGCTTTACCAAGAAATGCCATTTGAATATGAGCCACCGGTGAAAGTGCTGTCCCATACTGATTCGTAGCATAGCACTGGTAGAAGCCTTCATCCTTCCGTGTCGCTTTGACTATCGTTATGTCACCATCAGATCCTCTGCTGAAAAGATTCAAATTGAGATCTTCTCCGTTCCTCTTCCACACGTACCTGACAAAAACGAATCAGAAGTTTTTCTTAGATAATATTAATTGTTTTGCCTGCCCTGATGAGGCTACGCAGCACGATATCGTTTACTGAAGAATGTCTTGCTTGTCTGCCGAAGCCCAGTGGGTAAGCCCTTTCATGCGAGCCTCTGACTGAGACCATTGTTCCACTTCCACATGCGCATTTTAAGTAGCATATAAACTGTTTTAATTCAACACAGTGCAATATGCTCAGTATTATTAGGATGCGCTGTTCTGGCCGGGATTATGCGTGGACACCGTCGGACACCACGGATTAGGCAACATCATGGGATATGATCCTGTCATGTGCTACTCTGTGCTGAGTCAGATGCTGAGTGATTCTTCTGAGTCATTTTTGGGGTCTACTAATAGAACATCAGACTAACCCGTCTACATATGAACATATGAACAAAAGTCAGTCTGTTACAAATAGGACGTTGACTGATACTGTATTTGGGTGTGTAAGTAATCGTAATTGTAAACTCCAGAATAGATAGATCCATATCTAGGATAGATATCTAGATAGTTAAATTGATAGATAGATATAGATAGATAGAAAAATAGATGGATACATAAATAGAAAGATAGAAAATTATATATAGACAGATAGATAGAATTAGCTAATGTCATATGAGAAAACATTTAGGCTATATAGAGCCTTTCCACTACCCCGAAGCGCAAGTAAGCAGCTTTACTAGCATTTGAAAGAGCGTGTACTATATACGAGAAAAGGTTTAGAATGACAGCTAGAATGGTCTAGAATGACTGTTCGAATGGTTTTAGAATGAATGTTAGAATGGTTTAGAATGACTTTAAGCGATTGACACAAGCAACAACAAAATAATTTATTCACTTACATTAAGAAAGATATGACGCTTACTGAAGAATGGAAAACTAAATATTGACAGAGATATTGCGCTATTATTACTGCAACTATCAATAAAAGCATTTACGCATCTAATGCAGTGACAAATGTTGCAGTAGTTGCTACGTTAATTAACAGGTTCAGCATGCAAATATCATTTACGTTACGGTCGGTATTCCTTCAGCTTTGCATGTCAGTGTGACTGTTTTGGTCTCTCTGAAGATTATTACTCCCGTCGTTGGAGCTTTCGTTATCGATGGCGGCTTTCGCACTAAAACAGATGCATCTCTTATCAAAATAATGCATCATGCACGCTGTCAGATCTTCATCGAAACACTGCACATCCCGCTCAAAGTATTATATCGCAATTTTAACAATCTTTCTGGCATACTTAGGAGCACCGCAAGGAATATGTCTTAGTGAATTGATCTTCCGCATATTGACCTGGTAACGGTTTAGTTTTGATACGCCATCTGTTCAAATCAGGTGATGTATTGATTTTTAAAGTTATCGTCACACTGTATTTATTATACCAAATATTTTAGAAATATTTGAATAACAGGATTTACCATCGTTTTGGCCGTAGGCTGAAACAGCGAACGAAACGACCAGGCATAGATTACATAGAATCCACATTTCAGAATCGGTGTTCGGGACTAGTCGCCTGATTAGTTTTGATCCGGCTTTACCAGTGGAACTCCGAAATGACCAAATTTCTGCACAAAAGCGATGAAGTAACCGTCATTTCAATTGTTCTTTGTTACCTATGTCACTACCTTTGTTCAGCAAGCACATCAGAAATACATCGCAAGTACCGAATTTTCAATTTGAGCTGTCATCAGCTTTTTCGGTTGCTGGACCTACATTTTTCAATTCTATTTTTCTTCGTTGACACGTTCTGCTTAGTCGCTTGTGTCATTTCGTTCTCAACTTAAAGTTACATGTTACAAACCCTATAGGCTGCCAATATGTCTTAGTGGATTGAACATCTGGAAGTTGATCTCATATAGCGGCATGGCTTTGATGCCCAGTGGATTAGGCACCGGCGCTAAGGAAGATTCTAATCATTATAACAAGCAGAATCAGTCGAATAATAACCTCAGAAGTTGCAATAATTAAGTTCACAATGAGATTTCATAATTTATGGCGACGACAATTAAATTTCACTAAAAAAATATTTTATTTATATGGTATTGCGCTGTGTTATGCCATGTTACAATATACATTATATTATGTTCACAACATTACATTTTATTATATTAATATAATAGTTATACTTTGTTGCGTAGCATTATATTTCTACTGATTTGAATTATATTATATCATATTTTATGATGTCGAATGATATGATACGGGGGGGGGACGTGGCGCATTGGATAACATCTGGCACAGAGACCGAGAGGTACCGAGTTCGAGCCCCCGTTGGGCGGATATGCTTTGTAGGCTGCTAAGCCTGCTATTAGCGCCGTTGTATTGCAGGCTGTCTGTTCTGTTAGTAGTTAAGATTTAAATTGCATAACATGTAAATGTACAGCGCAGTGCGTTTGTCAGGCGTTTATTAAAGAAAAGATATTATTATTATTATTATTATTATTATTATATCATAATAATTATGATATTATATGATATAATTATTAAATGATATCATATCATATAATTATCATAATTGTTATATTGTATCGTATTGTTTTGTATCATGGGCTACAGATTAGATTATAGCTAAGTTTATTAAGACTTACCCCGTGTCTTCTAAAAATTCCTGCAATGCCGAAGCAAGGGAACGACGTTGTTTAGCTACTGTTAATAGAAGATTTTCTATAAATATCTCATCCTGAGCTGATGTAGCCTATGTAGGCCCATGCTGCCAGTCTGATCATTCTGACGCACCAAAATCAGACCAAGTACAAACTTCAACTCGTGCTTCTCCTCGGATTAGTTTAAAAACAACGCTGCTCTTGCATCATCATATTTTAATAAACCTTTGCCTCAGGACTATCTCGGTCTTCGTAGTATTATATTTCCACATCCACATGCATATAATCTCATCCATACAAACACACACACACACAGACAGAGACAGAGAGACAGAGACAGAGAGACAGAGACAGACAGAGCACAGAGAGACGATGTATATACGTACATACATCCATATCACAGGGTTTGGGCGTTGGAGCAGCAGGCGCTGTCTGTAGAGCAAAAATTCAGCGATGCACTTTAAAAAAAAATTTGTTTTTTGGTTTCATGTTTTTAAATAGATGGAATTGGGGACGTAAAAAGTCCCGGGTGTATGTATAGTCCAACTTCGTCTGTACCTGTTCTATGCAATTCAAGCCAAACCGTCTCTATCCTGTTTTATTCCATTGTATCAAAATCTTAATAATAAAGAGTAGTAGTAAGGAATTAATTACGAAATTAATACCGATGCATGGCCAGGTAATCTGAATGTATTTAGATGATGTGTGTTCGCTAGGGCCAAGACGGAGTCATGGAAAGGCCAGTGGAAAAAAGAGAGTATAAAATAAATATTTAAATAATTAAGAAATTAAGTGTGCGATTAATTAAAAAACCAGCTATTAGTTTATACATGTTATCTTAACATTTTAGTAATCATAATTATAATCAAGACCACCACTCTTGATTTGTCAAATAACTATTATGCTCCATTCTAGGCCTCTACTAAACCCATACATACTTAAGCACACGCATAACTAAATACTTGGCCTACATGCTTACACATATACATGCAAACTTGCTTACATTTATAAGACTTACACACACTCATCAAAGTGAGCAGGATCAACTCATAAGCGTTAAAATTTTTATAATAATAATGAGCTCAAATTAATATACGGAACTTTTCGTGTTTCAGTCTGCTCTGCAGTGCCAAGGGCTTTGCAGCTATCCACGTGACTTGTCAGGTTCTGGCGGAACACATTCATATGCCATGCCTGTAGTAGGAGATAGTTTGGCCTGCAACTGTAATAGACAGGACGCGAATGATGGAGACTTCGGCCCACGCAATAATTACACTGACTGCAGGTATGACATTTGCGGATGTATTGCAGCATATAATCGGCACCGATTGAGTAACAGGGTAAAGGAACAGTGCTCACTGGCTTCGATGTCGTAATATGATTGTGTTGTTAAAGGATGCAGACGATTCAACTCTGGTTACAATGAACGTGTCCCATGTTACGTGTTCTTCTATGACGGACATAACCTTATCAGATTGAATCCATGTACATTTAGCCTATAATTATTATGCTTCAATGTATGTATATTGTATAAAAGTATGCATGCATATGTATGCATGCATGCATGTGCATGCATGTATTTATGCTTGTATAAATGCACGTATATGTGTACGTACGTATGTATGTATGCATGTGTGTATTGTATTGTATTGTATTGTATTTGAACACTTGTTATAGCGCCCCTACCAGATTTCCCATTCAGAGGCGCAAAGTGTAAGTTTGTATGTATGTAAGTATGCATGAATGTGTGGCCACGCAATAGTATCTTATGATGAACTATAATTATGATGCTTTGTTGTGATGCATGTGAAGACATAATGGGCACAGACTAATGGTTAATCCTAGGGCTACCGAGCTTTTTTTGTAACACGGACTACCAAGGGGGGGTGGTTACCACCCCCCCTGGATTTCGTGTTTGGTTTTACATATCATAACTTGTAATATAGCATTGGATTCAGCATTCATTTCTGCACAGAATGGTATATTTAGTTGTACATTATGTGAATGCACCTCGAAATTACATCACTTTTAACAACGGAACCCATTAATTAGCAATATTGTATATTATTGCGTACATTTTGTACTTTTTGGATAAACAAATATAAGATTATGTGTGTTTTAAAACTAATCTATGTATAAAAGATACACAAAATCATCCCTACACATGTTTATATAGTATAAATGTACATCCATACATATATATCCATACATATATATCGGTTTACGTTGTAATGCTGTATTCAGCCATTTTCACACAGATTACGCGTATTATTATTTATTTTGATCACTTCCGGTATTCAAAAGACAAAGATGTAGGTATGCAAATGAAGCCCTTCATTCCCTCTAAAGAATGGTATATTTGTTTCTCTTCCAGGAAGACAAATGAATACACTACAGACAAAAACTAAGGGGGGAGTCCTTCCATTCAGCCATTTTTCACGCATATTACGCGTATTATTATTTATTTTGAGCACTTCCGGTTGTCTCAGGTCAACTCAGTGACCATAGAAATGTAGCCCCACATTCTCTCTATAGAATGGTAAAATTTGTGTCTCTTAATATTAAATGACGGATAAGATATAGTCGAAAATCTAGGGGGGGGTGGTATCCACTCCCCCCTCTGGTGCCTCAGGTATATTGGGTATAACTCTTGAACGGTGTGAGATATCATCTCACATTTTACCTCAAAACGTGTGTAAATGAACCCCTACAGCTACCTAAAAGGTCAAATTTTTATTTCATACGGAAAAAGTTTGAGATGAAAAAAACCTATGGGGGGGTGGCAACCACCCCCCCCTTGGTAGCCCGAGGGTTAAGTTGTGATTACATGTACTTAATTAATTAGTAGGTATGCTTAATTAATTAGTAGCCAGCATCTTTTGCCAGCATCATAAGGATATGAAACTAGAATCATAAGGGTTCGGCGATGCTATCGAAATTGTCGCAATTACAATTACAATATAAATCGTATCAAACAAGGAGTAACATTTTGTTCTGATGTATCGATTGTTTTTAGCAAAGCAACATTCATAAGACTCATTTTCAATCTGTGTAAACTAATAAAGTGTATTTGCAGTAACATAATTTTATTTTTATCTTGACTCCAATTTTGAGTGTCAAACAGGGTACTTAATTAATTATAGGCCTAGGCCTTCGTATGAACATCTAGATCAACTCTGCATACGCCGATGATGTAGCCAGGTCTCTATCTCTCAACTCCATGTAGTCGCTTCTCGATTGTTGTTTGGCTGGAAAAACATAAGTACATACATTACTACATACATGCATAGTTGCATAAACATACACATAGACACACATACCGCAATACATAGATACATACATTCACACAAACACATGCTGACATACTATGTTATACATACATACATACATGCGTATATATACACACACATGCAAGCGTGTATATTTGCATGTGGTTGAATTGTATGTATGTGTGTATGTGTGTCTGTATGTAGGTATGCATATACCTATGTACATGTAGATGATTGAACAAAATGCTTCTGATCAATCTCATGTTGTGACTACCTTTCATACGCGGTAGGTCTAGCACAGTCTCATCCAGCAGATGTACAAATCAGGGCATCATTATACGATGATGTTCGTGTCATACCTTGAACCGATTCCAAGCCATCGTCAATTGTTTCGTAGAACGGATCAGGTGATTCAGTCCATGGTCCTCCTACTGTTTCTCTTGAGACTCGGTTTGCGATGTCTGCAATATAGAATCGCTTAATTTAAATGATAGATCTATGTAAGTTAACACATGTATGTATGTATACATGTACGTACATACACGCAACGTCCTTTGATGTAGGCCTACGTACGTTTTTCTCTTTTTCTTTATATTTTCTTTCTTCACCAGCGTTCCATAGGCGCCTGAAACCATTCCGTTCGGTCTTTTTTTGTCGTTTCAGGTTGGCAGCGCCTGTGAATAAACTGGTTAAAGACAGCGACATCGAATTTTAGGCGCTGTATTATTATCGAGTTTACGATTACGACTATGGGTGCATCGCTCTGAAGAGGCACTACATAAGTATGTATAACTATACATAGGTTTACATGTTTGGCAAATAATGTGTCGTACTTACTGTTGTATTGGTCCCTTTTGTTGCACTGGTAGATGGAAACACAAACGACGGAGAGAATGAAAAATCCGAAGACCGCAGACCCAATGCTCACCCAGATCCAACAGATCTCCAGACCGAACAACACTCCGCACATGCTCGCTGGCAGAAGAAAACAGTGAGCATTGAGAGAATGGGATTTTTACACGATTACACTGTGGTCATAGATTATGATTACCTCAATAGCTAAATGTCAGGAAAAGCCAATAACTGCCCAGATAAGGCAAGGCTAGGAGCGAACATGTGTGACACGATAGGGTTGAGCAAGACGAGGTTTGACGTAGGGTGACCGGTGAGATGAGTCCTAAGCCCACCACTCTGTTTGTATTATTTGTGTTTTGTTATTTTGCTTTATTTGGTGGTGAATAAACTACTTATTTACTTACTTACTTACTTACTTACTTACTTACTTTTACTTACTTACAATAAACTGGAAAGATTTTGTCAATCGATGTATCTTTCGTTATTTTTAGTTGTGCATGTAGGCCTATGATTATGTAACCTGCTTCTGCTTCAGTCTATTTCAAATATATATATATGTAGGCCTAATTGTTATATACGATGAACATGTCATGTGCGCCTGTCAGATGCAAATGAAGGCTACTTACTTACATAACGCTGTTTATTTTGGGTGTGTGTCCGTCTCACATTGGGATGAGAATTAAGTCCCTAATATAATCGGAAACTCGAAAATACCTAATGTTCCTCAAGACTAAGCGCTGGGCAGAGACAACATAAGAAGTGCAAGATTGATCGTGAACGAAAGTAGGGACAAAGTAGCGACTTGTCCTTAGGTTGAGATATAACCACAGGAGACACAGAGTGGGGCGCGGTGGTGTAGGGGTATGTTCGGTGCCTTGCAGCCGGAGGGTTGCGGGTTCGAATCCACCTCAAGCCGCCGCGTAGGGACCCTGGGCAAGTCCTTCACTCGCAATTGCTCATGCGCTTCGGCGTGAAACTCCGATTCATTGTCCGCGCTGAAGTCGGGAGCGCCTCTGAGTAGAAATCTTGAAGGGGCGCTATATAAATATCTGAAATGAATGAATGAATGAATGTTGGACAGATTAAGGTAAGCCACAATCTTGAAGAGCATTTTACTATAGCATAGCAGGACACTGTATCAGGGTAAGATATCATATTAAAGAGTAAGCACATTACTCTAAAATGATAGGAAACTATAATTTTTAGGGTAAATATTAAGAGTAAGCATATTACTATGACATGATAGGCTATCATATCACAATAAAATTAAAAATCTTAGATTTTTGGTAAACAGTATCATTTTACCAGAAATAGAACTAAGAACTAGCGGGAAATTATAGACCTAATGACCCTGACACTTTTACCTTTTACTTGCCATTAACGGTTCTTACCTGTTATAAGAGCTGGATAAGGCTCAGCAACAGGAGTTATATTAACTGTTTGACTGACTCTGCTGTGACTAGTGTCGACGACGCATCTGTATTGTCCGAGGTACTTTGACCATTTGTCAGTAAAATCCGCAGCCACGTGTATTGACAACAGCCCACGGTTAACGGTTACAAACGGTGGCTCGTTATGAAGGCGTTGATCGCCCTCAGCTTCTACTTTGAACCATCGAAAGGTTGGAGGAGTGCTTGGATCTGAAGTTGCACGGCAGTCAAACTCAGCCTGACCTTCTTCATTTGTCTTAACTTCCACTTCAGTTTCATTGAATAGGCCTAGGCCTATAGTCACTACAGTTTTGCCTGTAAACGCAGAGTAAATAGATCAATATAAATTTACTAGGTACCCAAAAAGCTATGATATAATATATCATGTTACAGAATGTAGAGTTTAACGCATTGCTGTTGCAAATCGTCATTGTTGGCGCTTTCGCTAGCTAACAATCAAGATAAACACGCTCATGTTGAAATATTTACGAGTCTTGACTTTAGACTCGAGTGACATCGAGGAACTGATAGATTTTTGATAACTGAACATTGAATTCCAAAGGTTTCGGTCAACTACCGAATACGCCTGAAAGTCCAATACTCCAGGTGAAAGGAATATTGACAGTCAGTGTGCAATATTTGTCGCTACTTCCAGCGATTTGGTCCTGTTTGACTTCATTTATTCTAGGTGAATATGTATCGCTATCTAGAGATATGTCTTCCTGAAAGGACTTGTTATCGTAGCACTACTAAACTCACATAGTACGTTCAAGTATCCCGAACCAAAGACGTATCCATGAACGTTGCTTGCATTGCATTGAATAACCGTCAGATCCGTTTGACTCGTCCGGTCAACGCAGTTTCGACAAACGTCTCTGATCGTCAGACTTTTCTTGTCGTTGCTGAAAACAAATCTTTTGGGAGGATTGTCAACTACAACAAAGAAACCAAATATTCAATTAACACCAGTAGCTATTGTCACGTTACTAGGCAAAATCTGTTTCATAACTGCTATAATCTAAAACAATTATTGTAACTTGTTGCGTTCTCACAACAAAACTTTGATCGAATAAACGAAAATACATACATACATACACGCATAAATTATAATCGAATGTAGGCCTAAACTTTGAAGTTAAGTTGTCGATAACGAGAGTTTGAGTGAAGATATCCAGCTGTCATCTTCAATACATTACTCTTGTGAAATAGGCCCCTACTTAGCATGACCTGTTCCTTTTGGGTGCCTAGTGCTCCCCAACTTGATCTAGCACATTTTTATGATGAATACCTCATACACTTATTCCTTTTCATAACTGTGTGATGTGCACTATACTTTTTCGGGGACATTGAATTGAACTGAACTGAGAACCGTAAAGTATATGAAAATGCTGAAACATTTCTTACGATCCAGTTCCTTTCCATCTTGAAGCCAGACAATCGTTGCCTCTGGTTTAGCGTCAGCTTTGCAGTTGAAAGTAAAAGACTCTCCCTCAGTGACGTTGACATCGTATGGACCATCCTTTACGTTGAGAAATCTAGGCAACGCTGAAACGGGTAGTCATGCAAGGCCGTTGTTAATATTCCTTCTATTGGTCTGTCTATGTGTCTAAAGATTCCGCAGAGATGAAAGCAGGTTTGGCAGAGGTGAAAGCGAAACTGATTGTAGAGCTAGCGTGTGGGATCCACGAAAACGGATGAAGGCATAATCCATGGAGAGGACGAATTTCAAGATTACAGGATGAAAGTAGTGACTGGAGGAAATCAGTTTTGCGGGAACGGTCGGGCAGATTGTTCTGAATTTAATTGAGATGGCAGTCTGGCTGGTTTATGAAGAAACCTGTTAGACAGTCTTCGACTCATTTAGGTAGAACTGACGGTAAAGGTCATTCATGCTCGGTAGAATTACGTTCTAGCAATGCAAAGGTGTACCAAAGCTAATTCTAAGCATCTGTGAAGATATTCAGATTTTGACTAATAGGCTAACTAAACGATATGAACTTGGGGAGAATTGGACTTCATCGACTCTAACCTTGCCATAGAAAAATATTAAAATTCATCAATTCATTCTGAGAATTTATATCGCGCCCCTTCAAGATGCATGCTTCCTCTAGGTAGAAGTGCATCGTTTGTGAAATCAATCTGTTTTATAGGCGGTAAATCATTAATGCGCCCTAGTCCTATAAGGATATACTTTTGAAAGCGATTCCACGTTATGCACTTCAGAAGTCGCCTTCAGTTGAGATTCAAGCTTTTACAAAGCAAGTTAATAACTGAAAAAAAATCTAAACATAGATACAAGGTTTGCGTTAACTATAAATTGTTAATATCAAACTGTGCTTTCTGGTTAGAACTAAGATACAGTGCAAAATTGCAGATTGTGTAAAATATTAACAACTTCGTCGCAATTATTTTACGTAATTAACAACGCAGACCTTCAACGCGTATCTGAAGAGTATGTGTGTTGCGTCCTTGGGTATTTGAAGCGGTGCAGATGTAGTCTCCTTCGTCAGATGCAGTTATGTTATAGATGGTGAGTTCTGTCTTAAAAGAATTCAGCGTGTATCGTCCTATTGGAAGAGTATTCCTTGGCCCTGTCCAGGTAATTGTTGGCTCCGGACTGAATTTATAAATTACACAAACGTCACATAACAGAAGATATAAAGATCGAAAATGGCTCCCAGTATAATTAGCCTAAAGATTATACGATCGGTTTAAACTACGTAATCATCGATGAAGCACCACTGAGTAAATATCAATTGGATACTCATGTAATATTATGTTTGAGATACTCATTAAAGACACGTTCAGTACAGTTAAAGAATTAAGGTGTATAAAATCAACCTGCACTTTATTGCTTTCAGAAACTAAATTCGAATATGCGGAAAACGTTTGGAGTTGATCAAAACCACTGTTTCGACAAAAACATCGAAGTCAAGTAGCCTATCGGGGGGGGCCCGATAGCGCATTGGGTAACATCTGGCACAGAGAGCGAGAGGTACCGAGTTCGAGCCCCCGTTGGGCGGATATGCTTTGTAGGCGGCTATTAGCGCCGTTGTATTGCAGGCTGTCTGTTCTGTTAGTAGTTAAGATTTAAATTGCATAACATGTAAATGTACAGCGCAGTGCGTTTGTCAGGCGCTTATTAAAGAAAAGATATTATTATTATTATTATTATTATTATTATTATTATTATTATTTTTTTTTTACCCGAGGTATCAATGATCCCTCAGGATTTGGAAAAAATTAATTTAGGAGCAGGGGACAGTGTCTGGAAAAATTATTATTATTATTATTATTATTATTATTATTATTATTATTATTATTATTATTATTATTATTATTATTATTATTATTATTATTCAAACGTTTTTAGCCTACTTCATCAAATTTGCAGCCGTGAACTTAGGTTAATCAGCTAGTTAAGCTACTTGAAAGGCCATCGTACACAATGTCTGACTACAGTTCCCGAACCATAAAAAGGTCCTGTATTTAGAAACTTTAAACAGTTAGACATAAATTTACTCAGACAAGTTTCTTTTGCGGAGACATTTGAAAAAAGAGACAAAAGCAAGAAAAGAGCTAGGAATACAAGTAAGAGCATTAGACCCAAGATTTTAGAGGATGTAGTTAAAGTAGTCTTACTATCCAGAGAAGAAGCATCTGAGTGTTACACTTCCTCCAATTACAGCAACAGTCTCTGTTTCAGAAGCAAATCCTAAAGCTGGAGCAAACGGACTGATACCTCCTGAATCTGTAACATCACAGCAGCGTGAAATACGGTAAGAGGAATTAGTAGTCAATAGGCTAAATCAATTTTTGTCTCACACATAGAAAATGCCCGACGATAATTATTTATTTAAAACTGATTGGTGAGTTTATAGTGCACAGTAGTCTACTAGTCTTTTGCATGCTGGATACTCAACATCCGCAACACCAGAAATTTGTTTTAAGTTGCGCCCCCTATTCGCTAATATAACTAATGGGTACAACGGCCGTAAACTGCCAGTGAAAAAATGAGGCGGTGAGGGAGAGCTCTGGCTATCGGACATTGACTACTGAGGCTGAGAAATGAAACCGTCAAAACGTCATACTACCTCTCAGGGCTAGTGTATGGGACTTGTATGCAGAATTAGATCATATTAGGATCTGGGCTCTTAAATGTAATCTCCACCTGAACCACTCAAAATCCTGTGAGATTGTAATTACCAAACCAAAAGTGAATCTTATACAGGCCCCTCCAGCATTAAAAGGGTTATGTCTTTGAATATACGTCGAGATTACCGAAAAGTTCGGTTTTCCCCCGTATGTTCAGAGACTTTGCATTCGGGCCAAGCAGTCTCTCCATGCCCATCGTATTTTGATCTCACATGGGCTTTCGGGGGTCAGGCTTCATGATGTGGTCAGGGCTACCACTATCAACCGCATGCTATACTGTTCCCAAGTATGGCGGGGCTTCGCCAGTAAGCAGGAACTTGACTCTTTGAGCGCGTTGGTCCGCACGTTGATACGCCTTGGTTTCCTACCCAAATCTTTCCCCACCTTTGAGGAGCTTTGTAAAAAAGCTAACATAGACCTCTTTAGAGACATCTTAAGAAATACTAGCGACACCCTCCATGACCTTCTCCCTCTGTCAATTGTACTGGTCATGACCTGCGCACACGCTCCCATAACCGTGTTCTCCCTAGATTTGATTCCCTTACCAGGCGTGGCTTCTTGGCTAGGATGTTGTACAGTTACTAGTTGACCTAATTTTCTTCTCCTAATTATCGTTTTCTGTATACCTAAATTATTTTTGACTTTGTATTTTTGACTTTGTATGTAAAGCGCTGAGCGTTTGCTTGCGTTTAATAAAGAACATACTTACTTACTTCTACTTTTCTACTGTTTACAGGCTACTAACCGTTCCTACTTCTCGTCACCGTAAGTTGTGTAAAACCTCCGCTCGCCTTGACATCTAGGTAAGGGTTGTAAGTTGTGCATTTGTAAATTCTTCCACCAAAACCATCCTCAATAATAGCATAAGCAAAGTGTAGATCACCTTAAAAGGAAAACAAAAACCAGGAAACAAGGAAATTATCGAATAATATAGGCTTTTCAATTGGCCCTTTAGTAATAAGGATGCATGGCGTCACTGATTCGGATAGACGATGTCATTTAAATAAAATATCCAAAGTGATTTCGTCTGTATTTTGGAGTTGCACCTTGAATCCGTTGTAGAGTTTGTGTTGTTTCAACAGTACCTGGTCGCATTATGTTTGAAGCGTGATTGGCAACTTGGACCGATCAAAAAAATGAAGGTAGACTGGTTCCCACTCAAACAGTATCGACTCTCTAGGTCTTATACATGTCGTTTTAAACCAGAAAATGATGGACTCTAAAGGAAGTGCTAGGACAGTCTATTGAATGGCGGTGATCGGCAATCATTAAGAGTCATCATCAAATATTCGTTTATTCATAAAAATTCAAGGTGGCACAGCCGCAACTTAAGACAGATAATGAATGGTATGGTAGAGTTCGGCTAGTTTTGGGGCGACAAGCTAGCGGGGCAAATTGTCAGAAAAATCCAGCCCAGGTGTTATTCCATAAGAGTTTCTACAGCCAAAGGCCGTCTGACTGGCTGATGTCCTGAAACACTGCATCTTATCCCATCTACAACCCAGTAGGGGATGTTAAGATAACTGTGGACTTGATCACCTATCGAGATCTCTCATTCTTTATGTAACGCGGTCTTTGGACTCTGTACTTGGTGTCAATTGTTAGTTCTGGTTTGGGATTGGTCATTTTGCCTCACACATGCGCTTTAGCCCTCCAGCGGTGAATTTTATCGTCTTGCTTATTGATGATTTCTTCTAATTTACCTCCAACGTCATTTAGGCTATACTAGCATAAGTAGCGATTGAATTGTCGGGGTGGGGTTTGGGCTGAAAAGGGTTCGAACCCCAATTAATTTTTTTAACCCCTACAGTAAATTCCCAAAACTACCTTTGGATGTAAGTTAATCCTCAGCACAGCCTTTAGTGCTTCAATATATTCTTATTTTCTTAATTAATGAAAACTAATACTTTTTGCTTTTCCCAGTTTTCATTCATACAACTACAGTGTTTGTTAAATCGTAATTTTTCGCTAGTGCTATAAATCTTCTGAAAACGAAACTCAA
>JACEVL010000933.1:357500-372854 GCA_020284085.1 Aporrectodea caliginosa
TAAGCGAGCACTGAGTACGTGCGTTCGTATTGGTACTGCACATTGGTATTGATACTGTACATTGCTATTGGTACTCTACATTGGTATTAACACAGTTCATTGATATTGGTACCATACATCAGTATTAATACACTGGTCTTGGTAGTAAACATAGGTATTGTAACTTACTGTAGTGATATTGATATTGTAATAAATGCAGAGCATTGGTACTGAGCTCACCTTTATGACTTCTGATATACCCTAATAATAATAATAATAATAATAATATTCGTTTATTCTGACACAAGTTGACATGGCCGCAGCTTGTTTAATAACTTCTGTGGCGCACTTATCATGATGCCTAGTGAATCAGACGATGGAGATATCAATCTATGTAAAGCAGTGCGACCACTGCTTGGGATTTTTCCAAAAATCTTGGGATTTTGGGGGTCCTACTTCGGATCTGGGGATTTTGCCTAGCAATCTTGGGATTTTTTCTAAGGTCTACATACAAGTTTTTACCGTACTTTACAACAGTGGCAGCGAATCAGATTAGAAAATTCGCTTAATCTGAATGACGTTTATTATTATTGTAAGTTGAAACCATTGTTAATTCAATGTTATGCTCCGGTGTTATCTTTGCCAGTTCTTAGCTAGGCATTTTTGTGAATAATTGTGATTGTTAAAAGTTAAAACGCATTTCATATTTCATCACGACTTTTTCCTTGTCGGTAACTTGGGATTTTTTGCTAAACTTTTGGCCAATCTTGTGATTTATCTGGCAAGAGCTTGGGATTTCAGAAAATTTGAGAGTGGTCGCACTGATGTCAAGGTCCGTTAGAGAAACCAAGTGAAAATCCGATAAGTCAGAGAAACCAAGCTATATGAAAGATAAGCAAGTAGGCACAGATGAATTTTGAGACTAGACTTTCTCTTTCAACCATGATCGAAATCAGCTTCAACTCAAAACAACTAAACGTTCAGACCATAGTATGAAAAGACAACCGGAAAGAGACTAACCGATAGTTCTGCGTTTGTAATCTGTCATGTCCATTGCTGATCGACTTCTCCGTCATTTATGTACACATATAATACCATACTATATTACGAACTATGCACAGTACCGCACATAGACATATACAATTATACATACTGATATATCATACAAAGTCGTTGAGCAATTCAAAACTGACCAGTTTCTGCGTTAGTCGGATCCGAACTGGAAACCTAAATGGCGCAGATAGTCGGATTGAAAATGGCGTTCGTCGGAAACTGTAAGGAATCCAGGATCGATATCAAGAGTTTGTCAGAAACGTAGAATTGGGTCCAGAAGGAGTCGAAGCGAAAAGACAATGGACCGTATTGTGATAACGAACAACTACATAGTCATAATAATTGATTTAGGCAGATAAGCTGATTGAACTGATGATGAATGTAGGCCTAAGCATGTCGGCTGCTAGTAATTAATTATAATAGCAGAACATGCGCGAAAGAAAAAGTGAAAGAGAGAGGGGAATGAGGCAGAAAGAAGAAGGCAGGCAGGATGACAGATAACAGAGAGTAGAGACAGAGAAAAAGAGCCGGAAGAGAGAAGAAGCACAGAGAGAGAGAGAGAGAGAGAGAGAGAGAGAGAGAGAGAGAGAGAGAGAGAGAGAGAGAGAGAGAGAGAGAGAGAGATATAGAGAAAGAGAGAGAGAGAGAGAGAGAGAGAGAGAGAGAGACAGAGACAGAGACAGAGACAGAGACAGAGACAGAGACAGAGAGAAAAGAAGAGAGAGAAGAGCTAACAGAGAGAGAGAGAGAGAGAGAGAGAGAGAGAGAGAGAGAGAGAGAGAGAGAGAGAGAGAGAGAGAGAGAGAGAGAGTGAGAGAGAGAGAGAGAAGAGAGAGAGAGAGAGAGAAGAAAGAGAAAGAGAAAGAGAAAGAGAAAGAGAGAGAGAGAGTGAGAGAGAGAGACAGAGAGACAGAGAGACAGAGAGAAAGAGAGTGGAGGAGGAGGGGAGAAAAGAGATGTCCTAGGTAAGGTCAAAGATTAAGAGAAAGAGACGCAGAAGACATCCACAGTTCCGCACACAACTACACCCACCCCAGACGCACACACTCAATCATCGTTATAGGCTATGAGTCCAAACCTTAATCGATTCTTCGTTTTACTAAAAGCATTTAGGACTGAATACTAATAAGCCTACTGCAGCTGGGTCTTTATGATGAACAAACACGAGAACCAATGATAGGCGCATATCTTGATACGCATCTAATAACGAGAGACTCAACAGTGGTTTTGAGGGCTAAGATAAAGAAGGCTAACGACAAAACGACAAAAATAACTATTGTTTATAATTATTTAAAAAATAACAAGTGTTTCAAGTCAATGTCTATCGACATATTGTCATTGAAAGCAACGATGCATGAATACAGACAAATTAACGAACGAAACGAAAAAATGATGTACGACAATTATTGTCACCATCTGACTGAGCATCAAGTTGCTGCTCATAAATAAAATAAAATACAGCCCGTAAAAACAAAGTTTTTTACTATATCCATCTAGTATCCTATAATGCGTCTTATGAAGCAGTTACCTCTACAAATATATAGTCCGCGTTCATTTTACGACTGCGGCCAATCACAACGCTGGCCAATGACAACGCTGCGTATCGGAAAAGGGATTCCCCGATTCGAAAAGTTGAGTCCCCGATTCTATAAAGCTAGCCTTTTTTGGGGAGCTGAAATTTTGATAGAATGAAGTGTGTGCGAGGGCGAGTCTATCTGCCAAGTTTCACGACGATTGAATGATTGTAAGTGATCGAACTAGTCGTCGCAAGATTTGACTTTTAGCCTGTGGCTCAATCAAGCAACAAGATTCCGCAAGTTAAACTAGATGGATAATAAAATACAGCCCGTAAAAACAAAGTTTTTACTATATCCATCTAGTATCCTATAATGCGTCTTATGAAGCAGTTACCTCTACAAATATATAGTCCGCGTTCATTTTACGACTGCGGCCAATCACAACGCTGGCCAATCACAACGCTGCGTATCGGAAAAGGGGATTCCCCGATTCGAAAAGTTGAGTCCCCGATTCTATAAGCTAGCCTTTTTTGGGGAGCTGAAATTTTGATAGAATGAAGTGTGTGCGAGGGGCGAGTCTATCTGCCAAGTTTCATGACGATTGAATGATTGTAAGTGATCGAATTAGTCGTCGCAAGATTTGACTTTTTAGCCTGTGGCTCAAGCAATCAAGCAAGGAATCAAGCAAGCAAGATTTCCGCAAGTTAAACTAGATGGATAAAAAGTGCAACTGTAACATGGACCAATTGAAAAGCAATTCATCCTAGCACCAGAAAATAAACTGAAAGCAAGTTCCGGTCTGAAACTGGGACGGGGTGCGATTGTTCCTTTACGTGTGCAATGGTCAGATCACACAGGGTCCAGGTCGTTCAGAAAGGATGTAAAAAATACGTAGCTCCATGCCTGGGTTCCTGCCTTGTTCGCACTGGTATTATCTTCCACTTTATCCCTATACGAACGTCCAACCTTCAGAGGAGTATTAAGACATTATTATATTTAGCTACTGGCTGATATGCAGCGCACAGCAAGAGACTCTTAATTGGATAGAAGATAATTACACGCATCACAGAATTTATCTTTCACTTTCCGGGCAACTAATTTACATTTCTCAGTGACAGTGATACGCGCGCGTGAACAATAAGCAATACAATCCAAAAAGCAATGCAAAACGATAAACAATAAACTGCATATGATAATTATTGCCCCCTTCCTAAGTTCATAAGTGCGCACACGACAGAATGTCGATGGCGCTGAGCAATTGTGAATGAAGGACTTTCTCAGGGTTTCTACACAGTAACCGCCTGAGCGGAGGTTCGATCCCGGACGCTGCGCGTTACAGGACGACCGCTCTATCCATTGGGCTGACGTGTCAGCATCGCAGTGAGCAACTTGTCCAGGATGACTTAAACGGAGTTCGCTCAGCAGGTTCGAATTCACAGTCTTCAGATTACAGACGAAGAGTGCTTTTGCTCGTACTGCAACAATGCAGAACCGAACTTTTTCTGTGGCAGCCTAATGGCAGGCCCAATGATTTGGAATGGTCTTCCTCAAGAGCTGCGTCTACACCCTGGGAGTGTGCCTGAAACTTTCCTTACTAAACTCAAAACTGTTCTTTTGGGCGCGTTGGAGTCGGGAGCGCCTCTGAGTAGTTTCCTTGAAGGGGCGCTATATAAATTCCCGAATGATTGTTTTCAGCAAAGCAACATTTATTAGACTAGAGGTTACTTAATTAATTATTGGCCTAGGCCTTCGTAGGAACATCGACGTCAACTCTGAATAAATCGACGGTACAGCCAGGTCTCTGTCTCTCAACGCTATGTAGTCGGTTCTCGATTGTTGTTTGGCTGGACAAATATAAATACATACATAACTACATACACACATAAATGTATATATGTATATATACACATAAACACATACCGCAATACATAGATACATACATTCACACATACATACATGCTGACATACATACATATATGCGTATACATACATGCAAGATTGTAGCCTTACAGGTAGTTGCATCTGTGTATGTGTGCATGTGTTATGTGTGTATGTATGTAAGTATGTATAGCCTATACGTATGCACGTGTAGATGATTGAGCAACAGGTTGCTGACTAATCTTACTTTGCTACGAATTTCATACGCGGTAGCATAGTTGTTAAAAACGGTAAAATGAAAATAAAAACGGAAAAAAACGTCGTTTTATTCAAAAAAATAAAAAACGGAAAAAAACCAGAATATAACGGAAACGAAAATAATTTGATTTTGCGACATATTTTACTGCATTTTAAAATTAGAAATCTTGTTTACACAATTTAATTTTAATCAGCAAATAACATAACTTTATTAGTAAACACTAAGTAACAGTTACCTACAACAATTAGTTTCTTTTTCATAAGTTTGGTTTAAACAGAAATTGAGAAATTAAAAATTTTGAAATCTTTTCAAATTTAAATTGTATGCATAAGTCCACATAAGTCCATGCTGACATAAGCAATTAAAAACTAAATTTTGTAAGCATAGAGTGTACTTTATTAAAAATTATAGGTCTACTTACAATTCTGACTAAGGCCTTATAAGAACTGAATATGGAGTAATATCCGTCAGTTTATCAGTCAATCAGAGATTATTGAGTACAAAGACAACATTTCGCATTTTGGATAACTTAGAAATTCAAATAACTTTTATAAATTTTATTTCCTGTAGGCCTACTGTGCTGTTTATTTCTCAACTGATGACACTAAATAGTGACGTAAATTAGATAAATCCTTGAAAGGACGGAGACAACGTAAGGGATATCAGACAAAAAAAATAAAACAAATAGTAACAGGCAGTAAATAAATAAATAAAGTCACATAAAAAATAAAAACGGGAAAAAACGTGGAAAAAACGTGACGAGAAATAAAAAACGAAAAAAACGACGTTTTTTGACCAAAAAAAATAAAAAACGAAAAAAACCGTTTTTTACAACTATGCGCGGTAGGTCTAGCACAGTCTCATCCAGCTGACAGCCTGACATACAATCAGGTCATCAATTTCAGGTTATGGTGGTGGCATACCTTGAACCGATTCCAAGCCATCGTCAATTGTTTCGTAGAACGGATCAGATGATTCCGTCTCTGCCTTTTTTGAGGTCTGTGTCGAGATGTCTGCAATATAGAATGGCGTAGTTATTGGCAGATGGGATGGATCGAAACCGAGAGATACGTTACATGCACTAAAGTTACTTGGTACATACGCACATAAATACAATACATACATACATACATACATACATACATACATACATACATACTAAAATGCAAACATACTAACGTGCATACGTAAATACATTATATACATACATACATACACACATACATACATAAATACATACATATATACATGTATGTATGTATGTATGCATGTATGTACGTATATACATGTATGCATGTATGTATGTAGGTAGGTAAGCAGGTTGATGATTGAGCAATAGGCTGCTGACCAATCTTACGTTGTGACGACCTTTCATACGCCACAGGTCTAGCACAGTCTCATCCAACTGACACACTACTCAGGCCATCATTGTAAGGTAATGCGGTGGCATACCTTCAACTGATTCCAAACCATCGCCAATTGCTTCGTGGACTGGATCAAGTCCAACTGATTCTCTTAAGACTCGGTTTGCGATGTCTGTAATATAGAATGGCTTGATTTAATTATAGATCAATATAAGTTTACTCATGTATTTGTATGTTTTTATGTATGTATGTATGTATTGTAAAAATGTATGTATGTATATACATATTGTGCATGCATGTATACATGTGTGTATGTATGTATGTGTGTGTGTGTGTGTACAATAACCAATCACCGGTATAGGGCGTTTAGCCCACGAGATATCTTCAACAAGATAGCAATCGCAACTGCCTCTAGATGTATATATCTGGTACATAGGTGACCCTAATTTAGCGGGATACTCAATTACTCATCCCTTCAGGGCCTCCTTGTTACCCTTCAAATGAAAACTGTATAATTGTAAATGCACTGTTCAAAGGTTAACAATAAATGACGATTGATTGATTGATTGATTGATGTATTTATGCATGCATAGGGTATGTTAGGTATCTATTAGCGTCGATGTACAGGTCAAATTTAACATGTAAGCTTATACCTGTACATGTAGCCTACGTACAATCGCACGTATACAAGCAAGCGTCCTTTGATGTAGGCCTACGTATATTTGTCTCTCTCTTATTCTCTTTAAGCTATCCCGCATCAGCCAATTGCAGTCGCCTTTATAAAGAATAATCAGATGTAGGGACTAGACTATTCTTAGGTAAGGGCATACATCCACCTTCAAGCGGGAGGGATCACGTTGGATACATATGCAAAACGTAATTAGTTTCGTCCGTTCTTGGTCATAATAACATATCCATTTGAGCTGCACGCAAAGCGACCACGTTGTCCAAAGACTTCACCTTGGACACACTTTGGAATGACGCCTATAAGCCTAGCAGCTGCATTAAGAATACACTGGAGTTTGTGAGTATTAGAGGCGGAGAGTCCAATGTATGCAGCGTTCCCAAAGTCGACCCCCAGTGCAGATCAAGGTGTGGATTAGAGTAGTAGCACTAATGGCATGCAGTGAAAGAGAGCTGCGAATGGAACGTAGTTGGCGCAGATGGTAGAAGCAAGATCTGGAAACCGAGTTGAACTGGTCGGTAAAAGAAATGGAAGGATCCAAGACAATGTCCAGGTCACGAAGAGAAGAGAACTGGATGTGGGAAAACCTAAGCTGGTTCCAGCAACATCGCTTTTAGGCGCTGTATAAATCTCGGTATTACGATTACGACTATGGATGAATCGCTCTGAAGAGGCGTTACATAAATATGCAACTATACATTGGTTTACATGTTGAGCTAGGTAATATGTTGTACGTACTGTTGTACTCGTCCCCTTTCTTGCGCTGGCAAATGGCACAGCAGACGAAGACGAGAATGATAAACAATCCGAAGACTGCAGCTGCGATGCTGACCCAGACCCAACAGATCTCCAGACCAAACAACACTCCGCAAATGCTCGCTGGTAGAAGAAACAGTGAGCAGTCACGAAATGGGATTTTACACGATTACACTGTGGTAATAGATTATGATTACCTTAATAGCTAAAATGGCAGATAAAAGCTGCGAGCACCTTCTCGTTCAAACTCCTTAATACATCTCACTCTAGTCAACTGACTTGACTTCCTGTTGAATTCAGAATTAGATTTAAACTGGTTGATTTGACATATAAAACCTCACAAGTCACAACGAGCACTTCTGAACACCTTCAACCACTATTTCACCTAAATTATAATCGTGTGTATTGTCTCTCTCCTGCAAGGAATATCAAACATGACATTTCCATCACATGATTTCCACGACCATACAATATTGGAAATTTCTAAACTTCTTAATACCAATCTTTCAGCTAGCCTAAGCCTTCAATTCAGCCCAAACATCTGTATTTGAAACGTAGAAATGCTTAATTTTAAATATGCAAGTCATCGTCCGAGTTTGTCTTCGCAATCTAAGAGTCTCAATTTTACCACACATCGTCATTCCATGCGTTTTAGCAATGTAGGATTCACAATTTTAACATGCAAACCATCTCTGCAACTTATATAGTTTTAATTGTAGTATACAAACGGCCATCCCATACATCTTTGCAGCCTATGCGACCGCAATTTTAACGTACAAACCTTAATATCGAGAGTCTTTGCGACCCAACAGTTGCAAGTTCGCTAAGTAAGCTCACAACGACTCTCATGCAACCTAGAAAACCGTAAGTCCGATAAGTAAATTCTCGACATATTTCTCCATGCAACTTAGAAACCATAAGTCTGATAAGTAAACTCTCATATCGCCTCGCATTCCAAAAAGCCCACGTTTGCTACACAGACTTTGCAACTTAAAAGTCCCAAGTTTGCTATACAAACTCTCAATCTTCTAACTTTTGCACACTAAACTTCGTATGTGAACCCTACAAGCACTCATTCCAACCACCATTGTACCCAAAAAGTTTCAATTTCACCATGCATGGTGGTCTCTCAAGCATCTCTGCGCCCTATGCAACTATAATTTTAAGTAAGAAACATTGTTTTTAAAGTTTCGCAAATATTGTGAGTTTGTAAATTTCAAAATTTTCAGTTTTGCAAGTTTCTCAATTTCTAAGTTTCCCAAGTTTTAAGTTTCTCAAGTTTTTGGTTTCTCAAGTTTCACAGAGATTGCCAGTTTCTTAGTTTAAGTTTTTTGGTTATCAGGTTTCACAAAGATTGAGCAATTTTTCAGGAGCTAAACTGGTAAGGTTGGAATTCATTCCTAACCTTCACTCCTATATCAACACTCGAAAACTACATGCAAAGGGGTGAATTTGCTCTTAAAACGAAATACGCTTGGTTCAGTTTAGCTCCTGAAACAGAAAAATTCTGAAATGAAATTGGAAATTATGTGCAATATGGCTGCAATTTACTCCTGAACAGGTATTGCACCACTCGAAAACTTCACTATCAAAACAATAAATTTCTAAAAAGTAGTTCGAAAGGGTACGCCATATGATTGGAATTCACTGTTAAACTCCTAAACTGCTATAGCGCCACTCGAAAACTACACGCAAATGGTTGATATTGCTCTTATAACGGTGTGCATTGGGTTCGATTTTGCTCTTAAAAACGAAAAATTCTAAAAAGTCATTCGAAAGGGTATTCCATATGGCTGGAGTTCACTGTTAAACTCCTAAACTGATATAGCTCCACTTGAAAACTACACGTAAACGGGTAAATTTGCTCCTGTACCGACGTGCATTGGGCTCGATTCCGCCCTTAAACTGAAAAATTCTACAATGCTAGTGGAAATGATGCGCAATGTGTCTGGAATTCACTCCTAAACTGTTAGCGTGTGCGTGTCTGCATGTCTGTCTGTGTGTCTGTCTCTCTGTCTTCGTGTCTGTCTGTCTGCGTGTCTCTCTGCTTGTCCTCTTGAGTCAACCCATGAGGTAGACCATTTCCACTAACTTTGAGTACACGCCCTGGCATATGGTTTGAGTGGACTTTGCCCATATAAAACTGATAAGGGGGACGGCTATTTGTTTATAGAGCTGTCAGACGAGATATACCAGTGCACTTCCCTGTCACGTGGTTGGAGTGGACCTTGACCTGTCACGTGCTTGGAGTTGACTTTGACCCTGTCACGTGTTTGGAGTGAACTCTGACCTCACGTGATTGGTGGTCACAGACGCAGTGGTATCTAGATCAACTTGTTACTAAAAATAGAAATGATGTCATATCTAGGTCAGTGACCTTGACCTCATGACGTCATCTGACCTTTGACCTTTCACTCATAGTCGGGGTCAGTCGGTGCAAATTGGTTTAAAACCAAAGTCTTCTTACTTCTAATAGTTGCTGTTTCAGTGACTCGACTGTGACTAGTGTCGACGACGCATCTGTATTGTCCAAGATACATTGGCCATTTTTCAGTAGCGTTCGCAGCTACGTCTATTGACAACAGCCCAGCGTTAACGGTTACAAACGGTGGCTCGTTATGAAGGAGTTGATCGCCCTCAGCTTCTATCTTGAACCATCGAATGGTTGGAGGAGTGCTTGGATCTGAAGTTGCACGGCAGTCAAACTGAACCTGACCTTCTTCCTTTGCGTTAACTGTCACTTCTGTTACATCGTGTATAGTCACTACAGTTTTACCTATAAATGCAGAGTAAATAGATAAATATAAGTTGCTGAGATACGCAGAAAAGCTATATGATAACGTAAAATATCATTTTAGAGAAGGTAGAGTTTAAGACACCGCTGTTGCATATCGCCATGATCGACTTTTTCTCTAGCAAATAAGATAGACCCACCCATGTTGAAAGGGGTGAGTCTAGCTTTAGACCCGAATGACATGATGGAACTTGCAAAATGCAGATAACTGAACATTGAATTCCAAAGGTTCCGGTTATCCAACAAATAAGCCCGAGAGTCCCAAGATTCTCCAGGTATGGTAGGGTACAATCTATGTCGATACTTCCTGCAAGTTGGACCTGTTTGCCGACTTCAGTTATTGTCGGTGAATATTAATGAACATGTATCCCTGTCTGGATATATGTCTTCCGACAAGGTAGGGATGATCCGATTGGCATTTTTACCGATTTCCGATTCCGGATAGTTGGACTGCTATTATCGCCGATTCCGATCCGAATAGTTAATAAACAGAAATGAAAACAAAATCTTGTATATTCTCGCTAGATGTAATTCCAATGAGAGTTTATGCACTGAACCGCGTGGCATAAAAAAGCCTGACACTCCTCCATTTTGTTGACACGTCGAGTAAAATTTTATTATTTATACGGACTTTCAATTAATTAAAGATTAAAGATTACCGCAGGAGCTCGCCCAAACAGGTTACTATTTCTGTATTAATGAAAGAAGAAATTGCTTTTGGTCAAAAATATTACTTTTCGGTATTTGTATCGGTAGTCCAGGGATCGCCGATTCCAATTAATGCTGATTAGTGCAAAATCCGGCCGGATCCGATTTCCGAACGGAAAATCGGCTCATCCCTACTACAAGGACTAGATATTGTCACGTTCCTAAACTCACTTAGTACGTTCAGGTATCCCGAGGCAAATGCGTATCCGTGAATGTTGCTTGCATTGCATTGAATAACCGTCAGGTCCGTTTGTTTATCCCGGTCATCGCAGTTGCGACAAACTTCTCTGATTGTCAGACTTTTCTTGTTGTTGCTGAATGCAAATCTTTTGAGTGGAATATTAGCTACAACAAAAACACCAACAAATCAATTAACACCAGTAATTATTGTCACATATAAATTATAATGGGGCGCGGTGGTGTAGGGGTACGTTCGGTGCCTTGCAGCCGGAGGGTTGCGGGTTCGAATCCACCTCAAGGGGGTATGTTCGGTGCCTTGCAGCCGAAGGGTTGCGGGTTCGAATCCACCTCAAGCCACCGCGTAGGGACCCTGGGCAAGTCCTTCCCTCGCAATTGCTCATGCGCTTCGGAGTGAAACTCCGATTCAGTGTCCGCGCTGTAGTCGGGAGCGCCTCTGAGTAGAAATCTTGAAGGGGCGCTATATAAATATCTGAAATGAATGAATGAATGAATAATCGAATATAGTCTTAACCTGTGAAGTTCAGTTTCCGATAACAAGACTTGGGACACAGATTAAAGTTTAAACTGATTTTTTAAATGCCTTAAATAGGCCTACCTACCAGACAACTGTATAGAGACGACTAGCAAAAGAAAACAGGATGATAGGGTACACTTAAATGCGTAAATAAAAGCCAGCTTTAGCTGACTGCAGGTTTCATGATGCACCTTACAACTAAGCGCAAAAGTGTATTGACTGAGTAAGCTAATTTATCGCTTAAACTGCACTGGCAAGTAGGCCTAGCGTATAATACAAATATCTTAAGAATAATTACTTCGAATACCTGATTTACTCAGAACCGTATATTATATGAAACTGCTGAAACATTTCTTACGATTCAGTTCCTTTCCATCTTGAAGCCAGACAATCGTTGCCTCAGGTTTAGCGTCAGCTCTGCAGTTAAAGGTGTATGAATCACCCTCAGTGACGTTGACATCGCGTGGACCATCCTTTACATTCAGAAAGCTAGGCACAGCTGAAGCATGCAGAGTCAGGAAAAGCTGTTGTTAATATTTCGTCTATTTATTTAAAGAGCCCGTAAAGGTGAGAGCTGAATTGGCAGAGGTGAAAGCGAAGCTGATTGTAGAGCTAGCATGTGGGATCCACGAGAAAGGAGTGAGGCATAATCCATAGAGTAGATGAATTTTAAGATGCAGGATGAAAGCGGTGACTGGAGAAAATCAGTTTAGCGGGAACAGTGGGGCAGATCGTTCTGAATTTAATTGAGATAGCATTCTGGGTGGTTGATGAAGGAATTTATTAGACAGTCTTAGGCTCACTTACGTAGAATTGACCTTAAAGGTCATTCATGCTCGGTAGAATTACGTTCTTGCGCTGCACAGGGGTCAACCAAAGGTAACTAATTCGGCGCTATATAAATTGATTCTCATAATGAATTGATGAATTTTAAGACTGTTTTGTGATAACGTTACAGCCCATGAAGTCCAATTCTACTAAAGTTCATATCGCTTAATGCCTTTACAGAAAGGCATTCAAATTTTGACTAATATGAACTTTAGTAGAATTGGACTTCATGGGCTGTAACGTTATCACAAAAAGTCTTAAAACAATTCATCAATTCAATTATGAAATCAATACCTACTCAGACACCCTCTGAGCCTTATGCTTGTTTCTTCTAGGTAGCAGTGCATCGTTTGTGAAATCAATCTGTTTATAGGCAGTAACCCATTAATACGCCATAATTATACAGGATATAAGTTTGAAAGCGATTCCACGTTTTGGACTTCAGAATTCGCCTGTTGTTGATAGTTAAGCTGCTTTATACAGCAGATTGAAACTGGGCAAAATTTTTAATCACAGAGAAGCTTACCTCTAGAAATTGTTAATACCAAATTAAGTATGCGTTCAGGTTAGAACCAAGATACAGTGCAAAATTGCAGATTGAGTAAAATATTAACAACTTCGTCGCAACTGTTTTACGTAATTAACAACACAGACCTTCAACGCGTATGTGAAGAGTAGATGTGTTGTATCCTTGGGTATTTGAAGCAGTGCAGATGTAATCTCCATCGTCAGATGCAGTTATGTTATAGATGGTGAGTTCTGTATTGAAAGAATTCAACGTGTATCGTCCCATTGGAAGAGTATTCCGTGGCCCTGACCATGTAATTGTTGGCTCCGGGCTGAATTTATAAATTGCACAAACACCAAAAAGATATAAAGCTTGAAATGGCTCCCAGTATTAAAGATGTTACTATCGGTTTTAACTACGTAATTATCGGTCGAGCACCACTTCACTGCACGAGTATATATCAAGTTTACACTCATGTAAATCTGATCCAGAAGCTCACTGAAGAGAAGTTCAGTGCAGTTAAGAATTATCGTCTATCAAATCTACCAGCACTGCAGTTGCTTTTAGAAACTGAATTCAAATATCTGACAAAAGCCGGGAGTTGATCAAAACCATTGTTTCGATAAAAAAATGTGAACCAGATGCTCGCACGGGATACGCCCCCGACGCCATAGTTTCCATCCAAGGAAGAAAGAACTATCCCTAGAGTACTATACAAATGTGTTAAACAACATATAAATAAGGCAAACTGTGACAGACCAAAGCAGTTAACAGTCGCCAGTTGTGTAATTGTACGTGGTAGCGGTGTGTCTACCAGTTTCTTCCTCCAATAAACGAATATATTGTAACTGCTTTTTTCTTCCTCAAATTTGGAACCGTGAACGGTTAATCAATTAATAACTTGAAGAACCATTGCATACACTGACTGCACTTCATGAACACTTCAAACGTCCCGTATTTGGAAACTTTAAACAGTTTAACACACGTTTTCTTAAAGAAACATATTTTGCGGAAATATCTGAAAAATCGGCTCAGAATCAAGAAAAAACCTAGAAATTTAAATAAGAAGACTGAGAGTCATTTTAGAGGATGTAGTACAGGTAGCCATACTATCCGTAGAAGAAGCATCTGAGTGTAACACTTCCGCCAATTACAGCAACAGTCTGTTTTTCCGATGGAAATCCTAAAATTGGAGCAAACGGACTGAGGTCTCCAGGATCTGTAACACGATAACACATTAGAAACATTCAGAGAAAAGTAATCAATATAGCAAAGTTTCATAGTACCGTAAACATTAGAAACATTAAGAGAGAAGTAATCAATATAGCAAAGTTTCATAGTACGGTACCGTAAACATTAGAAACATTAAGAGAAAAGTAATCAATATAGCAAAGTTTCATAGTACCGTAAACATTAGAAACATTAAGAGAAAAGTAATCAATATAGCAAAGTTTCATAGTACCGTAAATACCTAACGAGACTTACTTACTCCAAAATCATTTATTTGTTAGTTTAAAGAGATGTACTGGTTACCAAAACATCCTTACTTCTTATCACTGTTAGTTTTGTATAGCTTCCTCCTGCTTGGACATCTAGGTCAGGGTTGTAAGTCGTGCATTTGTAAATTCTTCCATCAAGAGCATCCTCAGGCAGAGCATAAGCAAAGTGTAGGTCACCTAAAGATAAAACAAATCAAGATATAAGAAAATATCAAGTATAGGCTTTTAACAGCATGCAGTAAGTAGAGGTGCATAGTATCACCGATTCAGATAGATGATGTCATTTAAATAAAGAGAGACAAAGTGATTTAGTTTGTATTTTGGAGTTGTATCTTGAATCCGTTGTAGCCTACATTTTGTGTTGTTTTAATAGTACCTGGTCGCATAGGTTTGAAGGCAACTTGGACCTGTCCACAAATAAAGGTAGACTGGTTTCCATTCAAACAATATTGACTCAGACCTACGTATATATTGACTCAGACCTACGTAATGTCGTTTTTACCTGGAATGTTGGACTATTTTAAAGAAAAGTGAGGACAGTCTCTTGAATGGTGTTGACCGACAATTATTAAGAGTTTCTACAGCCAAAGGCCAACTGGCTGGTGTAATATACCGAACCAGTGCAAGGTAAGTAACTATGGACTTCATCACCAATCGATATTTTTCTTTCTTGACTCCGTTAATTCTGGTTTAGAGTCGGTCAGTTGGCACCACGCGTGTGCGTTAGTCCGCCAGCGGAGAATATCATCGTCAAGTGATAACTGCTTGCTAACTACGCCACTGTTCGCTTTCTGACGGTGCCAGTCCCAAG
>JACEVL010000933.1:373022-387304 GCA_020284085.1 Aporrectodea caliginosa
AAACCCCTTAAAGTTTAACGGTTTTAATTTTCAAAAAAACCCTTTTTCCCCTTTTATAATTAAATTGGGTTTTCCCTTTTAACCAAAATTTTTGGCCCTTGGTTTTTGCCCCTTTTAAAAGGAAATTTTTTAAAGGGTTTGTAGCCTCCAAAAACAAATTGCAAGTGCTAAATATTAATTGCGAACATGGCCAGGCGCGCGCTGCAAGCACAAAGGCCCACTGTATTGGCCTACACACTTAAAGTCTAAGTTGGGCTACGTGTCTGAGTGTGAAAGGATATAATTCCAAATTAATTGCCAGCTTGCCTGTAGTGTAAAATATTGCAATCTGTGATTACCTAACCCTGACCCTAGCCCTAACCCTAAACCATACAACGGTGCGGTACCCTTGCGAAACCCTACAGCGGTACGGAGCCCTTGTGAAACCCTACAGCGCTACGGTGCCCTTGTGAAACCCTACCGCGCTACGGTGCCCTTGTGAAACCCTACAGCGCTACGGTGCCCTTGTGAAACCCTACAGCGCTACGGTGCTCTTGTGCTAATTATATGCATGACGTCATAGGTCACGTGGTTGGCGTCGACCAATCAGCGTTGACTGAGGTAGAACCGGCTGTTATATCACTACTGACAGCTGCAGCTTGATCTTCACCTGTTCCCCTTGCTAGCTTTGCCACAGTAAGAAGGTTGTAAAATCCATTGATCAGACGCAGTTACTGGAAGAAATTAATTTTGTGGGAATGTCATGTAACTAATGTGTGATTATTTTACTGGTTTATTTATTTAGATGACCAACTACAGTTTTACAAACTGTTGTACTCAAATGGATACATTGTGGTTCAAGCTTGTGATTGCCATATGCTGAATTGCTGATCCTTATTATTTGGAAACCTGTAAAACTTCAGTGACATTGAGCAACTAGTGGAGATCGAGTGGAGTGCTGCTGCTGCTACTACTCCATTGGTGAATTCCATTCACCAATGGAGTAGATATTTGGCCTGAGCTTTTCCTTTATTATATGTGAACAAAAATAGAGGGTAGGAGGTTCACATTTACAAAAATGCAGGAAAATGGGATTTACCCTAATGACTACTGCTGACGTTTCTGCTGCTACTATCACTACCACTTCTACCGCTACCACAACTACTAGGCCTACCACTTGCACTATTATTTCTTACACCATGACCACTACTATAATGTTGATATCTACCTATTACATGACGATTCTGCTGATTATCTTTAATTAGTTGTTTTCTTAATAATTACCGGTTAAGTAAAAAACAGAAGAGATTAGTTAATAATTAGTCATCATCTACAAAAAAAGACTCCATCTGGACTGCCATCAACCCTCGGTCTGCTCGTATTTAGGTAAGAGAACATAACGATTGTATTCCACTCCCCTTCGATCTTCTTGCTGCTACTACAACAGTACTGCTACTGCTATTTCTACTACTACTGCCGATGCTGCTGCTGCTGCTGCTGCTGCTGCTGCTGCTGCTGCTGCTGCTGCTGCTGCTACTACTACTACTACTACTACTACTACTACTACTACTACTACTACTACTACTACTACTACAACAACTACTACTACTACTACTACTACTAATACTACTACTACTGCTGCTGCTGAAGTGCTACTACTACCACCAACCACTCAGCAATTACTTAGAATTATTATTATTGTATTATTATTATTATTAAGTAGTATTATTATTATTATTATTATTATTTTATTATTATTTTCCAAAGTATCAAGGATCCCTCGGGATTTAGGATAATTTCTCTTACAAGCAGGATATTTGTCTGTCTATTATTATTTTTATTATTATGCATATGCCCTGTGTTTGTAATTTTGCAGTGTATTATCTATCTGTGAATGCCTATTATAGGATGATTTCACTGAGTTCCCATCTTACATAGAGTTGTTATATTTATCATAAAAAATAAATAAGAAAATAGACAATTAAATATCATCTAAAGATTATCTACCTGGCCCTATATCATCCCTCGGTCCCTCCGTATTTCGGTCGGAGGCGTTTGTCGTGGCGTCTGTTTTCCACTCGATCTTCACTCTCTCATCTGACGTTGAGGACTTTTTGTCTGACCGCAGACGGATTTTGTAGGAGAGAATATTCTCCGGAAGACTGACCCAGTCGCTCTTAACGAAGACGATTGCACCAAAAATGTCTTCGTTCGTCGCGACGTAGTTTACTAGCTCAATTTCATTTGCAAAGCCAAAATCTGCGACAAAGCAAGATGTAGTGAACTTTATCTATTTGTTCAAACATCCCTGCCAGCTTTTCCGCGCACAAAATTAATGATTTGTTCCATATGGATTCTGCACGTTTACAATCTGGGGATTTCGGTCCTACAATATTGTATTGTATTGTATATATATATCAATTTATATATCGCCTCTCGCAGTGCACACCAATCAGAGGCGCTCCCAGTGCGAAAGACCCAGAGAAAAGAACTATGTCTTGAGACAACGAAAAGAGACACTTGGCCCATCAGTTATTAAACAAGAACGTGCCAAAGGAGGAAGCTGGTTCCATAGTGCAAGGCCAATGAAGGCAAAAACTCGCCTTTTAGCCATAGCAGTTCTCGCTCGGTATTGTTATCATTATTTCCATAGCAGCAGCCGGAATATGTACTCCATGTTAGCATGCTGGCAGCGATATAAGAAATAATCGTCAGAAGTACCACGTGGACGTTACAGGCTTTCGAACATAGGCTGACGGGAGAAGACACTAATGCATCTCATAGGCAATAGGTATAAACAGTACTGTTGCTATGGACTTAAGCCAGGCTGTGGTAAGTGTGGTTCCCAGTTAGGTACATATTTGATTACACTTAGTTCAGCATTATGTGGGCTTTATTGAAGAAAGAAAGTAGAGGAATTATAGTTGGACCAGGAACTCTGTAAACCGCACCATGCATATTAGGCAATGAAATACTCTACCCTACCATACCATTTCATGCGATACCACACCATACAACGCCATTTGATATTATGCCATACAATGACATTCGATACCATACCATGAAATGTTATTCGATACCATAACATACACTGTCATTGGATGCCATACTGAACCACATTGAACTCTACTGTCGTCATACTTAGATAAAATTTATGTAATGAACCTCATTAAAATACTCAGAGACGTACCTGATGAAATCTTGACGCCCATGAGGAACGCCGTTCTATTCACAATTCTCGTAACGAGGGTCGTGTTGGGAGCGTAGGCGAGGATCAATTTCTCTGGTGGATCTCGCAAGTCGTCGGTCAAGTTCGTGGTAACGAAGAAGCTGTCGTAGATTACTGCGTTTGACATGAAGCGGAATCCGTCTCTTTCACGTAAAAGGACTAAAAGGAGAGTCCAGCAGATCGGACATAGAAGGATTAACATAATTTGGATGAACTTCTTCTTCTGGAGCAACCAGTTCTTCCACAGCAGCAACCAGAACTGGTTCCAGTTCCTGTAACAAAATTCACCATCATCACAAAAAACAAAGCGTTCTTTACACTACAAGTTCAGCTTCAGTTACTCAAACAGTTTCATGTGAGATTACTTAATGTTATGTACGGCAACGTGATATTGTAATGTAAAGCAAATCTTCGAAATTTATCAGCGCCACAGAAAAGAGACTAGCTTGACACAGGCGCTATATCAAATCAAGTCCACAATAGCTTTGTCCGTTCCGGTACCAGGTCAGAATATTGGGGTCAAACCGAGGAGACAGCATGGTGGTATTGTGGTAATCTGTGGTGATGGTGATCGTGTGGTGGAGCAGGAGAAGAATCGGGATAGGATAGCTTGAAGAGTTCGTCATTCCAACAGCATCAATCATCATCATCATCATCATCATCATCATCATCATCATCATCATCATCATCATCATCATCATCATCATCATCATCATCATCATCATCATCATGTCGATGCCATGCCCTCTCCGAAGCGTTGCAAAATATCATCGTAAAATTTCAAGATTACATAAAACTTCATAATAAATTGTGTGACGCTTCGGCAATAGTGTGGTCCATGATCAGGTTCATCAGCGGCATGAACACATCTGGGACATAATTATTTGCTGCCCTGTCACGCCCGACTTTTCACACTAAACCAATTAGAAGTCATGTCGTAAACACGTATAGCACTAACTGTGCTGGTGTGGGCCCTCTTTTATAGGCCCACAGTCAGGAACGCCGTTAGGTACGAGGAAATTCAAGACATCTGTGCAGTCTACTGAATAAAACTCTTCACATCTACACATGTCTGGACCCCTTTTCCGAAAGAATAATTGAATCTGGCTCTTCATCGTGAAAATACGATCCTTATTGGATTGCTTAGGCTCTGTTCTATGGATGTAAAAGAAACGCTTACTGGTCCCAGTGTGGCGGAAAACCCCTCTCTCACAGTTCGCGCTCTTCTTCGTGTTGCGAAGGCAGAGGTTTCTGCCCAGGATGACAGCAGTCTCACGTGTCGCTCGAAAGAGCGCAAGTCCGGCGTCCGGAGTATTGCAGACGACTTAAGGCAATCGCCGCTGACGACGCGCTCAGATCAACCAAGACAAGTCAAAGTCACTAGGTTTTGAACCCGTATATTGCGGTCAAATCGTCGGCCAAATCAACCACTGTCACAAAGGTCAGCAACGGCATACGATCTCTTTACAGTCACAAACCTACCCTGCCGGATATTCTTTTTCACTGTTAGGTAAGGTTTTTGGTTGTTTTTTATATTGCCATAGTGTTTTGAATCGAGTTAATCATTTACTGTGTGATATGTACTATACTGTTTGCATTCCTGTACGTAACTTGATGTTACACTGTTTATCAAGGATTTAGCTAAGTCATATTTCTGTAATGTTGTTCTAGGTGTCCCTAGTTAGCGGGATCTTGATCCCTTTTGGGACTCCTCTTGCGGCCAATCCTAATACTTTATGTTGAAATGTTATGTGTTTTCATTTGGCTTCAATAAAAGAGATTTTTGATTTGAAAGTCAGATGCACCGTCTTCCCCGAGCAATTCTACTTCCCAGAGCAAGCTCCTATAATTATATAGTACTAAAGCGGGGGGTAAACCAGGCCAGGCACCGTGCAAGGGCCGAGCGTGCAAGGGCCGGAGGCGTGCAGAGCCGAGCGTGCAAGGGCCGGAGGCGTGCAGAAGTCGACCGTGCAAGGGCCGAGGGCGTGCAGAAGCCGACCGTGCAAGGACCACGGGGAAGGGGATAGCAGAACCCAGGCCGAGGAGGGAGGGAAGCAAACAACCACAGAGTCAAAACGGGCCAGTCCCACTCACGGGGAGGGCAACCTCCAAAACCCGCTACACAGACACTTTCATTCATCTTCTCGGGCACGGTTAGGAGAGTAATACCACATCAGTTGTTTTAACCTAAGCGGTTTCATATTAGGGTGGAGCTTATTTTCACATTTTATAAATGTGAACCTCCTACCCTCTATTTTTGTTCACATATATAAAGAAAGCATTCAGGCCAAATATCTACTCCATTGGTGAATATTTACTGGTAGCTCAATGTCACTGAAGTTTTACAGGTTCCAAATAGTAAGGATCAGCAATTCAGCACGTGGCAATCACAAGCTTGAACCACAATGTATCCATTTGAGTATATCAGTTTGTAAAACTGTAGTTGGTCATCTAAATAAATAAACCAGTAAAATAATCATACATTAGTTACATGACATTCCCACAAATTAATTTCTGTCATGACTCGTGATCATTATTTTGCTGACATCATCAAGTCTTGCTGCAAATTTCTTTCTCTGTTTCTGACAGAGGCTGACTGTCAGTAACTCATACTGTTTACATCAGCACCTACTGGCTTGTGTGGACATTGGACATGTTCAGGCACGTTGCTGACAGACTGCTGAATGCTGATGATAATCAGATGCATAGACTATATAAACCAGAAACTGCTCAAACACATCACATAATGCATTTTTGTTCATTTTGGCAAAGTTATTAAATATTAAATAAGGCGACATCAGTAACTAGATCTAAAACTGAAGTGTACTTCTTGGTTCAACTGAATTAACCGGCAACAAGTTGCCATCCTTATGTCAGGCTCTTGGTTTGTTTTTACATCACCATCTTCAACTAAAACAAACTATCAGCTGTTACAGTCGAAAAGCTGGCAATACTTTATCAAATGGCAAGGATCCCAATGATGGATCCAAGAAATTGCATGACCAAACTAGAACGAACATTTGAAGAATGGCGTTTGCTGAAGAAAAACAAGGGGCGACAATCTGTAACACAGCAAGCAAATGAGGCTGAATTTGTTTGTAAACTAGATGACCTTTATGACACTTCTCATCTGAGAGCACTCGAAATGATAACAATTCCAGAGGATCGTGAGTTCTTGTTAGCTCAGCGTGAGAAAGGACGTAAAGGGTCAATGGTAGGCGTGGTTGCAAAATTAACAGCAGAAAGACAGGAACATATGCTTGGCAGAAAACGTAGAATGGAAGACTTGAAGAGAAGTGGTAAAGAAATAGCAGAACTAATAGCCTCAAGCAGCAGCACAGATACTGAAGAAGAAAATGCAAGATGTAAGGGAGACAGAGTAACTAGTGAGGGAGCAGTTGGAGGCAGCTTATCTGAGACATCAAGTAAGAGAAAGAGAGGCAGAACAAGTATTATCACACCAGAACTAGCAGCTGCCTTGGACAGGACGAAGTTATCAGATCGTAAAGCAACCTTTGTTATTGCAGAAACTGTGAAAAGACTCGGTCACGGAATTGACGATATTGCCCTCAATCGTGATACAATTCGCAGAGAAAGAATCAAACAGAGGACTCAGCAAGCAACAGCTTTACAAGACAAGTTTCAAACTACATGTAATGTACTACTGGTAGTCCACTGGGACGGTAAACTCAATGCTGATCTTACAAGTAAAGAAAAAGTTGATAGACTTCCAGCAATTGTTTCTGGCAATGGAGTTTACTGAATTCTTACTGTGGCAAAGCTAGCAAGGGGAACAGGTGAAGATCAAGCTGCAGCTGTCTACATGGCTCTGGAGGAATGGGGCACAGCTGATAGAGTTCGAGCATTGTCTTTTGATACAACAAGCTCCAACACTGGCCGGATTGCTGGTGCCTGCGTCCTTCTAGAACAGAAGCTAGGTAAGGAGCTGCTATCACTAGCATGCAGGCATCATGTAATGGAGCTGATCATTGGTGCAGTGTTTAAAGTCTGTCTGGGATCCACATCATCACCGGAAGTTCCATTCTTTAATCGATTGCAAAGACATTGGCAGTTCATTGATCAAAATAAATATAAAACAGGATTGACAAATAACACAGTATCAAGATCACTGCAAGACATCAAAGATGGTGTTGTTGAGTTTGCAACCAGCTATCTTGAAAACAGTCAGCCAAGAGATGACTACAGAAAATTCAGGGAACTTGTTATTATCTTTATTGGTTCCATCCCACAGAGAGGGGTCCGATTTATGGCACCTGGAGCCATGCATCATGCACGCTGGCTCTCAAAGGTAATTTACTCTTTGAAGGTGTGGATGTTTGAGGGCCAGTTCCACTTAGCAAAAAAACAAGATAAGGGGCTACAAAATGTTGGTGTCTTTGCTGCACGTGTTTACTTGAAAGCCTGGATTTCAGCTCCATTGGAAGCCAGTGCTCCTTACAATGACCTTCATCTTCTGAAAGCACTTCTTGAATACTCGGCAATCAACACGACAATATCCAAGGCAGCATCTCTCAAATTTTCAAAGCACTTATGGTATTTGGCGGCAGAATTGGTTGCTTTAGCTTTCTTGGACAACCATGTAAGTTCTGCTACAAAGAGGCTAATGATTATAGCGATGCAAAATGACGATGAAACTGAACAGGGTAACACTAAACGAATGAGTGTTGACCTGGACACATTCATTGGAAAAAATCTTGAAGACTTTATATCTGCGAAGTCACAGACTCTGTTTGAATTAATGGAACTTCCAGATACATTTCTCACTGTATATTCTGACCTGTGGAAAGATAAAGAGGACTACCAGTACATGCCATTAAAGTTGTTAACGACCATGCAGCATGGCCATCATCCAGGAATTCAGTGGCCTTATGACTCTTGATGAATTACAGCTTCAGTATTTGCTGCAAGTTGTTCAACAGCACCGTCAGACTTATCCAGACACCAAGAAAAAGACACTCTCTGCCTCTACCGAAATAAACTGAGAAAAATGCATTGAACGTTGTCTAATTTTGTGACGTTTAAAATTTTTTTCATTGCATGTTTGGATTGTAACCCATAATTGACTTGAATGTGGAGTCTACATGACTATTTAATTTGTCTGTAATTGTCAAAAAAGTGAAACAAGTCTGGTTTACCGAAACAGCTCTTGTACTTTTTCATTTGTCACAAATTGCTCTTTTTATAAACTTTGTGGTCATTTTCTGTAATAATTGAGACCAGTTGGAATAGTTCTGAAGGGTAGGATTACAAAAGGGAAGCGATTTATTTTTTCCCTATTTTAAGCACCCCCCCTATTTCGTATCCTTTTGCAGACCGTGAGGATAGAGCTCTGCGCCGACTTCATAGTGTCGGCGGCGGCGCGCCGGTCATTTTGGTCGGCGGCGGCGGCGCGCCGCCGACTAACAAAAATCGGCGGCGGCGGCGGCGCGGCGCGGCGTGGTCGGCCCCAGTGATGGATCCAGAAATTTATGTGGGGGTCAAATTGGCGTCCGAACTCTTAAAATATCTTTAATTTCCACATTGTAATGGTAGCATTTCAAGCTGTCATCTGAACCAATTGCTCTATTATTTCAGTGCTGATTTCAGTCCATGCTGTCACTCGTAGTTAAGATGTCGTTTGAGTAGGGCTGAGGATTTTAACGATTAATTAATCGATTAATCGTTAAAAATTTAAATCGATTAAATTTGGCTTGTTCGATTAATTTTCGATTAATTTTTTTACATATTTTATGACGTCAATTTCGGAATAAACAATAGGGCGAACAGCAATAATGTGAAACATTTGAGGGAAAAATTAAGCGATCGTTTTGCATTTGAGGTAAATGCTGAGGGAAAAGTCGAAGATGGCGAAATTATTGAAGATTTTTTTACAGTAGTTACTGCTGACTACATTTCTCAGTTTGACAATTTGAACTTTAGCATATGTCGAATGATTGAAGGATTTTTGCAGTGTATACAGTCTTAGCAGTTTTCACGCTTTATGTAATATGGACCAAATTAATCGAATTTAATCGATTAATCTCGATTAAATTTTGGAGATTAATCGATTAAAATTATTTTACTCAGTACCAGCCCTAAGTTTGAGTCGTGTTTGAAATTGACATTTGCTGAAATTAATATAAAAACTATAAAAAAACATTAACTTTCTAAGATCGCCATAAGCCTTTAGGAAACGAATTGGTGGCCTGGACACAATTAGCAGGTGATGATGATGATGATGATGACGACGACGACGATGATGATGATAATAATAATCTTCGTTTATTGTTTCAAACAGACACACCGCAGTATGATTACAATTCATAGCATGAAAGGATGATCACAAGTTATTACATGAGTCGAATTTATTTTGCAGCCATGCAAGGCGCCCACCACGTCCTAATGCTCGTTTTACGAACGCCACCTGGCAAATGAAAGGCTGAGTCGACCTTTGGGAGGGTAGCTGGAATCGATCCCGCGTCCATGCTGATCTTCTGCGCTTCGTGCCATACTGTTTCCATAACCCTAAACCAGTCATACCAATCTTCCGTGGCCTGGTGATGCTATCTGTCTACCCCACACAGCCCCTTCCTACTTACACACCTTAAAATAGAAAGAACAGCAATACTTGGGGAAGCACATTATTTGGGTTAAGAAAAGAACTAAACCTCGGCCATGGCATACCCGTGGCCTGTTATGGCAGCGTACCATGACGGGCTACTCTGGTCTTGAGGGTCGCCGGCATACAACCAGGAGGGGCGCGGGGGCGGTTCGCCCAAAGCCTATGGCTTAATACTGCCTGTCTGTCTGTCTGTGTATGCGCCTGTGTCTCTCTGTCTCTGTATGTCTGGCTGTTCCTGTCTATCTGTCTCTGTCTCTCTGTCTGTCTGTGTCTACTTCTATTACCCACTGAAGCAACAATTTTATCGATAAATCATGAAAGCCATGAGAAATGCAACAAAAGAATTAAACACATCAGCGTGGCATCGGCGGCGCGCCGAGGAATTATCGGCGGCGGCGGCGGCGGCGCGCCGATCCACAAAAATCGGCGGCGGCGGCGCCAAAGAAAAGTCGGCGACGGCGGCGCGGCGCGGCCGGCGCAGGGCTCTACGTGAGGATACCTCTGTTTGAGTCAGTCGGAGCGGAAACGGTATTTCAGAATCTGTTGAAGACGCATGGGTACACATTTTCTGCATTAATTTTACTCGAATCAACAACGAACGTTCAATTGCAGACAATGCTTAGAGAGTGGAACACAAGACGCAGTACGTATTGTAGCATAATGCTACATGTTTGTAGTGCAACGTAGCGTTGAATGTCTTTTGCATTCACGGCTGTACATAATCTCTTTGAGATGGCGAAAGACCTGACGAGAAGCCTTGCACCAGCAAAACGAGTTCGCATTCCGCTACACATTGACGGATGGTTCAGTGTATATCATTATCAGTGTTTCCCAACCAGAGTGCCATTGCATCAAAAGTGGCTGCGAACCTACTCTATGCTATGGTAACCGCGTCCGGATAATAGGCCTATGGGCGCAATTTTCTTTGATAAAAAAATTAAAACCATTGACCACCATTTCTGACAAAATTTTATGTTTATTTGTTGAAACTTAAAGTACCGTAGCGTAGAAGTAGTTGCAACACTGCAGCTGAATGCAAGATTACGTTGGACGTCGTTAACAGACAGAACTAGGCCTAACTGTAAGAAACAGTGAAATAAAGGTCAGGCGTTGACTAAAGGCGTTTCAGTAAGGGTGGTTTTCTCTTAAAAAGATTGGAAACCACTGGCGTAGATAGTTGAATGAGACAATGTTAAAGACCTGTGTTAAATCGCAACTGATCAGACCACGTCATATTGCTTTTTGCTGAAGACAGCAGAATGTGATACATCTACTGTTCTTCGTAGCGATTTACACATTCATAGCCTCAAAGAAAGCGAACAGTGGTAGCGCAAAATTGATGCGACAATCATCCGATAGACCTACTTACTAACTGACTGTTTGTGTGGCTGATTAATTAATTTATTTATTCATTCATTCATTCAGTCCAGGGCCGGATTAAGACATCCGGGGCCCTAACCGCAAAGCCATGCAAAAATATGTGTCTTTGTGCACAAAGTTCGATCCGTACATAAGCGATTTTTTTCTAGTGAAATATTGACTAAATAATAACACATGCATTTACCATTGTAATTTTGTCAATTAGGACCTCGGTACAATCTGATTTTATATTTCCTTTGGGGCCCTCAAAACGTTATGGGGCCCTAGCCATGGCTTTTTGGCTTATACGTTAATCCGGCTCTGATTCAGTCAGTCAGTCATTTATACGTACAGACTTATTGATTCATTAATAATTTATATATCTGTTTCCCTCTATATTTATTTGTCTGTCTAACTATGTGCTCTGTTTCTTCTATCTTTGATTACTTTTGTGTATATTTTCATCTATTCAGATGTCTATCAGTCTGGTTGTCTGTCTTTCTGCTTGTCTGTGCGCATGTCTTTCTAGGTAGATTTCGTTTATTATTAAGATACAAAGTTGACATACCGCAACTTGTTTACATGAGATAATGAAAGTAATGAAATTAAAAACTATAAGTTTATGCCTATAGCCAGGATTGAGAGTTAAAACTTAACATCCCGAATGGTACGATATAGAACCCTAGAGATGAAATTGTGGTCATCTTTTTTTGGGAGTTCATATTCATGAGGTCTAGGGCGCAGAGCATAAGGCCTACAAACGGTCGGAGGAAAGAGGCCTCTAAGCACATGTTGTGAGTTCCGGTTGACCGCAAGCAGGAGTTTGACATCTGCTTCTTCCATCATTCGGTCTAAATCCTGTTGTTGAGGAGGAAGGTATCCCAGTCGTTTGGCCCTTTGCAGGAAACGTTGGAGTTTAAGTCGGTCACTTGCGGTGGTGAATCCCCACCAAGCAGGGGAGGCATAGAGAAGGCGAGCATGTCTGTGCGCATGTCTTTCTGCTTAGGAGGTATTGCGCGTTATGTACAATATCGTGGATATTCGTTAGGCGATGAAAGGTAAGAATCGGGATAAGACAGTAGAAGCGTTACGTTTTGATCGAAGATAAAATGCACTGATAAAAAGGAAAATTGATGGACAATGAACGGAGTAGCTGAGCGAGTTAAGTCATATGAAGAGTAAAACCTTAAGAATATATAACTTCATCAATCACAAAGTTCAAAGCTTATTGTTAACGTGATAAAATCATACGAATTATCTTCATCTGTCTGTGCAGTGTCACTTGATTTTGACATTGCGGTAAAATAACTGTCGGAGAAAGTCCAGAATCCAGGGTTTAAACGGTCGCTCGAGTTCGTGTAACTTCGCGAGAAAACGTTGAAATTATGTCACGACTGCTTGAAAATATTATCGCTATAACAAAATCTTATAGAATTAAATGTGAAAGACAACGTTAATCAATCAGCTTTGTTAAAGGCCAATATATAAGCAGCAAATCTGAATTATTTCAAATGAGCTGCAGCGTATTTTACAATGCACATTTGAACTTAATGTTGGCGTTGTCTATGACGTCATTGCTTTATTGAGATACGTTCCTAGCGTTTATTCCGCAGATACAATCAGTCGCTTTTAGCAGCTGACGTCAATAATAGTTACAATTAAATATAAGAACTTTTATAGCCCCACTGTAGTTATGCACAAAGCATCAGTCGATTGTATTGCATTGTATTGTATCGTATTGTATTTGGAAATTTATAAAGCGCCTCCTTCATTCTATGCTATTCAGAAGGGCTCTCAGTGTGAGACCTCCGAGGGAATAAAAATGTCTTCAGTATCGAAGATACTGACTGAGGTAGTCAGTATCTTAGAGCGGATGGAGGGAAGGTAAATTCCATAAGAAGCGATAGCGATAGCGATAGCTCGATGTTGGACTTTAGCAGTCCTTGCCTTGGGAACAAAGAGATCAAGACGATCTGAAGAGTGAAGGAGATGAAAGGAGACAGCCGAGGTGGATTTACGCATTAGATCACAGAAATACTTAATAATGGCAAATTTGAGCTTTTATTCTCAAATTGTGTAGTCTTTAGGATAAGCACCGCGGGCTAGAAATACATCGTCGGCGGGTCAGAAATGGCCCACCGGGCCAGCTCTTTTACACCCCAGTTAAAATCCTTATAGCCTCATTTCTTTGTCACCATAATTTTCTTTGTAGGCTGTATCCGTGTCTCCTCGAACATCAAACATTGGCGTTTGATCGAACCTACCCTGGAATTTGCCTGCACAACGAATTCGATTATTAACGACCATCTGACACTAAACCAAAAGGATAAATCTCTTTCTCGACAAATCAGGATAGATTCGCTTTACTTGGGTGTTCGTGCAAGTTAGTGATGTAACTCGACGCTAAATAAATTTTAAAAGGCACTACTGGTTATTTTGTCCTTGATACATCTACCATACGACACGGAACGATAGACGGTGCAACAGCTGTGCAAATCTCTCAGCTTCTAATCATGCTTCACAATATGGTTTTAATCTTTAGCAAACTTCACAAAATACTCTACATCAAGACTCTATCCTCTCCTGCCATATAAGCCCCTTTGACCTTCTCTCTGAGCTACTTGGAGAGCCCAGTCTTCTAGAATCTTGATGAGACTTTGAGCGCCCATCGAAGAGCAAAATGACACAAGGTGCGTGAAACTTCTAATCACTTGCGCAACCCCTAAATATTCTCAAATTTTGATGAACTTGCACCTGAATTATTTTTTTATTTAGTGGACTCCATTGGCACCTTCTAATAATTATAGACTGAAACTTTATTTTTTCCCATGTAGTCGTGGACCACTCTAGTATATATATATGTGTGAAGAAAAATGATTACGCCAACTATTCGGTTCGAATCCGGATTCGGCGAAAATAGCAGGCCAACTATCCGGATTCGGCAATTTGGTAAAAAGTGCCATTCGGCTCATCCCTACTTGAAAGTATTGCTGTGACAAATCTTAGAGAATTAAATGTAAAAGACAACGTTAATTAATCAGCTTTCTTTACGGCTTACATATATGCAGCAAAGTTGAATTCTTTTGAAGCGAG